>CM021100.1:102785604-102914215 GCA_007115665.2 Sequoiadendron giganteum | reverse complement strand
CAACAACAAAATTTAGAGGTTTTTAGAATAAGAAGTCACCGAAAATGACACACAATAGTACATAATACCAAACTACTCCAAACCAGAAGATGAATGTCCCAAAGTTAAGGACTGATCAAAGAACACAAAACCACACTCTTACAACAACAAACCACAATCCAAAAAAAATAGATAAACACTAGAAACAAATCCATACAACTTCACTATCAACTATGTATTCCAACTTCGTTAGGAACCTACAAACAACACAATACACAAAACATTTAAACAATCGCAAATACTTATTCTCCAATGCAACTCCTAAGTGAAATTCCCTTTAGGAAACTAATGAGTTTTCATCCATAGAATCCAACCTTCATTGGGTTTGCATTGAAGAAGGAATTGTAAAGCCAAAGCACATACAAAGAAGTGTTGTAGAAAATTAACAAATGATACCCAAATGGAAAAAAAAGTATTTTCTTATACAAAAATTGACCCATAAAATCCAATGCCCAACTTGAAGGGAAAATTAATTTAAAACTATTTTTGAATTCCCACTCTTAAATACATGTTGAAAATAACTTGACCTATCATGCCTAATTAATGACCTATCATACCTCTATCATAACTATCATGAAATCCTCATTATGACCATCACAAGGAAACCTCACCTAATTTGAAGCTATCAAAATATTTAATTTTAATATTTGAACATCCCAAAATTAATTTGAAGTATTAAATTCCATCAAGGATATAAATAAATATCAAAATTATCATTTCCCAATTAAATTACCTTAGCCCAAGAAATATTGGAATTGGGCTATTAATTTTCTGAATTGAATTGATTTAAAAAGGGGCATGACATCTATGGATTGGAAGAATAAAATCATAACATAGTATGCTAAGAACATGTTTGTAACTGATGTTTTGGAAGGGAAGTTGTTAGATGATAGGTATACCATCTATAATAAACTCATTCTCTATAAGGGAAGAGTATTCTTAAAGTGTTAGAATCAAGGATGAAGGGAAATATTTTGTGGGCAGTTCATGACACTCCCTTAGTAGGCCACCCTATTTATTTCAAGACCTACAAATAAATGAGGGAAATATTCACATGGAAGGGACTCAAGGATGATGTCCTCACCCACATAAAAATTGCATCACTTTTTAGAAGAGTAAAATGAAACAAAATTTTCCAGTAGGTCTTTTGTAGTCGTTTTCTACTCTAAAGTAGAAATGGGGAGGCATTTCAATGGATTTTATCATGGGACTTCATAAATTCCAAGGTAAGGAATTTATATATATTGTGGATATACTAATAAAGTATGCACATTTCTTTGTCATTTCTACAAATTTCAAAGTGTCACAAGTGGTTAATTTGTTCTTTAAGGAAGTGATGAAACTACATAGACTACCCAAGAGTGCCATGAGGGATATAAATAGTTGCTTCATGAAATTATTTAGGCAAGAGCTCTATATTTTGGAAAGAACTGATCTCACCCCTAATACCAACTACTACCTACAAATAGATGGTTGGATCGAGATTGGGAAAAAATGGGTGAAAGGTTACTTGAAAAATTATATTGTTTATCAATAGGGTAAAAGTACAAAGTTGTGTCACACATTTATAAAGGAGTTAGCCAACACTAATCCAAATTTTAACTTGAATCACCAAAAAATGACATGTATGTTTTGAATTTTGAAATAATGTAAAATAATAAAATGTTTACTTTTTAATGTATTTTGTGTTTGTATTTTTTATTTTTTTTAAATTATTTGAATACATTTTTAAAAATTAAAATTAAAATTTAGTTGTTGATTAAATGCTGAAAATGAAGTTAAATGGGACATCACTCTTTATATCATAAATTTTATTTTTTTCCTTCAATATTTTGTGTATTACAAGTCAAAATTTTAGTGCATGGATTTATTTTTTCTCAATTTTGATTAATTCATTTTTTAAATAAATATTAAAATGGGTGTGTGTTGAAAAAAAATTGTCTACATGGGATGTCACATTTTATCTTAATTATTTACCCAAAATAGAAAAATTTAGACTATCTTGACATATTCTTTTATCTAGTGCACCATATTTTTTCAAATTTTAAAATAATTTTTTGTATTTTTTCTTGACAAGATAATCAACCTTCTGTTTTGGTATTGATAACCTACTTTTAGTAAAATATAAAAAATCATTAAAATATTTATATATATATACATATATATGTATACATAAATGGTATATATATACACATATACATATATTTATATATGTGTATATATGTATATATTACATGAGTAGTAGTTGTTGAAACATCAAGTTTTTTGAATAATTTTTTTTTTGATAAATTAGCCTCGAAGTGGTGCTACATATGCATTTAGTGAACACCTTTATTTAGAAAAGTTGTATCCATATTTAAACTATCTAGAATGAATCTAGTTAGGTCATATGTTTGACCAAAAATGGTTTTAAGTTAGAAATACTTAAATTCATTTGTGTTGATAAGTTGGCCAAAAGTGTGACATAACTTTGTACTTTTACCCAATAAAATACTTGAATCAAATGGATGTATTTGGGGTAGCACTATTACAACACCAATTACCATGTTTCAACCAAGTTGATGTCACTCATAGCTTTTTATATATATGAAGCTTGAAGCTTCATTGATCTCATTCTAACAGATAGCAAGATATTGAGAGTAAGTGATGTGATCAAATAGAGCCAAGATATTTTGAAGTCACTCAAGAATAATATCCAACAAGATCAAAACAAATAGAATATGTATGCAAACCATCACAAGATTGAGAGAAATTTGAGATTAGAGACATGGTTTTTATGAGATCACAACCATACAAGTAATCTTCCTTGAAGGCTAGTGAGATAGAAAAGCTCAAACCACATTTCTATAGGCCTCATTAATATTTTTTGAGAAGAATTAGTGAAGTGGTGTATGAGTTGGAACTATTGGATGAAAGTAAGATACATAATTTTTTCACATGTTTTGTCTCAAAAAGGAATTAGGAAAATATATAGAACCCTTGGATGAGTTGCCTTTGATTGATGAAGATGGAAAATAGGTTATGATTATTAAAGCAATCATAGATGTAAGGGACTAGAAGCTAAGAAACAAAAGCACCAAAGAGTACTTGATTTGGTGGAAAGATCTTCTAGTGGAGTTCACCTACTAGGGCATAGTCGCCTAGGGCAACTTGGTCCCCCATTTTTAGCTCCAAATTCATACCACAAGTGCACAATACTTTTCCTAGTCCATTTTTGAAGTCTGTATTTCTCTATGACTTTTTAGATCTACTGTATTTGAATCAGAATAGTTAATTGCATTAAACTAGTTAGATCATTGCATTTCATTCCAAAATTCATTCCAAGTTTTGTCAAGGGCAGGTTGACCAACCTTTCAAGTTGTAAGCTAGGATTATACCTTTTCCAAATCCATCAAACCCTTGCTACCTCAAATTCTAAATGGCGTGTTAGGGAAAAGTACCTTGAAATCCAAGGTGAAGTCTTAGGGTTTTAATTTTCCACCATTCAATTTTGGTGAACCTGACATGTTAACATTATAGACCTTCTGAAATTTGAAGCAATTCATCATAGATCTTAGTTTAGCATTGCATTGTTCATCTAGACATACATTTTTACATCATAAAAGGCATAAAAATTCAAAAAAATACATATAATATTGCATTATAAGTCACAATAGGATTAATTTTAGTCATCATAGGTATGATCTACATTCTAGTTGCATTTAAAAATCTACATTAGGTCATTTAAATCTAAAATCAAATTTGAAAGTGTTTGTTGAATTCATTTAGGCATCTTGCATATAGCTCAAAAAGTAAAAAAATGCACTGTTTTATTTCAAAAAGGAATCAACATCACCATTTTCAGATTTAGGTATCTTAGAATCAGTCAAGTCTTGCATCTTAGATCTAGAAATTGCATTTAAAATTATCTTTTCTTGCTCAAACATTTTGCAAATTGTTGCATACTTGTATTTTGAATTGCATAGTCTTAAATTGAACAAATTCTGGATAAACATTCAATGTTACACCTGTACACACATAGGCACAAAAAACTTAAATAGTATCATAGATAGCCAAACTTTGAATTTTGCAAAACCCTATACAGGACATGGTCGTCCTAGGTGACCTAGTTCTACTATTTTGAGCTTAAATTTTTATCAGATATTTGTTTTTGTGTTTCTTGTTTGTTCCTGCTTTTTATTCTTGTTTGTGAGTTTTTTACTAACTGTTTGATAATTTTGTGTTCATAGTGGTAACATATAGTGTTTTGAAACTCACGTGAGCTTCATGACCTATTGTTCTATTAGAAATACTTTGGTGAGACGTAGTTACAAACTTATGGCATCACATGCTATTGTTACATCTGTTGGATCTTGAGTCCTCCAACTCTTTCACACAAGGTATTTCCAATACCATTCCCATTTTGAACTCCATCCCTAATCCTACCATACTAATGAAAACTTCACAAACAAGCATGAATGTTAAGACTGTTGTTGCCCCTGTTCTTGAAGAAAAATTAAAACAATTGTATAAAGATTTAGAAGGATTAAAAAAAAATTTAAGTACTAAATCTTTGGCCAGACAAACAATGCATATAGTGGATAACTTAAGGAAATTGATTAATGATGCTCAAGGATTAGAGGTTTTGTGTAGTCTATCCCATATAGGTGATGCTAGTATCCCTACTATGGCTAGTTGTTATCAAGCTTTGGGATACACTCAAAGCCAACAAGGAAGTCAAATCTCCCTCCCCACAACTATACCCTCTATTCCTACATACACATTGCCAACCGTAGCTTCAACAATACAACAAACCAATGGAATAAATCCTAGCTTAGGGCTTTCCACTGGGAATCCTTATAGCTTTGTGACATCACATATGACACCTCAATATTCATCACCTCTTATAAACTTGTAACATAGTAGTCCACCAAGAACTTACAAAATCCCACCATATTCACCACATGCTCAAAACATGTCAAACAATGATTCAATCATCAACCAACTCTTGAAAAAGATAACATCATTGTTATAAAAAATTTCCACATTGAACCTGTAGACATCCAAATTTGATCACTTCCATATGATCAAAATCATCTATTATATTAATCTATTCCATTAACGGTGATTAAATAATTTATTTAATCATTATTTCATTTTCTGCCTAAGGTTCCTAAAGTATCTAATTAAATAAATTAAATACTTTACCTTACACCCTGTTCTTCTCTAAATTAAATAAATATGACAAATTATTTAATTTAGCCTTTTAACCCATTTGAATTAAAATCAATTTTTAATTCCTCTTTTCTCTCTCCTTGTCAACCCTCTTCTAATCCGGATTAAATTAATTAATCTATGATTAGGATGTGCACCACTTAATCAAGATTAAGTGTCACATCCTCCATAATCTCCCACTTGCCTCTAATCCCTCATTAATTACCTTAATCATGTGTTTGCACAACCTTAATCAAAATCATTAGCCACATTTGGCTTATCTTTTCTGGTCAACCTTCCCACTTACCATTTTTGGTATGGACTCCCTTCCCCATGTGAATTTTTAATTCACATTTATTTAACCAAAGTTCCCCTCTTCCCCATGTGAATTTTTAATTCACTTTTATCTTTCCAAGGTCTTCCCCATCCCCCATGCAAGATTCTAGAAGCCTTGACTTGTCACTTCACATGTGCCAAGGGCTTCTAGAACCTTGGACTTGTCACATCACCCACATGTGACCAATCTCCAGCTTTTTGGAGACACTCTCTTATCCACTAGATTCTTCCAATCATTGTGAATTTTAAATTCACTTTTATTCCTCCAAGGAATCTTCTCATCCCCCAAGATCCATCTCATCTCCACATCACTCCACCCTAGGACATCTCACCCTCCACATGTCAAGATGTGAGGGCTTGTGAGTCCTCAACTCACCATAGCCCTTCATCTTGATCTTTGTTGGATCGATCCCAACCATTGAATTCTCTAGAGAATTCAATTTGGCCTATAAATACCCCTTCAATTCCTTCATTTTGGAGGATCAAGTCTTTTGCAAATAAACTCTTGCAAAATTGTCATTCAATCTCTCATCTATTTTAGCATCCATATTGCATCAATTCATCTTGCATCCACTTCATTTTCATTGCCATCCAAGGAGCACACAAGACTTCAACATCAAGGGCCAACCAAGGATGCAACAACATGAAGGTATAACAGCAATTTATTTGTTTATCTTGCTTTCATATTGTTCATCTTCTTAGGCTAATCATTGAGGTGCCCTATTATCTTGTTGTTTCTCTTTATTGCACTATTAGTTTCTTATTTAACATCTCACATTTAGGAAGCAACATTTTATTAGGATCACATTTCTGGCACGCCCGGTGGGACCCACAAAGGGGTCTTTTTCTTTCACGTTTTTTGTTGTTTGCTTGTTTGCAGATTCAGGTCGCAGAGGGGTGAACTTGCCCTCCCGAACACCGCAAAGGGGCGACCTTGCCATCTATTTTTGACTGTTTTATGCAGAGGGGCGACCTTGCCCTTTTGACTGTTTTCTGTAGAAGGGCGACCCTGTCCTTTACTGATTGACTATTTTCTGTAGAGGGGCGACCTTGCCCTTTTTGACTGTTTTCTGTAGAGGGGCGACCTTGCCCTTTTTGACTATTTTCGGACTGTTTTCTGCAGAGGGGCAACCTTGCCCTTTTGACTATTTTTCTGCAGATGGGCGACCCTTCCCTTTACTGATTGACTGTTTTCTACAGAGGGGCGAATCTGCCCTTAACAACACATTCGAGAAGGTAAAAAAGGGACATTTTAGCTTCGTTTTTGTCTCTTTCTTTTGTTGTTTTGTGCTCTAACCCGCTAATCTTGTTTGGTGGTGAGTGAAGTCAGATTTGCTGCACATCACAAAGAAGGGAGAAGATAAACAACTAACATTTCCTTGCAGGACCTTCCTTTTTATTCTGATTTTTAAAAGTCTTTCCTTGCTACTTTATCTAAGTACTTAGTATAAGTAGGGGAAAGTAATATTTGCTGTTTGTTGTGTCTATTTTACTTATTTTACCTTAAGGGGGCATTAGTTTGTTTTCACCTTCCTCCTTTACACGTTGTGCGGATCCGAAGGAGGTAGTTGGAAACAATTAGTGTCATCTTCTTAGCGGGACCTACTTGGGGATTTCATCACCCCAAGGGATGATCCCAACCACGCGTACCGGCGGGGTATATAAAGGGGGGAGAGCCAAAGCTGTACCTCAATTCAGTTACGTCGTAATTGGCAAAACGTCGAAGCTAGGGTGATACCTAGATAGACGTGAAGAGTTGGTCCGAGCCTTTCAGTATCTCGCTAGGGCTCCCGACTCACGCTTGTGATAGACTAGTGTTCACGGTTGTGCCTCACGTACCGAGCGTATATTGAGGACTCCCTAGAAACCTTGTTCATCCTAGAGTAAGACCTTTGCCGACCATACCCATTAAAACATTAATCATAGGATTGTGTTTGTTCAAAGTGTCTTTTTGTGAAGAACCAGTAAATTTTGGTAAGTCAAGTTGTCATTAAACCATTTTAAGTCCTTGCCAAAATCCCTTATCCAAACCAAGTTCAAATTTTCACTGCAGAGGGGCGACCTTGCCCTCTGTTTCGGTCATTTTTCGTAGAGGGGCGAATCTGCCCTTTGCTGTTTCAGCCATTTTCTACAGAGGGGCGACCCTGCCCTCTGTTTCAGCCATTTTCTGTAGAGGGGCGACCCTGCCCTCTGTTTCAGCCATTTTCTGTAGAGGGGCGAATACGCCCCGCTGAATGGCCAGTTTCACCCGTTTAACCTCCATTTGAATCCCTGAAGCCTCCACTTGACCATTTGATCAATCCAAACCTTCATTTGGCCATTCCAAGCCCCCGTTCACCCCTCTCGACCATCTATCTATCCAACCTGAATATTCAATTACCCGTTCTGAGCGATCGTTTCCCTGTCTTGAGTGGTCAACATTTTCTGAAAATCAACATTTCATCGACCAGACTGCATGAGTGCTTCTTAGAACATCATTGGTTTCCATATCTATCATCAAATCATCCATCCCAATCATCTAGACTTCATTTTTGAAATTTTTTATTTTTATGCCGAAACTTCCGGAGGCCATAACTTTTGACTCGAATGTGGGTTTTGGCTGAAATTTTACGGGTGGTTGCATTAGGAGATGGCATTTGGATTCCCAACAGACTGGTAAGTCCATTGGATCCTCCTTCGACATGTTTTCATAACCTCAAGCTTTCATCTTGACCCTCAAAATCACAAATTAGTATTTATTTTTTTCAATTTTCTAGTTTTTAACAAACTGTTTCGTTAATAACTTTGAATGCATGCCTCATATTTCTGATGTTAGTTGGAAATTCATCCTATCTTAGTATTGGGTATTTTGTGGAAAAAATTGGACTCTCAAACGTATGCCTACAAAGTTTCCCAAAATGGCAAAATTTGACAATTTTTGAAAACTGTCAAATTTGGCAAAAATCTGATTGTCAACACCTTACGTCCTCTAGTTGAAACCCATGATCTTGGTTTCAAATCAATTCTATCATATCCTCTGATCCAATCCCAATCTAAGCTCCAATCCAATTCTAATCTGAACGTTAATCCCATCATCCTAATCTGAGCTTTCATCCAATCCCCATATGAGCTTTCAATTCATCCTAGTTCTCTATCCATCATCTATTCTTTCCTTCTAATCTATATCCATCATGAATCTTTATCCCCCTCTCACACGACCAATAATAGTAGTCAAGGGGAATCTTAACTCCGTTGATGACGATAATGAAAATCTTGTTGATCATGAAGATTGTTATATAGATTCCCTTGACGCTATCATTGCTAGCAAGCTCTCTCCAACCGCCTCCCAAAATCCCACTACTTCTTCAAACTATCCCACCATGCCTTCATCCACATCCAATAATGGTTCTTATGTTACCCTTGACAAGGGATATCCAACATCCTCACCATCGACATATTCATCATGTCCTCCAATTCAACCTCTATCCTATCCAACATCCACATCCTCTTATCCTCATCATAATCAACAATCCCAATACCTCTACCTTAATCCCACATCCCAATCTTCTCATCCTAATCCAACACCTACACCTTCCTATCACAATCTACCATCCCAATATTCCTCCTATCCTCATCCACCATCTCAATCCTCTCATCCTAATCTACCATCTGTATCCTCCTATGCCAACCCACCATACATTTCTTCCTACAATGGTTCACCACCTCAATCTTCCTATTTTAATCCAACATCCACACCTTCTTATCACAATCCCCCATCCCCACACCCTTACATTAATTCCACATCTCCCCATTTTAATCCTTCATCTACATCTTCCTACTATCACTCCCCATCCCACTCTAATCCAACATCCGCATCTTCCTACATCACTCTCCCTTTCACCGCATTATATCTTAATCCTCCATCTAATCATAATCCTACATCTCCTCCAACCACTCCTAGTACTCCATCTAGTCCCATCCCTTCATCTAATCCTAATCCTCCATCTCATCCTAGTCCTACATCCATTTCCATCCCTTCATCTAATCCTAATCCTCCATATCTTCCTAGTCCTACATCCAATCCCATCCCTTCATCTAATCCTAATCCTCCATCTCTTCCTAGTCCTCCATCCAATCCTATCCCTTCATCTAATTCTAATCCTCCATCTCCTCCTAGTCCTCCATCCAATCCCATCCCTTCATCTAATTCTAATCCTCCATCTCCTCCTAGTCCTCCATCCAATCCTATCCCTTCATCTAATTCTAATCCTCCATCTCCTCCTAGTCCTCCATCCAATCCCATCCCCATGTCTAATCCTAATCCTCCAATCCCCAATCCTCATCCTCCATCCCTTCCAAATGTTTCCCAAGGACTCATGCAAGAAGAGGCACCATGCCCTCCCACTTTATCATGTACTATCACTAGTGATGAGGCCCTCCTCCATCCTACACCTATCCCTCTCATCACCCTTCCTACCACCATCCAAACGATTGAGCCGGTCAAACCCATCGAATCCATTGAATCCCCATATTCTACTACTAGATCCACCGAATCCATTGAAGACATCCAATCCCCTCCTCCTAGTCCTAATATTCACAAACTTCAATCCAATGACCTTCATGAATCCTCCATCCTCCTCTCTCCCCCAGTTGCGGAATCCCTCCAACACTCTTCCATCATCATACATCCCACACAAGATGAGTCATGCCGAGAGATTGATCCAAAGCATACAAGCATATCCCCTCCTCCAAATCAAGATCACTCCACCCCATCTACTCCATCTCAAGAACATAATCTTCCGTCCATTTCATCTCATGATCCATATCCTCAACCAAGTCATGATCCTATCCTCCCATCCACCCCATCTCAAGATCACATTATCTCCTCCCCTCCATCCCATGATCCCATTTGCCTTCAAGAGCCAATCACTCCATCTCATGAGCCCTTATCATCCACTACCTCTCATGATCCCTTATCACTCATTCCTCCTAATGTTGCTATCCCCTCATCCCCATCACATGATCCTTCATCACCATCTAGTCTTACCATCCCAATGCCACTTTTGTATCACCTTGGTAATATTACATGCATCCATGGTGGTCTTCTTGCAGGAGAAAAACAATGTCTATGCACCACCTTTCCTCTTCCACCTACTAATGTGCTCGCATCATGCTTCCAAGAGAATAAGCATCCTACCATAAATCACATGCTACAAAATATGAAATATCAAGGAAAAGGTTTAGGCCTTCATGAGAAAGGTACTTTAGAGCCCATCCAAGTCAAAGAACATCCAAGCACACATGGTCTTGGATATGTCTCCCAAAACGTGCACTCTAAAGATGTTGGTACAACCTTCGTACATCCTAAACGATCCTCTTCTACAGGCACAAGAGGTACTTCCTATCGTTCTACCAAGACATATGCCACCATCCCCCCTCCTCCATCATACTACGTAAAAACAACCATCCATCTTCCTCCCTCATCTTCTCAATCCATTTTGGGTCCTTATGTCCCTCCATCCATCATTGCTCATCCTTCATCTACTATGGTTTCTTATATCCCTCCATCAAGCCCCACACATCCTCCATATACACAGTCTATTTTGGGTCCTTATATCCCAAAATCACCCCCTCCATCTTATCCTATTCATCCTTTCATTCATCCACCCCCTCTCCCTCATACACAACATAAACATCCTACCTTCATAACTCCTAATCGGGATCAACAAAGGCACATACCTACACATTATCCATCTAGACATAATCCCTATCATCCTACCTCCATCTCTCCCCATCATCCATCTCCTCGCATCTATCCCCTTGCTACTAAAAGCACTTTGGATGCCAAAACAAAAATATATAAATCCACATGTCCACGTGAATCTAAAGCTCCTCATGTCCCCTTCAAAAGACATGTTGAAGAAAAGAAAAATCAAGTCCAAAATCTGAATCAATCCAAAAGGCCACAAAGGCCCACCAAAGAAAAAATAAAAACCATGTGGATCCCAAAGAAAAAAGGTGTCATACCTTCCATTGAAAATTCCATAACAACATCCAAAGTTGCTATTCCCCCACAAAATAATTCACCTCCTCCATCTCCTAAATCTATTTTGGGTCCCTACACCCCAAAAATCACTATCCCACCTCCTCCATTATCGCCACCCTCTCCATCCATTCCTCCACCTATATTTTCACGTTCACCACATGTGCCAATGTTGGTCCTGAACACCTTCCCCTATCACACATCCACTCCATCATTCCATCCATACACTTTTCAACACCCCCTCCACTATCCCCCCTATCTCCCCCATCCAATCCCTTTAATCCATCCTCTTGCATAATCCATCCCTGCTACTAAGGTTGTACCAACATCCGCTGGCCACATTACACATGGGCTCTTATTACCTCATATGGAACTTGATGCTTGAGTCCTTCATCCATATCCTTATCAACTATCCTCCAAATCTGCATATCCATATCCCTATCTTTATCCATCTTCGTCCACATCCTACTCCAAAAAAAAGCAAAAAAATCAGAAAATACAAAAAACAAAAAAATAATAAAGAGAAAATCATTCATCCAATGGTGAAAACTTGGCAAACAAGCACCTTGGATAAGTACCATGATGAAAACTTGGAAAAAAAGCATCATGCGTAAATTCTCCATCTCATTTCCTTCCATGATTGGGGGCAAAATCCACTTACGCATTCTTTTCCTCCATCTCCTACATCTGCCTATCTTTCGCATCATATCCATCCTATCCCATTTATCCCACTCCCTCCATCTTCCTTGTGATCTTGATAAATGTAGGGGAAAACCTATATACATGCTTTGGACACGTCTTGGCATATATCCCCATCCATACACTATCATATATCCTATCCACCTCTCTCTATCTTCCATTGTCCATATATCCTATCCACCTCTCTTTATCTTCCATTGCCCATCTCACTCCCTTACCCACCCATATTGCTATCCCTCTTGCCTCATCATGCATGACACATATAGAGTGGGGGCATCTCCTTATTTTCAATTGGGTCCTTGGAGACATCATCCATCCATTTCTTTCTAATATTCCTTGTCATTGGTATCTAGCTATAGGCTACCCTCATGCAATCCAATGACTTGATATTTCTCACATCTTCCCAATCTTCATCACTCATCTATCCATCATCTATCCACCTATCCTAGCATCTTCTTATCCATCCATCCACTTCCCTCTAATATTCCTTGTCATTGGTATCTAGCTATAGGCTACCCTAATGCAATCCAATGACTTGATATTTCTCACATCTTTCCAATCTTCATCACTCATCTATCCATCATCTATCCACCTATCCTAGCATCTTCTTATCCATCCATTCATTTCTGTCCATTATCCCTTATCATTGGTATCTAGCTATAGGCTACCCTCATGCAATCCAATGACTTGATATTTCTCACATCTTCCCAATCTTCATCACTCATCTATCCATCATCTATCCACCTATCCTAGCATCTTCTTATCCATCCATCCACTTCCCTCTAATATTCCTTGTCATTGGTATCTAGCTATAGGCTACCCTCATGCAATCCAATGACTTGATATTTCTCACATCTTTCCAATCTTCATCACTCATCTATCCATCATCTATCCACCTATCCTAGCATCTTCTTATCCATCCATCCATTTCCGTCCATTATCCCTTATCATTGGTATCTAGCTATAAGCTACCCTCATGCAATCCAATACCTTGATATCTCACTATCATCATTCCTATCTATTTCTCACATCTTTCCAATCTTCATCACTCATCTATCCATCATCTATCCACCTATCCTAGCATCTTCTTATCCATCCATCCATTTCCCTCTAATATTCCTTGTCATTGGTATCTAGCTATAGGCTACCCTCATGCAATCCAATGCCATGTTATCTTACTATCATCACTCCTATCTATTTCCTACATCTTTCTGATATCTTATCACTCTTCATCATTCATCTATACATCCTCTCATCCTCCCAATTCATATTCTAATAATCTAGGTCACTATCCCATCCCTGAGCTTCGCATAACCCACATCCCACATATCAACCATCCCATCCGCATGGCCTATCCTGGCTCATCATATCCACTCCATCATTTTATCCATTTATCTTGGTCATCTCATCATCCCTTATCCATTGTCTGTCATCGGTCTCTTGTTGAACTACGTTGCCCCTGCGCTTTCACGTAGGCAAGGTCGGTCATTTGATCCACCCCCGAGGTTCTATATTTTGTCTATCTTGTCTCTTCCATCGTCTATCTTTGGCCTTGTGTCGAGCTACGTGGACCCTGCGCTTTCACGTAGACAAGGTCAATCATTTGGTCTGTCCCTTGGGAATTTTTTCCATTTGATCATTAACCTCCATCCTCTATCTTCATCATCCTCTTTTCACTTTTACCATGGTCTTTCCATGAGCTACGAGGGCTCCGCGCTTTGACGTAGGCAAGGATAGCCCCCTAGGTCTTTAGGTTCCATCTTGTGTCATGTCATCTTGTTGTATCGTCAAATATGTCCCTATCTGAGCTAGTGCTCATCGAACAATGGTCATCTATATCACAAGATCCAATCGGTTTCTGGTATCCTGCGTCATATCGATCTTTTAGTTTACTATCCATCATCGGTCTCAATAGGATGTATCCTTCATAATAGACCTCATCAACCCCATCCATCATCTTGATCCTATGGAAAAGGACATTTGAAATTGATTATGATCTTTTGATGCTTTTGGATTTTGTTTATCATTTGAGCTCCCTATCATGGTTGCCTTGATCCATCATATCAAGGTGTGATTTGGATAGTCAACATAGGGGCATATCTTGCTCATTTCTTTGTTTCTATCTTCTTGGTTGTCCCACATAGTACCCACCAAGATCCCTGAGGTCTTGTGTTACGCCGGGGCATCCTTTTGTGCTTGTGGTTATTCCAATACCTAGCCCAACCAAAGTCATCGCGACTTTGGGGTGTTGGGATAGCCTTCTTGTTTGTTGTGTTTGTCTTCTACATTAGACACTAATCCGTCTTGGTTTACATACCCTGACGCCCGGTGTCTTATGCTATAGCAAAAATTAGTGGTCTACGGATGGAAAATTGCATTAGGATGGCATTCCATTTTCCATTCCATCATCTTGCATATCTCCCCCATCCTCTTCCATTCCAATAATCTAATCACACTCTTGACCTTAGCCTTGCTACAAGCCTTGATCCAATCATCATCATCATTATCATCATCTCTGGGATGTATCCTCCCCTCATCAACAACACTCTCATTGGGATGTATCCTTCCCTATCCTTGTGTTGTTATGGGATGTATCATTCCCTCGTCAACAACACTCATCCTCATCCTCATCGAGATGTGTCATTCCCCATCCTTGTGTTGTTTGGGATATATCATGTCCTTATCAAACAAACGCTCCATCCACCACCCATACAACCTGGCTTGTAGCTTGACTGGGGCACCGTCATCTTTGTCCTTGAGTCTATTTGTGCTCATTTCATCATAATTCCATCATCCATCATCCTATCCCCTTTCATCATCTCATCCCTCATCATAATTTTCATCTTGTCAAACCTCTCCTAGTTCTGAGACTTTCTTCCTCCTCCCCCCACTTTCTTTCCTTCTTCTCTTTCTTTCTTTCCTCTCCCTCCTCCCTCTTCCCTCTCGCATGCGGGGCATACTCACTCCTGGACTACTGGGGCGAACATGCCCTTGACCTGTAGTAGGGAGGATCCGCCCCCTGCAGTGGGGTAGACCCACCCTCAGAATGTCGGGGTGAACCCACCCTCGGCCTGCAGCGGGGCGGATCCACCCCCTGTAGCGGGGTGGACCCGCCCTCGGCCTGTAGCGGGGCGGACCCGCCCTCGATCGGCCGAGGCGGATCTGCCCCACTAGGCTAGGCAGCATCGCCACCACTAAAGCCGCGCCACCGTTGGTCGTGGGTGGTGCCGCCCGCGGTTGGTGGCACCTGGCCGCCACGCCGCGGGGCGGACCCGCCCCTGCCCAGGGTAGACTCTCCCTACCGTGAGGTGAATACACCCTCGCTCGGGGCAGACCCGCCTTGAGCTTGGGGCAGATCTGCCCGGCGAGGGGCATATACGCCCCCCGACGACCGAATTTCCTCTCCCTCCAAATTTCAAATATTTTTTTCACATTTTCACATTTTCAATTCCTACCCATTTTTTAATTTTTTCCTGTCCACAAAACCCATGTTTTACATTTTTGATAAAACATTTAAAATGCGTTAATAGGGGGTTTTGTTGCCTTTCCTTCTATTTGAAAAGGTATTTTTACCTTTTATTTACCGTTTTATTCCTCTGACTAATCCCTTCCCTTCCCGGTGCCGCCATTTGCACTCTATTTGTCCGATTGACTTCGTTCAAAAGGAAAACTTGTCTAATTTTTTGCCCTCTTTCCAACTATACCATTCATTTCTTCCTATTGAGATGTTGCCTGGGACCCTTCTTTTTCCCCGTCACCCTCTCGAGGGGGCATACCCTTCACATTTACCAATTTTCCCTGCCATAGTCAATCCCTTCTAGGATTGGGGCATCTTCACCCATTCCTCAGTAACTGAGTGACTCAGATCCTCTTTCCCACGCTGGGGCATCTTCTTTCAGTCACTTCTTCTAGTCATCTGCACTTTCTTTTCTTCGAAGCATTGTTATTCTAATGATACTTTGAAGAGGGGCAAAATGTAGACATCCAAATTTGATCACTTCCATATGATCAAAATTGTCTACTTTATTCATCTATTCCATTAATAGTGATTAAATAATTTATTTAATCATTATTTCATTTTTTGCCTAAGGTTCCTAAAGTATGTAATTAAATAAATTAAATACTTTACCTTACCCCTTTTCTTCTCTAAATTAAATAAATATGACAAATTATTTAATTTAGTCTTTTAACCCATTTGAATTAAAAACCAATTTTTAATTCCCCTTTTTCTCTCTCCTTGTCACATTCTCCATAACCCCCTTTTAATCGAGATTAAATTAATTAATCTGTGATTAGGATGTACACCACTTAATCTTAATTAAGTGTCACATCCTCCATAATCTCCCACTTGCCTCTAATCTCTCATTAATTATCCTAATCCTATGTTTGCACAACGTTAATCAGAATCATTAGCCACATTTGGCTTACCTTTTCTGATCAACCTTCCCACTTACCATTTTTAGCATGGACTCTCTTCCCCATGTGAATTTTTAATTCACATTTATTTGCCCAAGGTTTCTCTTTTCCCCATGTTAATTTTTAATTCACTTTTATCTTTCCAAGGTCTTCCCCATCCCCCATGCAAGATTCTAGAAGCCTTGACTTGTCACTTCACATGTGCCAAGGGCTTCTAGAACCTTGGGCTTGTCACATCACCCACATGTGACAAATCTCCAATTTTTTGGAGACCCTCTCTTATCCACTAGATTCTTCTAATCATTGTGAATTTTAAATTCACTTTTATTCCTCCAAGGAATCTTCTCATCCCCCAAGATCCACCTCATCCCTTCCACCTCATTTCCACATCACTCCACCCTAAGACATCTAACACTCCACATGTCAAGATGTGAGGGCTTGTGAGTCCTTAACTCACCATAGCCCTTCATCTTGATCTTTGTTGGATCAATCCCAACCGTTGAATTCTCTAGAGAATTCAATTTAGCCTATAAATACCCCTTCAATTCTCTCATTTGGAGAGATCAAGTCTTTTGCAAACAAACTCCTGCAAATTTATCATTTGAGCTCTCATCTCATTATCATTACATCCTCATCCATTTTCATATCATTTACATATTCAACATAGCTTGCCATCCAAGGAGCACACAATTCTTGAAGCATCAAAGGGCCAACCAAGGAAGCAACAACATGAAGGTATAACAACAATCATTTTGTTTATCTTACTTCTATGTTGTTTATTTTCTTAGGCTAATCTTATTGAGGTGCCCTTTTATCTTGTTGCTTTTCTTCATATTGCACTATTAGTTTCTTATTTAGCATCTCACATTAGAAGTAGCACTTTATTAGGATCACACCTGTCAACAAAAAAAATATCAAATATTATTTCCTTGCTTGAGCTTCTAAATCCCACCTTTGTAAATAATTGTATATAGGTTAGCTTAGTTTTCCTTTGTCTCATTGTTTTTCTTTGCTTTTACTATGGTGGTCGTGCTTTGCCTGACGAATAGTTCACTTTGCTACCCACCCTTGTCTATTCTTTGGATAAATCTTCATTCACAACTCTTGGTTTTTGACCACCTTTGTGAAGTTGGTTTCCTTACTTGAACTCCGATTTGACCTACGAAGGGGTCCTTGTTTGAATCTTTTTACGCTTAACTTGGATCTTAAATGAAAATACACTTTAGTTGCTTCCAAGGAGCTATACAATAACTATTAGGAGGGTTGGGCAAGTGAAAAACCTTAAGTCTACTCCATTGATCACTGTGACTCCCAAACCCACTATGAGCTTCAGTGCTTACATAGTTGAGAAAAAGAGGATAAGTATTAAAAAAAAGAGAAAAATCAAGAAAGGAAAAGGAAAGCAACAAAAGTTAAAATCAACAACTATGTGGGTGTGCGGAAAACTCTATTAGGGCTATTGAAACCCAACTAGAAATAGATAAATTTTCATGGGGTCACAACAATAACTCCATCAGGGTTATGGACGCTTGACTGGCAGCAGAGCAATATCCAGGTTAATTTTGGAGTTAGGCAACTCATGTAGCTTGCCTTCATCTGATCAGTGGCTATTTGTACACTCTCTGAAGGAAGGGAATGAATCTAGTATGCACACACTTTTGGGATATTCTTGTACCTTTATTCAACCTAGGATCGCGTCCTCCTTGGGTTCCTAGTTCCCCTATGGAAACCAACTTCTAGTCTACGATACTAGAAATTATGGGTTCTGAATGAATCTTTATCCTTAAAACACTTGAAAGCGTTCTCCCAATAGAGTCACCATTTTTTGTGCCCATAGCTCACACGTCTTGTTCTGAATGGGTACCTTCTCTTTTCACCTCCATTCGATTACTTTTTACCTTTTTCTCATTTTGCATGCCCCCATTTTGAGCATCAAAATGGTCAAGATCCCTAAAGTCATCATCTTTCATTGACCAAGTTTTACCACCCTAGAAATTTCTAAGTCCTTTTCCTTCATAGAGTTCCTCTGGTAGTTTTCCTTAAGTTCTTAAGGCTGGTGCCTTTCGCACCATGTGGGTCCACCTATGCGAGTTTCCTTTTACGAGGCTCTATCCTCTGTTTGCCATTTTCTCGGTGGTAAACCTTGTCCGTCCACCCACCTTGCGGGAATTGTGTCATCTGTCACTGTCTTGTCCACATCTTCACCAACCTCACCTACCACTGTACTTGCATTTAATGTGAATAATTAATGATGAGTTTTCTATAAATATTGAGGTTCCACCTATCATTTTGACCAACACCCAGTCAAAAATTGTCAGTGCACCTCCTGCCTTCGCCGCCTTCACACCCGCATTACTCTAAGGATGAATTCTAGTGCTTTCATTGTCACATTTTGATGGAATTTACAGGTGAGTCCACCGTTTCCCTCACACCTGAGTGCTTTGAGTCATGTTTTCAAAACATCTAAATCTTAAAGGTAAAACTCACTAAAATGTTTAAATGGCTGAAAGACCATTAAGTCCCACACAAAACCCATAAGTTGGAAACTTAAAAATTGTTAAGTTCGGCCTCCAAACACCTATACATCAATTCACCTTGCCATGGCTATTTTTCACAAGGGCCATGGGGCCTTTGTGACCCGCACCCTCCTCATCATTGTCGGGATGAAAATTAAACACTTAGACAAAATCAAACCCTTTGGTCGTCAACCCTTGTGGGTCCTCCTTTGTAGATTGTTCAATGCAGGAAGCCTTCACCCATTCACCATTCCCAAATGGCCATCTATTGCCTCCCTCCTACATCATGGGCTCCATTGAGTCATTCACCACCAAGAAAACATTCACAAAGTTAATTCTTTTGTGGGTCGTTTCCTATGGACTGTCATTCGCTCTTCGCTGCCATGACAAGTGCCTATCCTAAGCGATGGAGCTTTAGCTCCCTCTCACATCGCGAATCCCACCATCTTATTTTTTGTCCATCCCTTGACCCAAAAATTGCTAAGTATAGGTCTCTTGTGGACCAGTCTTTGCGGTCTGTCATCCATGAGCCATCTTGTTGTTGTCGTCATTTCTCGAAACGACTGCCGAGGTCCACCCTCCTGTAGTGCGAGCTCCAACCTCTCTATTTCCACTGAACCTTCGGTGCAAAAAGTGATTAAGTCCCAATCTTCTTGTCAGACTACCTTTGTGGGCCGCTTCTGCGGCCTACCATTACCTACTCCCCATTTCTAAATGATTGTGCCTTACCAACCTCTCACTTGTCAAAGCCTACTCCGTCCTCTACTGTCTGGCATGAAAGATCAATAATGAAATCTTCCTATGGGCCCAATGGTATAGACCATTATTTTTGGGCTGCCACCCCATGGCCATCGTTCCAAAACATCTGATGCTTAATGAACTCCCACAACTTTCTGGATGCCAAAACTTAAGAAACTTAACATGAACCATTTGTGCTCCCTATGAGCCACACATGGCACAATCCTGCCTTTGAGTCTGCATCGCCTGGCCATCATTTTTCAATGATGAAGTTCTGAACAACCATAGTGCCTCCTGTCCCTGAATGACCTGAGTCTGCATGAACCAAAAACCTTGCTGAACATCTTCTAAGGGCTCCAAATTGATTTTCACATGTGCCAAATGCCTTTAGGCACTGACCACTGACCAATTCTTGAATGTGGAAATTTGAGTGCGAGTAGCTGCTTGAGGGCCATCCTATTCCGAGTCACTCTAAACAACTGCTAGCGTAGGGAAACCCACATCCATGGGCTTGTATTGCTCAAAATGCCCCTAACGAGCATCAAGTGATGAATTTTAATGAATATTATGATTGTTAATGATGAAATGCTTGATTTGACCCCTATTTTGTAGGATTTTGCTAACACTCCCTTCGTCTTACACACGAATATGCTTACTATAGGTCTCTTTTGCAAGATTTATGGAATCAACTATGGGAGCCTTAAGAGCATCTGCAAAGAAGGAGAAAGGAAAGAAGCTTGCTAAAGAGCCCAAAGGTAAAGAAGATAAAGATAAAATGAAATATCAGTTCCACGGGGTGGAAGTTACTTCCAAGATCACTTCAGACTAGGGCACAATTTCTAACACCAACCTTGGGCATGTTGATAAGGATGAATTTAGATAGAGGGTGACCATAAGCTGAAAAGCAAAAAATGCTTTGAAAATCAGAAAGAGTGGCCTTGCCAAGGAAGTTGGCTTCCCTCCTACACTTATTGCCGCATAATTAGTAATGACCTATAGGGAGTGCTATCACAACAACAAGAAGATTATAGACCATGAGGGCAGAGTGTTGGCTGACCTATCTACTAAGTCTATTGGCCAAGCCTTCCACATCCCCACATATGACAAATTGGAAGAAATAAAGGAGGATGCTAAAAATATGAGGAAGTTAGAACCCCTTGCATGCAAAAAGCTGATCAACCAACATTGGTTGAAAGACAAGAGGGGCAACGCATCCAAAGTGCCTCAAGAGCTCTTTAGAAGTTATTTCCATGAGGCATACCATGATTTGGTCACTTTTGTTAGAGAGGTGATGGGCCTCCCAAGTGTCACCTAATTTCAAGAGTAGATGTTCTACTTTATAGAGGAGATCATCAAGGGTAAAGATAAATTCCATTGGGCCAAAATCATTAGTGAAAACATCCATAGAAAACTTATGGTTGTAAAGAAGTCTCACCAATTCTATATGACCTCATACTTGGTCTACATTCTTGCTGACATCTTCCCTTATAAAGGCCTCACTATTGCACATAATCCAAATCCCAACAAAGACCTCAAAATGTATGATTGATACCCTCAACTATAGTACTAGAACTACAAGAGATATTATTTGAGGGTGAATGATGCCTTTATTGGGCATATCATCAAGCTACTTGGGGGTGACTTCAAAAGGAGAGTCACACATAGCGCTAGAGATTTCATCCAAAGGTTTGGGTACCCGTTCATACAGTTATCAAAGTTCACATACATCTGAATGGAAGGCTTCTCCGATAAGCCTTACAAGTTGTCATGCTACCCCAATGATTGAATGATTCTACTTGAGGTCACAAGAAAATTATAGAATGCTTATGCTTTACTGATTGATAAGCATAGAGCAACCATCCCATATTCTCTCACATTTGGACAGGGGATGTATTCCTATCCTGCGACTCAATGTGTGGATCACTTTGAGAAGGAGATAGTTGAGTAAAACTTGGAGCTCCACGCAGCTAGGTCAAGAATGGATCCATCCGAAAAAGCTGAAGAAGTATGTGGGGAACTAGTATTCCCATCTGCCACACCTTGAGGACTCTTGGGCTAGTTGTCAAGATGACAAGGAAGTTAGAATGAGACATTACATGCAGACGATGACCCAGTTTGTCAAGACAATCAAGTTGTATCTAGTGCCTGATCAGGTGGTCGAAGAGGACGATACTATTTTTGAGCTAAGGTTTGATGCCATGGCTAACTTTCCACTACCACTGATAGACTAGAATGAGAGAGAGGTCAATGACCTCGATGCATTTATGTAACCAGTCATGGATAGGACTAAGCAATGGATAGATACCCAAGTTCACAACTCAAGACACAAGGAGCAACATTAACTTATGGCAAGCTCGAGGATGAGCTCTCAAGTGAAATTGATAGTGCAACTTCTACCACCTCTACAAAAGAAGTACTAAATACCCCTCTGGCCACAAGATCTAGAAAGAGGAAGGAGGTGCTTGAATGCCATCCTAAACACAAATTCTACTCAAGATAGGCCACCGAGGGAGAACCCTCTAAGAAGGTAAATAAGACAAGAGGATTTTCCACATAAATGCTTACTATCAAGCAAGACCCTCAACATGAGGGAAAAGAAGAAGATTAAATTGAAAGTCCACACTCACCACCATTCACCTCCACTCCCGCTGCTACCATCACTATCATTGCCACTCCACTGCCTACTGCCTCATTGGTGTTGCCATTTCTTCTCCGCTCACAGTGGTCATCTCAATCCACCTCTCATCCACTCCACCAGTGAATCTCCTGGAAGTGCTTGATCCCTCCTCAATTACTATGTCCCCACCTTCAACTTCCTTGTTGCCTCCACTTCCTATCCTCTCCACTTTGGTGCCTGTAGCCTCCACTATCTCTCTTCCCCAACTCACCCTATTGGAAGCCTTCACTAAATATATGTAGGGTTTTCCTTCTAAGATCTCATGAGCGATCATGAACCCTACCGTCTAGGGTTTAATGGCCCAAATTGTTTTTAGCTTTCCCGTTCCTCCTCTGCCTTTGACAGAGCCACCAACGATGGAATCCACAATGAGAATATCCAAAAGAAATGGATAGATGCTAGAAAGAAGTTGGAAAAAGCATAATGGAGGAGCCCGAAGGCCCTTACTTTTAATATCTTGAGGGTGGGATGAAAATCAGCCTTGATGAAGTAGCGAATCATGATGAAGAATCCCAATATTTAGAGGAGGATTTTGAAGCTCTCAACGTGAAATATGTTATCAAGACCTTAGATCAAGAATTAGAAGAGTTGTTATCCCAACAAATTGAAAACATAGGTGAAGAGGTCGAGTTAGAGAGGCCTCCTTCTGAGAGAAAGAAATATGCTAAGGTAAATATGGAGATCCTCCAAGAACCTCCACAGATTGGCCAAGAAAAGGGCCTTGTCCAAGAAGAAGAGGTGTTCTTTGGGGAGAAGCAAGAAGAGAAAGAAATAGAAAAGGAGGAAAGCAAATAAGAAGATGTCGCAACCAAGAGCCCTGAATCTGGGCATCATGAGCTTGAACGAGAAGAGAGAATCCCTCAAGAAGAGGAAATTACCAAAGAGAACATAGCCACCATGGAGATAGATGGAGAAAAGGCTATATAAATTGATTATTTTAATGAAGAAGCAAACACTGAGAAAGAGACCCTATTCCATGAAAAAAAGTGGCTCCAAGAAGAGGAAAGTGACCAAGAGTCACCTAGGGGAGAAACTCAGATGCCTGATTGGTTGGAGAAGCAACTACAAAAGAAAGCACTCATCCCCATGGATCCTAAAGCTAGAATCGAGGCCAGATTGTCTTCAGAAAAAATGAGGACAAATTAAGAGAAGAAGTCGAGGGTCCACTCTCAAATTATAGTTGATGCCTCCAGATCAAGAATGGTGTAGGTTACCACCCCAGTAACAGACAAGAAGGTTGGTGTCAGTTATACTATTTTAACCATCAACTTAGGTACTACCACTAGAGAGAAGAAAATTGATGAATTCTAGGGATTAGTAGCCACAATTATTGATTAGATAAGAAAAGATCAATCCTCAAAAGAGGATTTGAAAACACAAGTGGCAGAATCAACACCTACATCCAACAATGGACATACCTGGAAGAGGAAGCTCTGACTACATCCTTCACACCCTCGCTTATTTCCCAAGAAGAACTCTCCCAGATGGAAAAGATGAAGAATTGGACTAAGGCTAAAACTGATGGTTCAGACGAGCACTATATAATAGTGATATGGATATAAGCCATGCTATCTGGATGATTAACAAATTATGGGAGGTGAAAAAACAACTGCAGGGCACTAAGAAGATCAGTCATCACTTCACTGAGTTATATAGGATTAGATATCCTAAGATCAAGTCCATTCTCAAAATTCTCAACAAGACATGGAAAAAGGAGCTAAGCTTGTCTAAGGCTGATCAATGGCTAGTAGAAACATGGAAAATGGGTCTAGATCATAGAAAATAGTTCCTAGAGAGAGTGTTTCATGAGGTTGAGCTTGACCTTGAATGGGCCAAGAAACATAGGGTTGATGCTGAGGATTACCTCAAACTAATGATCAATAATGAAATGCTAGGCCTTGAGCTTGATTAAGAAAAGATTAGGCTGCACTTCCACAAAAAAATGGAAAAAGGGGCAGTAGACTCACTAACACTAGACATAATGGATTTCACTGCTAGAGCCTTCGTCCAGTCTGAGCAAATGGTAAAAGCCACACCCAAATGCACAAAGAACTAGGAGAAGATAACAAGCAGGTCAAATAAGTTATTCTTCCAAGTGCTCCTATATGATATAATGGAGTGGGACAAGCTCCATGCCTTAATCAAAAAAATTCATGGAATATGCCACCCTACAAAAGAAGACTGGGAAACCTGTAATTGATGATGAGTTCTTGACAATGTAGCTGAAAAGGGTAATCCACTAGAGGACAAAATTGGTACATGTATAGTGCCAAGGCAACACTACAAAACAAAATAGGGATAAGGACAAGATTTTATTTTAAATTCTTATTTATATAGGGGTTAGGTAAAACCCCAATGTAAATGAATCTTGGCTACACAATGCAAATTATTCTTGGCCATTCATTTTTCTTTTTGAAAACTATAAATAGGGGTCCCTCTCATTTTCAAGAGAGAGAGAGTTGAGTTGTTGTAATGACATGCTACTGAAATTTTAATAGAATACCATTTCTTTTGGTAGATTCTTGAGTTTCTCCCATGTTGCATGATTCTTCTCCTCATAGTTAAGAGATTTAGTTACTTTTATATTGTTGATCTTAGTGTTTTCAAGTGATTTTAGTAGTTTAGTTCATGTTGTTCATTGATTTCCTACAGTGCTATTGTATTGATGCTTTCCATGTTCATGCTTTTTGCTGGTTATTGATGATAAACAACTATGTAAATCTATTCTGAACATAAAAAACTTTTCTGCACTTAAAATTCATCTTTTATTCATGCTTTATGGTGAATGAATAGCTGAAAATTTGCAGACCTTAGAAGATAGCATTAGTTTTGTGATACTGTGTGTTTTGGTTAAGCGAAACTCAATTATAGGAAATTTTTCCACTGTAGCATCCTCCATTATCACTATTCATCATTAGTTGCAGGTCTAGGAATTTATTTATCCCTTTTCCCTTTTGACCTTTCTTTGAAGTAGAAATTGAAACAAGATTCCAACACCTTCCAAAGCTAAATCTGATGCTGAAAATGGAGTTTTAGATTGTTGTTTTGAATCTACAGCATATGCATTCCCTTTCCAGAATCATAGGAAACTCCATTCAAAGATCCAAATATTTCCAACTTAGCAAGCCATAAATGCCCTTTGTGATTACCAAAAAATCACATCAATCAACTGAGTTGTTTTTACAAGTCATGACTTGACACCCGAGAGACCTTGGGATAATTTTCTGCAACTTGTTGTAGTAATTTGTCTTTCAAGAGAGGTAGTGCACTTGTGTGCTGCCTGTGTTGAGAAAGTGCAAAAACACCCATCAACAATGAGGATCTCTTCTTCTTTGTTATTTACTTTTGAATAAGGTGTCTTACATGCATGGATTAAGATATATTTTCTAGTATATGCTTTAGAGAATTTAGATTGCTTTGAAAATAATGTTGAAGCTATTATGTTTTTTTCATAATGTGTTTTAAGTACTCCATGATAGGAGAGATTTCTTGGCAAAAGTATATAAATATACTATATTTGTTGACAAAAAAGGTATTTAATTATACTAGATATGTTTGAACACAGGTTGCTCATAGATAACTAGTGGGTTAGAGCTGCTACTTGATTTGTGTCAATATAGACTCAAATAAAAAGATATCATATTAAAAAGAGTAGGCTCATAGTGTAAACCCTTTCAGTCAAAGAGGTGATACTCTCGAATGGAATCATCTTTTGGATGCGACAATTCTTCAATTAAGACAATGCAATGTGTTTGTATTTACTCCATAATAGGAGATGAGTCTTTATCATGAGTATTATATACTAGGTATGATTGAACATAAAAGACACATATGGTACACTTCGCTAAGTTATTAATTTAACTGGGAAAGATTGTGTTTATTCCTAAGAGAGTTAATCTAGTATGGGAGGGAGTTTAAGTACTTACATGTAAGTAGGGTTATCCAAGTATATAGGTTATCTTTGGAATGATGGACTATCCATAGAAGGAAATACCTAAATTATGTACTTACTATTTAAGCAGGTTTATTCCAAGTACATTAATATGGTTGTAGGTTATCTGGGATGATGAACTATCCACTGAAGGAAATACCTATGCATAGCTTAAGATAGCAGTAAGTCAAATCAACCTTGAGTATGTGATAGATGACTCTCAGTAGGAATATTGAATGTAACTCTTTGATCAAAGTAGTGTGAATGCCCGATACTCCACTCTAGATTATGTGACTATTGAGACTAACACTGTTAGTTCATCGTGATCCATTATTACTTGCTAGACAAAGATTGTGGGACTATAAGTTCTAGTTATGTAGGACACAACACTATGCTCAGTTGGTTATTGTTATCGGTTACTTTACAAATATATTCATCGAAGGGAAGGGTCATATATCAAATGATAGATGTGTGGGGGATTGCATTATGAGTATGTGGTTGGAAGAAAAGCATCTGAGTGATACTTCTCCTCCATAGCAGGCAACAAAAAAACTAGGATTTGAAAGGAAGGATCCTGGACCATCTTACAACTATTTGATCTATGTATGTATTCTTATATTGTTCTAACTTGTGAAGATATTGTAATGAAATGGAATCTTTATTGTAATATGATATGGCATCTTGTTCGTATATTCTCAATAAAAGAAAGAAATTTTTTATTGCACTGATTGTCACCTAATTTATTTACTCGCAAGGTGTATTTTTTTTAAAATTTAATAAATTGAAGGGTTGGAATATTTTAAGCACAAAAATATCAAGGAGGTCCATCCCAGTATGTACCACAAGCAACAATCCTCCACCAAGACAATACATGCATCAAAACACTTTATATGTTGACCCTTCCCAAAACATGAAGTACCATCAACAGGGTGGCCGACAAGGTACCCTTTCAAATCAATACCATCAAGAAGGTGGGCCATAGGGTCCCCTTCCTAGTAAATAGTACCAAAAACAAGGTATTCCACAAGGAACCTTTCTTCAATCATCCCACCAACAAGGTAACCCGCCAACACATCATTAGGGAATCCTTTAGTATAGTACATCCAAAAAACAAGGTGTACCACAGGGCACCCTTCTTCAATCATCCCACCAACAAAGTAAACTGCCAATGCACCATCAAGGAATCCTTCAGTATAGTTTATCCCAACAATGTGTGCCACAGGGCACCCTTCTTCAATCATCCCATCAACAAGGTAACCCGTCAATGCACCATCTGGGAAATCTTGAACATAGTTCATACCAAAAATAAGGTGTACCACAAGGTAGAATTCCCAATTTGTCTCACCAACAAGGTAACCCGCCAATGCACCATCAGGGAAAAATTTAGTATAATTCACCCCAACAATAGGGAGCTAACCCTCCTTACACTCAATAAGGATTTAACCCTGTTTACATTCAACAAGGAGCTAACCCTCCTTACACCAAACAAGGAGCTAACCCTCCTTACATCCAAAAGGAGCTAACCCTCCTTATATTCAACGAGGAGCTAACCCTCCTTATATTCAACAAGGAGCTAACCCTCATTACATTTAACAAGGAACCAATCCTCCTTACATCCAATAAGGAGTTAACCCTCCTTCCACCCCACATGGCTACCAAGGTCTTGTACCTTCACAATACCTAATCTATGACCAAATCATGGTAGGACAACGAGACTATTACACACAAGACTTGCAAACAAAGGTATCAAAAATAGAGATAGAACTACAACTAGAAGGAGTGAACCAAAAGATAACAACCATACGGGTAGGAAAAAAGAAAACTTATACCCTTTGAGACATATTTCCTTTTCCATTTGATCATTTCATTACTATGCTTCCCTTTCCAAAGAATTTTGAAATGCCCAAGTTTGACAAATAAAAAGAAAGGGGAGACCCAATAGAACACATAGAAGAATTTTCAGTAGCATGAATGGAAGTAAAACAATTACTCTTACCTCATGAGTCTCTTTCTATGAAGTCTTACTGGTCATGCTATGGATTGGTTCACCCATCTACAACCAACAATAAAAAGCTTTGATGAATTGTCTACCCAATTCATAACACACTTCTCATTCAACATAGACCAAGACATTATTATCACAAATCTATGCAAAATCAAGCAAAGTCAAGGTGAATCTTTCACCTCACACCTTCAATGATGGCGACATAAGGCTAGTCAATGCAAATCACCTATTCCCAATAAGGAGCTAGTTAACATATTCATTTCAAATTTCCAAGCAGAAGTCAACTACCAACTTACCATGCAATGTCCTACAAAATTTGAAGAAGCCATTAAGAAGGGTTTGCACATAGAAAGTTCCCTCATAGCGAGAGGGGTGATCAAGATAAACAACCCAAGATACATTCCTTCTAGTTCAAATGAGGAACCTAAAGTCTAAGCCAAGAACAAAAACATTATGAACGATGGAGTGGTGGATGGAAGAGTAGTTTGGAATGCACAAAACACACCTCAAAACAATCTGCAAGTGGTTCAAACAAGCTATGTTCCAAATAGTACACAAAACAATCAACTTACCTATCCCAAGAACAATCAGGTAGTCAACCAACAAATGAATCAATGAGGGCAATAGAGGCAATACAATCAACTAAGGATGCAGTTCATAGTACTAGGAGAGTCACTTGAGATAGTAATGCATAAACCAGTGCAAAAAAACCTCATTATGGTAAATGATCACCCAAACTATGAGGATCCTAGTTTCAAGACACTATGGTATAATGAGGACTTGTGCGAATTCCATAAAATAAAAGGACACACAACAAACAAATGCATGAGACTCAAACACCTCATCCAAGACTTGATAGACAAAGGAGAAGTGGACATTTGAACATTGTCCTACAAACAAGGATATTCAAATATACACCAACCAAATCCCAAACCACACTAAATAGAATGAAAAAGGAAAGGAACAGGATTATCATAATGCTAATTATACCTAAGGTGACACAATTCTAGGAACCCTCTCACAAGATGATGACAATAGGGAAAATTTAGTGACTATACAAGGTGGAGACAACAATTAAAATGTAACTACCCATCAAGGGAGAGTTGCAATACAAGGATCCCCTCCTAAGCCCATGGCTAAATCATCAAATGATTACAACATTATGGAACATCTAAAGATGACTCCCGCCTTAATCTCAATCCTAGAATTGTTGAGACTATCACCTGCACATAGGGAATTATTAGAAAAATCATTGGAAATATCGGTCCCTTACAAACTTGATCCAAATCAATTCCAAGCCATGGTTGGAAAAATCACAACAAACAATAATTTAGTCTTTTCTAAAAAAGATCTTTCACAAAGGACATTCCATAACCAAGCCTTCTAAATAGAGGTTGGTTTCCATAAGAACATGGTCAAGTGGGTGTTGATAGATAATGGTAGGCGTCTAAAATTATATACCTTGAAATTCATCAAAAAATTGGGGTATTCTAACAATGTGATAGAAAAAGGAAAGAGTATTACCATAAGGGCCTATGATGACCTTGAAAAGAACTCAAAAGAAATAGTCAGGCTACCAGTGCAGATAGGGTTGAACATCACAGAAACTACATGTCAAGTACTTGACCTTGAATTTTTGTATAACCTCCTCCTAAGATGCCCTTGGATCCATGCATTAAAAGAAGTACCATTGACCTTCCACCAATGCCTAAATTTTCCCCACGAAGGAAAAGAGGTAACATTATATGCTGATCCTAGGCCCTTCCATTTTTGTGCAAAGTTGGAGGAGAAGTATAATAAGATCCAACAAGCAATGAAATATCCTTCCATTCATTCTCATATGTTGACCCTTCCAAGCTACCATTGACCTAAACCAAGATCACATCAAGTGAGAAACCGAAAATAGAAACCAAGGTTCAAGTACTAGACAGGGGTAATGGAAATTACCACTTCAACAAAGCATTCTACATTGGCATGCTTCCACCAACACCCAAAGTCTATGGAGTTCCAAAAGAGATCAAGTATGCTCAAATAGTGCAAATAATAGCCAAACCCATGATTTTCACCAAGTGGGGAGATATGAAAGATGAAGAGGTATTCAAAGAGGACTTCTCATCCATGATTTACAAAGAGGACCAAAAAGAACTAGAAAATCCACAACCCATTCTAATTGATCTTAATAGTAGAGGTTATCAATTAGATTAGCAAATGGGATATCGGGGAATAGGTGGCCTTGGTCCACACAAACAAGGTCAATGGGAGCCTATCATAGTGGAACAAAGAAAGAAAAATATGGGACTAGGTTATGAGCCAAAAGACTAGGTTACTCCAAAAACCAGATGAACCTACTTTAAGAAATAAGAAAAATTTGTTAGCATTAAGGAATTAGATATCTACCATATCATGAACATTGATTTACTTGTCAAAGAATTTTTCAACAAATTTAGCATCGATAGGTTCCCTCTGTAGTTTATCAAAACCATTCCTAGTATCTATTATCATTCTGGAATGGATTCTAACAAATACTAATGGGATTCTCCTTCCTTTATCATTGGATATGGTTCCCCCACTTCTAGTTATGATGACTTAGACACCCAATGGGAAAATGATACTAGATCCATACTAACCATTTCAACAACCTCTGTAAGATTTATAGATAATGACAATAGCCTACCACTCTGCTACCCATAATTGATAGATTGGGACCAACAACAACATACACCTATTCTGGATCATTTCTGGAATGATGAGGTAATCACAGAATTCATGGGACTTCAGATAGACATACCAGTAGAAGATCACAAAGTAGGGTTCATCATGGAACTTGAACATGATGTATACTTTGGTGGAGAGATTGAATCCTCTAGTCAAAATAATGAAAGAGAAAACATAAAAATAAAAATGTGATTCCCTAGATAAGACCTTAATATGGTTCTATTAGATTTGAAATATAAGAAAATAAAGGATACATCTAAAGGTGAAAACTTCCCCAAGACACCTAAGGATGGAAGTTTCAATCTCCCCATATTGGAATATCAAGAAAAATCAACACTCCTACTAAAAGAAGCAGAGTCTGCAAATGTTGGCACAACAAAGGACCCAAACATTACATAACATGCACAATCTCTTGATCCTGAAGAGAAAGAAAATTTCATAGCATTTATCAACGAAAAAAAGGTAATATTTTCTTGGACCTATGATGACATGCTTGGACTAGATGCACCATTTGTGGTACATCATTTAGGTATAGTCCCTAGAGCAAAACCTATCAAGCAAAAGTTAAGGAAAATGCATCCTCAAATAGAATTGTTGGTGAATGTAGAACTAAAGAAGTTACTAGATGTGGGTTTCATCAAACCCATTGATTATTCGAAATGGATATCAAATCTGGTACCAATGTTAAAGCCAACTGGGGGTATAAGGATCTGCATAGACTTTCAGGACTTGAACAAAGCCTACCCAAAGGATGAATTCCCCCTACCAAGTATTGGAATGATCGTAGATCTAATAGTAGGGCATGAGATGCTATATTTAATGGATGGTTTCTCTAGATATAACTAGATAACAATCTCTCCAGATGATCAACACAATTTTTTATTTTACTTGTGCTTGGGGGACCTTCTACTCGAATGCAATGCCATTTGGTCCAAATAACGTAGGAGCAATATATCAAAGAGAAATGATGACCATCTTCCATGATATGTTGCATATAATAATGGAAGACTATGTGGACAAAATTTTAGCAATCTATCAAAAGGGAAGATCACTTGACCAATCTTGAAAAGGTGTTTGATCACCTTGAACAATATAATCTAAGACTCAATGACAGGTTGCCATTAGGTATTAACACTTTAGTTAAAGATATATCAATTATGTCGACCGGTCAGTGTTCAAAGGTTGTATTAAATAGGGGATATCTTGGCCATCTCTCCTAGATTTTTTTAAACTTTTGAAAACAAACATTAAACTAAGAAGCGTTAATTTTTTAAACTAGAAAGCATGAAATTATTAAGCTAGAAAACACGAAATTGCTAATCTAGAAAGCATGAAATTGTTAAACTAGAAAGCATAAAATTACCTAAGAATTAACTCTACCAATTAAACCATGAAATTTAAATGAAGACAAATAACAAATAACAACTAATTGCTAACTAAAAGTACAAACAACTTGTAACAAACAATAGGAGTGGCTGCTCCATAATTTTAAAGTAAACAAAATTCTAAGATTGTAAAAAAAGCTACAATTTGTAGGAACACATGGCTTGAAATAAAATAACATTCATCTAAATTTAACATGTACAAAATGGAGATAACAACATCAACAAGAAAAATGCTTATCTATTCTACATGATCCCTTGAGTGGCCAGCTCTCGAGTGTTCCTACAATTAACTCAGATCACACACACTTTCACATATTCAAATTAAATCCATCCAAGATACTCTCATTACTCAAAAAAACTGATTTGGAATAAGACTAGCAATATTATTTATTCATATGATAAAAGTGTAACATAGAAGACATGGCTGAACAATGTTCAAAACATATGACAACAACATAACAGTATCGCATATGCATTGTTTCTGGCAATTAAATATACACTATATTGCTAACAAAATCATAGATTTCAGATGGTGGAAGATCATCATTGAAAAAATATTTTAAAATAGAATTTCAACTAACCAAATGACTGATGTCCATTACATAAAACATATTAAAGGCTCAGAGTGGAGTCGTAAAGTTTTTGAATAGAAATTTAACATAAAGAATTAAAGGGAATTGTTCCACTATGCATGCCTAGATTTCTTACTCCTAGATGTCCAAAACTTTTAACTTCAATCACAAGTCCACTCCATGCATTGGTTATGCATAATGTCTTGTACAATGACTTAAAGTCTATTCCCTTATGTTAGAATTAGTAAGCTAATTTCAACCAATTTAAGAAATAAGATTTATACATAATTTTACAAAAAGTAAGCAATTATTAATCCTAAAAATAAAAAATTGGCATGGCTAAGTGATTTGGTAGAACAAAGAAGGGGTATTTAGGTTATTATAATCATGAGGTTATTTATACCCCATCACTCTCCACTTCCTAAGCCTAAGCAGGTCCTCTGCCTTTCCACATCCCAATTCCTATTTAGTTCATCATATTTGGAACTGAGATCATATGGATCCTTTGCTTCTCTATCCCAATCACCAAGAATTTTAATAAAACCATTGTTGTATCTAACCCTTACTTTCCATGAATGCAAGTCCTCAGGATTCTGCTCTGTAGTGACATGTACTATAGGGGATGGTTGAGGAAGCAATGGAGGTTTATACCTCATCCCTTTCCATTTGGTTTTAAGTTTTTGTAGTATCTTTGCTAATGCCTCAACCCTTCTGTAGGACCACCTTATATTAGTAGTTGAGATCACCTCCCTCCTTTTAAGATACACAGGAAAAGGATTTTACTGCTCCTCAGAGGCACTCCATGATTTTTCTATCAATTTTGGCCCCTGGACTTTGAAATTCTCAAAACAAATTTAAAGATTATCATTATATTTGCTCCTCACAGCTTCATAGCTCTTAATACCTCAGAATTGAGTTTTAAAGGCAAAGGGTTTTCTGTTAGGGTATCTCATTTGAAGTCCCACTATTATTTCTACCTAAAAAATATTCTTTAGTTCTCTCCTACCATTGAATTTGATTCTGCATAGTGGACATGAATTCTCTAAGTTGTACTTCTCCCATAAAAATATAAATAAGTAAATCAATATTTTTTTCTAAGAACAAATTATGTACAAAGAATTCACAAAGCAAGTTTTGTTGAACAGGGGTTGCCTCTTGAAATACCCATAATTTTTTTTCATCATCTAGATCATGAGGTAGATTGCAAGAAATTCTCAACAACTTTCATCTTAGTATTTGTTCATTTAAAAAAATAGAATACTTGACCTGGATGGTTTCCTATAGGCTAATAACAACTCCCCAATTTGACATGCATCAATTTTTGCCTGGTAAATTCTATCATATGATTCTTTCAACAATACTATTTCTTTTTTAAGTTTGGCATTTTCTATTCCTACTTGTTTCAAGAAATAGCATCTCTCCATCCATTTCTTTTTCAAATTATTGTACCATAGTTTCTTGGGGTCATCTATTTTGTCCTTTCTTTTTAGGGATATGCGTCTGACCAGAAGCCACAACACAACTAATCTCAAAAGACAATCTCTTGCTTCTTCTCAAAGGGGAAGGCCTATATACTTCTATTTTAGGTACTCTTCCCTTTTTATAGGGACGAGATTCTCGTCTTCCAAATTTTCTAGGTCTATATCCTCTTATTTTTCAGAGCCTCTGATATATGTTGTGGACTTGGTCCTTCTCGAGGGTTTGAAGGGTTTATTGGATTTTTTGGCACCTCATTGTCAGGAGCCCTTTTAGTATTTTGAGTTTCAGAAGAAGGTTCTTCTAAATTTTGAGCCACCAAACTGGATGGCTCTCCTTCCTCTAAATGTCTTATGGGCACAACGTTCTCAAAATTTGAAGGTTTTTTTTCCATTTTTGTTCCATTCCTTCTTCAAGAAATGATATTTAAAAATTAAATGTATGAGGTTGTGATGTTTCAATGGAATCGACCCAATTTTAAACCATTCAATCATATTAACAATAAAATCACTAAGAAAGGTGGGAAGGTTGACTCTAAATTTAGGGTTTTCGGTGCCATGGCACAAATGAGTCAACAATTGAAAGGGGGCACCAACTACTATGACACATTGCCCTTCACATGTGAAATATTTGATTATCCAAGAAACTGTCGTTCTCCATGGGTCTAGAATTAAAATTCTTTGAAACCATTTGTTTTGCCCTTGAGTATTTAAAACTATTAAAGGTTGAGGTTCCCCTTCCCTACTTAAAATCTCTACCATTTTTTGATAGAAAATATTTGTAGTTTTTGATAAATTTTTATCGTCATTTCTAATACCAGATAAATGAGAAATGAATCGAGGGCTTACCTTGAATTTCTTCCCACACACTATTGACTATCTCTTTGAGAAGTTTTTTGTAATATTATTTAACCAGTTGTTCATTGTGCCCTTCAACATTCTTCATAAAATCCAACCACCCAATCTTTTGAAATAGTTCTACAATACTACCCAATGCCAACAATGTATCTGGAGAAGTTGGCTCTGATTTTTGCTTAGCTCCACTCATGTTGTCTATTATGTTCAATTCTTCTCAATAATATATTGAATATTGTGGCACTCAAAAGGTAAAAAACTGTTTTAAACAAGATTGTCATGCAAACTATGTAAACTTTCCAACTGCTCGTACTTTGACATAAATTAATTATGGAATTTGGCTTCAATGTTTCTAAAATCATTACTTTGCATGGAAAATAGCACATGAATTTATGCATGTTAAGTGAGAGTACAATTCTCATAATTTACTAAGTTTGGAAAGGGGTGGTGGTACGCGCCAATTTATTTATTTTTATTCATAATAATTACCTACTTAAAGTAAAATTTGTACATACCTTACGTCTCATCATCGATTTGAAAGTTGCTTACCTTTGCTAAAGTAATAGTATCATTGGATGGGATGGGATGGTGATGGTGGTAATTAATTTATAATGAATTAAGATGGGATGACTAATTAATGTTATAGTTATTATGATAGAAAGTAGCCATAATAATTTTAATTTACTATGATAAAAGGTGGTAATGTAGGGTGTGGATTTTGAAGGCGATGGAAAAATTTAATGATGAGCATGGGCATATTATCAAAACTGCCAGAGCATTTATGGAGAAGAAAGGAATTTATAAAATTTTAGATCATCATTGGAAGATGCGGTTGGGATGAAGAACAAAATATTTGGAGCATTGTTGGAAGATGCAACCAAGATGAAGAAGTGAGTAGAAATATTTTGGAGCATCACTGAAAGATATCACCGAATAGCAGGAACAAGATTCTAGAGCATCGCTGAAAGATGCCATTAGAATGCAATAACAAAGTGTTTGAGAATTGCTGAGAGATGAAGTCAGAAGCAAAAATAAATTTTTTAGAGCATCGCTAAAAGATGCAGTCAGAAGAAGGAAGCAAAATTTCTAGAGCATCGTTGAAAGATGCCACTAGAAGGAAGAAGCAACATTTTTGGAGCATCTTCCAATGATGCTCTAGAACTTGTACGCCCGACTGGTTCCATTATGCCAAAAAGTGGTAGGATGTCATTAGGTCCTAACACTTTAGTTAAAGATACATCAATTATGTCAACCGGCTAGTGTTCAAAGGCTATATGCAATAAGGGATATCTTGGCCATCTCTCCTAGATTTTTTAAACTTTTGAAAAGAAACATTAAACTAAGAAGTGTGAAATTTTTTAAACTAGAAAGCATGAAATTGTTAAGCTAGAAAACATGAAATTGTTAATCTAGAAAGCATGAAGTTGTTAAACTAGAAAGAATGAAATTACCTAGGAATTAACTCTAGGAGTTAAAATATGAAATTTAAATGAAGACAACTAATGGCTAACAACTAATTGAAAGTACAAATAACTTGTAACAACCAAGAGGAGTGGGTGCTCTAGAATTTCAAAGTAAACAAAATTCTAAAATTGTAAACAAAGCTATGACCTGCAGGAACACATGACTCAACACATAATAACATTCATCTAAATTTAACATGTACAAAATGGAGATAACAACATCAATAGGAAAAATACGTATCTTTTCTATGTGATCCCTCGAGTGGTCAGCTCTCGGGTGTTACTACGATTAATTCAGATCACATGTACTTTTGTATCTTCAAAGTAAATCCATCCAAGATACTCTCATTACTCAAAATAATTGATTTGGAATAAGATTGGCAATATTATTTATTCATATCATAAAAATGTAACATAGAAGACATGGTTGAACAGTGTTCAAAATATATCACAGCAACATAACAATATCACATATGCATTATTTTTGGTGGTTACATATATACTATACTACTAACAAAATTATAAAAATAGTAAAAACAGTTTTGTACGAATGTGACCTGGATGATTTCCTTTTGAGAGAAAATAGATTGTTATTAGTACAAGAACAAATATCTCAATTTGAATCGAAGTTAACTCCCCCTATTGGTTTCTTTCATGAATATTTTGAACAAAGAAAACAGCCGGTCCTAAATTTCAAATGGTGGAAGATCACCATTGAACAAGTCTTTTAAAATAGAATTTCAACTAACCAACCAACTAATTTCCATTACATAAAAAATATTAAAGGATCAGAGTGGAGTCGTAAAGTTTTTGAACATAAATTTAACAGAAAGCATTAAAGGGAATCATTCCACTATTCACACCTAGATTTATGATGCCTAGACTTCCAGAGCTTTTAACTTAAACCGCATGTCCACTCCATGTGTTGGTCGTGCATAATGTCATGTAGAATGACTTAAAGTCTATACCATTATGTCAACATTAGTCAACTAATTTCAACCAATTTAAGAAATAATATTTATATATCATTTTATAAAAAGTAAGCAATTATTAGTCCTAAAAATAAATAATTGGTAGGGCTAAGCGATTTGGTAGAGCAAAGAAGGGGTATTTAGCTTATTATAATCATGAGGTTATTTATACCTCATCACTCAACCCTAAGAAGTGCGTGTTCAGAGTAACATCCAAAAAAGATGTTAGGGTACATAGTTTCAAGAAGGGGGATTGAAGTGGATCCTACAAAAGTAAAATCTATACCAGAGATTCCTCCACCAAAGCATTAAAACAACTGAGAAGTTTACAAGGGAAGTTGCAATTCATCAGGTGACTTATCAAACAATTGGCAAAAAAATGTCACCCTTTCACTCATCTCCTACACAAGGATATCATCTTCAAGTGGGATGGGATATGTGACCAAGCATTCCAACAAGTCAAGGAGTACCTATTTACTCCTCCTATACTCATGTCACCTATTCTAGACAAGGAAATGGTACTCTATGTTTCTACTACACAAGTAGCGTTGGGAGATCTCCTAGCCTAGCTATATGATGATAACAAAGAAAGAGTGGTCTAGTACATCAATCGAATATTGGTAGGCTACGAGTTGAACTACTCACCCATAGAAAGAGTGTGTATCTCAGTCATATTTGTGACACAAAAGTTGAGACACTACATCTTAAGTAGAAAGGTAAAATTGATTTCAAAAGTAGACCCACTAAAGTACCTACTAGCAAAAGTAGCCCTAATAGGCTGAATTTCTAAATGGGTGATGATTTTGAATGAATTTTATATAGAGCACATGGATAGAAGAGCCATCAAGGGAAAAATCATGGTAGACCAACTAGAAGAGGCGCCGATAGAGGATTACAAATATCTCACAGTAGACTTCTCGGATGAAAGTATATTGCTGACAAAATAGACAAGCCATTGGATCCTATACTTTGATAAATCCCACACTCAACATGGATCTAGAGTAGGTGTCCTATTTCTCACACCACAGGGAGATAACATACCCAAGGCCTACATAATTTATTTCCCCTACACAAATAATATATGAGAGTATGAGTGATGAGCCTAGTTTTTGGTCCAAATTTGGGTAAAATCTATAGTTTATTTGCTAAAGTTGACATGGACTTTGATATTAAATGTTGATATTTATATAGATTTTCCCTCAAACCATAGACATTGGGTTTAATTCCATTTATACGAGTTTTAATGACATTAGCCTATTATGTGGACTATCTATATTAATTTTTCATGTGCTTATTGAATATTCTATAAGGTGGTTATAGACGTGCAATAATTATGCATACTAACATTGCCATGCAAAAATACTCTAGGATACGAAATCAAGAAATGCAACCACCAGCTGGTCATGTAGAGGAATCGTTCGAGGGTCAACTGAAGGATGACGGTAGGAGATTTTCCATGTCAGTCGCATGTAACTACATTGTATTGGTCTTTCATGATGTTGAGCAGATGCGGGTGTTACTGAAGTGTTGAGTTTGCGTTTGGACATGCATGTGTGGCCAGATTACCTGCATGTGTAACCGCCATTCTATTATTTTCTCTGATTTCCCTAAATGGCATCCTCTCAATTAGTGGGATTTGGTTGCCTTGTTTAGTTGATAGCATAAATAAGGTTCAAATCCTCCTTCTTTGGGAGTTGCTAAATTATTGATGTTGTACGATCTGATAATATACTAGCATTTCCAAACAAGCTACTCTTTTGTATTTGCATTTCCAAATGAATAAGATGAAATTTTGAGTTGAGCATTTGAGTTTATATTAGTTTTAGAGGATACTCATCCAAGGGGTCCCACTTGGTGAGTAATTCGTCCATTAGTTTAGCTAGATTAGATATTTGTTTATATTTAGTACTTAGTTAAGAATATGGCACTGATTGTTCCTATAACCACTAGAATTTCATTTTGAGACTGCTCCTATAGCCAAAGCAAACAAAGTAGTTTCCTCTTTGTTGCTAAGATTTTTATTCCTATCATGCATGTTCAACTTAGTTTAATTTTTGAGTGATGTTCAACATTTACTTTGTTTCTTTCCATGCAATTTACTTTCAGTATTGAATCTTTCTTAGCTGTAGAATGAAGATGACTACTTTGAGTTCCTAGTGCACATACTGTGCTGACCCATTTCAAGTTCACGTCCTTGGGTTGACAATTTAATTGCACCTTCATAATGGTTAAAATGGCTATTAAGGTTAAATGTCCAATCTCTGAATCACAACTATAAAGGATTAGTTATTAAATCATTGTAGGACGCTGACATTTTTGGTGTTGTTCTTGGGGATGGTGTCAAACTAGGGAGTTCTTTGGAGTCATTGATAGTTTTTCTTGTTGTAGTATCTCTAGATTTGTTCTTAGTATATCCCTTGTTATAAGAGTTATGATCCACTATTCTTTCACCAATTCTTTATGTGAGTTGGTTTATGCTGAGTTGATACCACATGCATTGAAGAAGAAGAGATGCTTATGGGAGATTCCTTCCTAATAATCCAAAACCATTTCAGCTAGTAGAGCTTTCAAATCTTCCTAGAAACGAAGAAGAAGAGTCACACCCCTTTGCAAATACATTTTTTGACAACCAATTCTGAATTTTTCCTTGAAGATAAAAATCCAGTTGAAGAACCCTTTACTTTGGAACTTCATCAAGCAGAAATGGGTGATGCACATGGAAACAAGCCTAATAGGCAGAACCAACCAGCTTTTCCTTTTCCCATTTCTCATCAAAATGAAGTAGACAACCTCAAAAATATCCCTACTTCAGTCCTGCCTAAGTTCTATGGACTTGTCATAGAATATCTTGATACATTCTTATTTGAGTTTGATATACTTTGTAGAAGTTATGACTATACCACTGATTCCCATAGGCTTAAGCTATTTTCTACCACTTTGAAAGAAGTTGCATTGATATGGTTTATGAGCCTTGGCAGAGATATTATGGAGACTTGGGAGGACATGAAGACAAAGTTCCTTGAGAAATACAAAGAATATTGTAGGGGCAGTGATATGAGAGAAGATGGCATTTTTAGAATGCAACAAAAGGAAGATGAGAGCCTGGAGGATTTCATTTCAAGGTTTCTATTTTGTCTGCAAAAATCTCCACACCATACACTCAATGAAGAATAAAAAAAGCTAATTTTCTTGAGAAGAATTAATGAAAGTTGCACATATGCCTTGGACTTGATGGAAGGAAGATATATCACTCAAGTTCCTTGGGAGGATATCAAGAAGATATGCCATAACTATTCTAGGGAAGCTTCAAAGAAAGGGAGAGCTTACCAATCCTCTATGGGTAAGTCATCCACCAATGGAGTTTTGAGGATGGATATTACTAACCTACTGGTAGATTTCAAGTAGGATATCATTAAAAATCTAGCTACTTAGATGCATACACTTCAAGCCAAGAAGAAACAAGAGGAGGCAAAGGCAATGTTGACATAATATTGTCCTCATTGTAGACAAAAAAAAGGGAGTGCAGATGCAAGATGGTAGCTAACATTGACAGAAAGCAGATTCCACCTGAGTTTAAACCAATTCAGACTAAGGAAGATCAAGTCTACTTTGTTTCAAGGAGAAGGCCATGGGCTCCAAGACAAGGTATGCCACCAAATCCACTATCTTTTGTTGGGCCATATTTTAATTCTTATTAATCTGGTAACCAATGAAAGCCCCCATGTCCATCCAGCTATGGAGGATATCCACCATAATATCAGGGTAACCCTCCAAATGCTTGGCCCAATTACTAAAATTATTCACCTCAGTGGCAACAACCTCAGGGGAATTGACGGTAATTTCAAGGACCTTGGAAACCACCTCTAGAAAACTAGAAACAAACATCTCAATGGAGAGGTGGACAACAATGGATAAATCATACAACCAGTTACATGCATCCACCTTCTCAACCCCATCAACCTGCTATAATTCCTCCCCTTGCTAATCCCAACTCAAATGCACCTAAACCCACACCTAACCCAAATAATAAACCTCAACAACAACTTGTATACTCTGCTGATCCAAATTAATTCCCTACATATGTTGTGAGTTTAAGTGAAATACGTTTGTATTCAGGAACTACTTTGCCAACCCCTTCCACACCCATCATCACTGAGCTTCCTATGGAGGAAGAGGAATCTCTGAATGTTCCCACTCAACCTAGTGCACCTAAAAATCTTGAACCAGTTCCAATCAAGCAAATTGAACCTGAACCACCATTTCCTTAGAGATTGGAAGTTTCCAAATAAAAGGAAGACAAGGAGGACACCACTTTTGAAATTCTAGACCAGCTAAAGCATATATGTGTCCCGATACCCCTATTCCAGGCCATAAAATATTTTCCTATATATGGAGAATCAATCAAAGAAGCATGCCTCAAGAAGCCAGGAAAGAAAAAGAAAGACCCAACTACAGTTTATGTAGTGGGACAATTGGATAACACCATTGTTGGAAAAGTAACTATCCCCAAGTACAATGATCTAGGTAGTCTTCTGGTTGGAGTTATTATAAAAGTGATACACATAAAGAATGCTTTGACTAACTTGGGTGCAACAATAAATGTGATGACTAAAGACATCCTACAACAAATAAACATTGTAAGTATGAGATCCACACCTACTATCCTACAACTTGCTGATAGTTCCACTATTAAGCCTAATGGCATAGTAGAGGACCTTGTGGTGATTCTAGACTCTTGGGAGTATCCATCCGACTTCATGATTCTTTATCCTAAAGCTACACTAGGCAGGTATCCTATTATCCTTAGAAGGCCATGGTTAGCAATAGAAGATGCTTATATTGGATTTTGATCAGGTGACATGACCATTTATGATGGCAGGAACACCAAAAATATTGTTCTTTATCCTCCTGCTCAACCATCCCATGATAAGGATGATCCTATATGGCCACATGTAGGTGAAAAGGCCGATGAAGTTAATTCTGTGGCACAACTTATGATGTTAGGTAGAAGTCCTCTCCTATAGCTTCAAGGTGAAAATGAAGTGTTATGTAATATAACTCAGAACCATTGTGAGGTAGAGGAGGTACCACCCTCTCATGCATTGAGTTTTGTTGATCCCGTGAAGACACTTCTATCTACTCTGCCTGACCTTCTTGCAACCACTATTTTTGCAAAAAAAAATTCCTGCAACAATAGGTATGTTCCACACAATGATGCCATATGAATTTAAGGTATCATGTATTAATGAAACAACTACGATAGAGTTAACTACATAAGTATAGGTGTCCAAAGGAAAATATTTGAATACTAACAACAAGTTGGGAAAAGAAAAACAACTCACGTTGGAAAATTTTTTGAAGGCCCACCAAAATGCACTTGCATGGGATTATCATGATATGAAGGGACTAGACTATAAGCTTTAAACTCATAGGATATATATCAAAGATTATTATCAATTGATAAGGCAGCCACATAGAAGAATCAACCATGCATTGAGAGAAATTGTCTAAACAAAGCTACAAAAGTTGCTAGATGCAAGATTTATCTATCCCATTTCAAACAGCCAATGGGTGTCTCCATTGGTGATTGTACCCAATAAGGGAGGAAAATGGCGAGTTTGTGTTGAATACAAGGAACTCAATGTTGCTACTAAGAAAGACCATTTTCCCTTGCCTTTTTTAGATCAAGTCCTCGACTCACTTGTAGGAAAACAAGACTTCTCTTTTCTAGATGGATTCAATGTCTACAATCAGATCCAAATTGCACTTGAGGACTAGGAGAAGACAACCTTCACATGTCCATGGGGTACATATTCCTATTCAGTACTTCTTTTTGGTCTATGCAATGCACTTGCAACTTTTCAGAGAGTAGTCATCAACATATTTTCACACATCTCCCTTGACTTCATTGAAATATATATGGATGAATTTACCACCTATGGTGCTGATTTTGATGAACCATTGGAAAATCTCATGAAAGTCCTATAGATATGTGAAGACCAAAATCTATCTTTAAACAATGAGAAATGCTTCATGATGTTGTAGGAAGGTGTAGTTCTTGGCCACTACATTTCCCACCAAGGAATTCAAATAAATCTTGTAAAAATTGAAGTAATTACTAATCTACCTACAATTACAAAACAAAAGGATGTTAGGGGTTTCTTGGGACATGCAAGATATTATAGGAATTTTATCAAAGACTTCAAAAAAATAGCAACACCATTGTATAGTCTCTTGACTAAAGATGCTGAGTTCCAATGGATAGAAGGCTGTGACAAGACATTTCTTGACTTGAAAGCAACTTTAACTCATTCTCTTGTATTTAAGGGACCTAATTGGGAAATTCCTTTTCATATTCATACTAATGCATCAGACTATGCTATAGGAGAAATCTTAGGACAAAAAGGAGCCATTGAAAATGCCATTTATTTTGTCAGCAAAAACTTACAAGGAGATGAATTCAATTATATAATAACAGAAAAATAAATGTTGGCAGTGATCTATGCCCTGAACAAATTAATGCACTACATAACAAGCTACCAGATCTTTGTGCACACCAATCATACAACCATTAGATATCTCATGAATAAACTCTTCATCTTAAGAAGGTTAGCCAGATGGTTTTTTTTGATGCGGGAGTTTCAAATAACCATTATGGAGAAACAAGGGAAGGCCGATGTTGTTGCAGATTTTTATTTCATGACTGACCACATCAAAGGACAGTCAAGTCATATATGACTCATTTATTGATGAGAATCTATTTTCCATTAGTGTGCACACACCTTGGTATGCTGACATAGCTAATTACCTAGTGACAGGGAGAGTTCCTCCTCATTTCTCTCTAAAAGAGAGAAGATTGCTCATTGAAAAATATTTTCCTTTTTCATGGATTGTTGGATGCTTTTTTTATATTGGAGCAAATCATGTTGTGAGAAGATGTGTGAAGGAAGATGAGACATGAAATTTTGCATGCATGTCATGATGAACCATGTGGAGGGAATTTTTTTGCCAAAAGGACAACAATGAATATTTTGAACACAAGATACTATTGGCCTACGCTCCACAAGGATGCAGGAAGATATACAAGGAAATGTGATAGGTACCAAAGAATGGGCCGACCAACCAAATAAGATGAGATGCCACTCTATCCCCAAGTAGTAGTCACTCACTTTGACAAGTGGGGATTGTATTTTATGGGACCCATTGATCCCCCATCAAATGGCAAGTCTTATATCTTGGTATGCATTGATTATGTAACTAAGTGGGTAGAAGTCAAGGCCATGAAGCATGCAAGAGATAAAAAGGTTACAAAATTGATTTATGAAGAAATTTTAACATGATATAGAGTCCCAAAAGAAATAGAAAATTGATCAAGGAGCTCAGTTTATATCAACACTTGTTACAACACTAGTCAATGAATATAACATAAGGCACATAAAGCCTACTCCTTAACACCCTCAAGCCAATGGAGAAGTTGAGGTGACTAACAAAGAGACTGAAGCAATTCTAACCAAAACAATGACTATTCACCAAAAGGATTCAGAAAAAAGATTATCAGAAGAAGTTTGGGCCTATAGAACCACCTGGAAAACAACCATAGGCTTCACTCCATTTAAGCTACTCTATGGGAAGACAACTATGATTCCCATTGAATTCGAGCATAAGACTCTTAGAACTACAGTAGACCTAGGGATGGATATTTCTAAGGCAAAAAAGGAAGAATCATGAAGCTAAATGCTTTAGATGAGATGAGGAAGGAAACCTTGCACCACACTAAGGTCATGCAAAATCAAAGAATCAAATGGCATGACAAATTTATCAAAGATAAAAAAATTCAGCCAAATGACTGGGCATTCTTTATGACTTATGATATCAGGATAATGTAGGAAAATTGCAAACAAGGTGGCTAGGACCATATGAAGTTGTTGAGGTCTTTCCCAATGGAGTTGTTCAACTCACCACCATTGAGCCCCTCATATTCAAGTTACTAGTCAATGGTCATTGTCTCAGATTGTATCACAATCCAACTTCTAAAGAAGAGTTTCTACAATAATTCATCCAACATGCAACACCCAAGCTTCCTGTAGCCAAAGGAAGTGGAGCTAGTGTCCCTCCTTCTAGATAATTAAGGTACTTACTTGTCATAATAAAGACTTCTAATTTTGTAGAAGTTCATTTATTCACCCATATGACCATCCACCCATCCCTCACCACCTTTCTCTCTCTTCCACCACTTCATTCCACCTCACATCATTCCACTTCATCATCATTAATTTCTCAATTTATTTTTTAAAAAGGAAAATGGTACTTTCTCCACAATCTTTGCAATGTATCCTCCACACATTCAGGTATGTGTGCATTAATTTCTCTCTTAATTATCTTTTTAGTGCATTTATTTAATCATTGTACATTAGTATGGATGCTCACATAATTTTCATACCTCCCTATCAAATTACTACTTCCATCTCGTATGTGTGGAAACATGTCCAAATTTAGGTTGGGGGGGAAAGGAAAGATGTAGGTACATTGCCCACATGTAGGTCCATGCTTTTCTACTTTAGCAAATCTAGTTGAGCTGATTTAAAATTTGAAGTGATGTCACTAAATTTCCGCCACCATTTCCTTTCATCATAACTCCCTTTTATTACCCCATCATAATATTGAATTGCAAGTGGTAAAAGTTAAAAAAGAGAGAAGGAGAATTCGGTCAACATTGGTGCAGGACAATTCAACTAGCAAGTGCTACATAAAGGAATTTGTTTTCAGACAAGAATTACAGGAAGATAATTTTGTAGAGTGATAATTGATTGTAAACAATGGGAGGTAGACTAATTTGAAATGAGCCCTTGGTTCATGATGCCTTATTTTAGGATGCACAGTGCTTTCCTGAATTTAGAAGTTGTGGATGGTTGGACTACTTCCTAAAGCTGGATGATTTTGATGAAGGCATTGCACTAGAGTTCGCCCAAAACTTTTTTGAGGGAAAAGCCATAGTAAAAGGGCTGGAGGTTGTGGCAACTGAGGAAAGAATTGTAGAAGTTACAGGGTTACCTATTGACAGTGAGCATTACCCTATTTCTAGAGATGCAAGGTTAGCTAGGACCGTATTCACAATATATAGTGACCCTCCAATGAGTATAGACAAACAGGGTGCCAAAAGAACCTTTGCACCCAAGCCATAGAAGCAGGAAGTCATCCACATTATTAGGTAGGGAAATTATGTCTCCCACCATTGCCTAATTAAATTGTTGGTTGAAAAATTTGTGCATGATGTAGCACCTGAAATGACTTGGGAGGAATTCATAAATGTTGATCAATTTAGACCCGAGTAGTTGCAATCTAGGGCTTTACCTCTACCACGTAGGTCTAGAAGGAGATTAACCAAGGATGAAGCCACCTCTGGTGCTTCCACCTCTGGTGCTTCCACCTCTGGTACTGGCTCTAGTATGAATCCTCCTACAATAGAAGGGACCATAGATATTAGCTCCTCTGAAATAGAGCACTCTAAAAAATAAAGTTCTTCATCGGAGTCTAATGATGATGATGCTCCACTTGAAACCCTAATAATATATAGGGCATAAAATAAGAAGGCAAAGGCAGAAAAAGGAAAATCCAAAACACAACCTGTGGAAAGAGAGGTGCCAAGTCTTAAGAAGAGGAAGGCTGACACTATTCATCTTGCAACCAAAGGAAAATGTGAGATCCCTCTTAAGAAATCAAAACCAGCTGTTGATATGCCTTGACGGGAAAACCCTAAGCATGGAGGGACATCACATAAGAGAACAACAACCCCAATGGGGTAGGAAAATATCAAAGAAAAGAATGTATTCGAAGAGGAAGAAAAATTGACCCTGGCGGATCTTGCTGCCCTTGCAAAGGAAGTTGAAATTCGAGAGCATGAAGGAAACTAGGAGTTCCTACAACAAGACCAAGAATTAGATGAAGAGTTCATGTAGCAACTACAAGAACAAGAACAAGAGACCCTGCAACAAGAAGTGGGAGAAGAAATTCTACCTCTGTAGCCTAAGCCAGTTGGACAACCTGAATCTATGCCAATATTACTATATGGGGAGCAACCATCGACAAAAATCCTGGTAGGAATTCATAACCCTCCTAATTTTTTCAGTACATACAATTTTTTTGAATTTATGGAAAGAGATACAAAGGAGGGGAAAAGAATGAAAAAAGGAAAAGAAAATATTGAAAAAGGAAATTCAAAATAGGGATGAAATTATTGAAGAAAAGAATGAGGAGATTTCCTTTCTAAAGGAGAGGGTGGACAAAATTGCAACCTTGGTACCACAAAATTTAGAAGGAAGAACCCCTCCAAGGGTTTATGCTCTACACTTGAAGTAAAAATATCTCTTTTTTAAGCTGTCAAAAAATATCTCAAGTTTGAATCCCTCTATTTAGACTCCCAATGAATTTTTTAATGCTTATAGGATTGCCTCCCTTGCTGAAATGAAGAATTTTTTATGTGAGTTTTGTTTACATAATTTTTTTGTAACTTAAGACCAAGACTAGAACCTACTGCTGTATATTGGAGATATCCAATTGAGAGCATTCATGTCTTGGGTGCAAAATGAGATTAACTAGGGAGAGAAATATAATGCTTATAGGAAGAGGGAATCCAATATCCCCTTGGCCATTAGAGATGAATCAAGAAACCCCAAGGATATTTATAGAGAATGAAACAAAATTATTTTCAAGCCTAGTTATGGTAACAAAATTATGCCTTGGATTGAGGCAGTTTACAGTGAATATGAGGTAATGACGACAACAAATGAGGACACCATGAAAAGATATGAAAAGATATCTATCATAGAGATGGAACACTTTAAGTGATGAGTTGAAACAAGTTGAACCTCATTCCATCCATAAATATGTTGCAGCAATAAAAAGGATTGAAAGGTACATTCAACTTGGGAGAACAAAGGGACGACAGTGGCTTCACTTCACTTTTCAGCCACCTATCCTCATGTTGCCTATTCCAAATTTCAGATTCTACCACTATGACATTGATGAAGAAAATAAAAGATGGAGAAGACTTGAAAAATTGGGAGGATTCAGTTGAAAATTTCAACAGAATTGACAGATTGACAGATTGACAGACACTGATATTGGACATTTATTAGTTGCAAATTTCAAAGCTTTGACTAAACAGAAAAATAGCTCTTCCCCTATTGGAAGAGCAACAAAACATTAGGTTGGGGGGAGCGATGAGCCTAGTTTTTTGCTCCAAATTTGGGTAGAATCTATAGTTTATTTACTAAAGTTGACATGGACTTTGATATTAAATGTAGATATTTTTTTATAGAGTTTCCCTCAAACCATAGACATTGGGTTTAATTCCATTTTTGCCAGTTTTAATGACATTAGCCTATTATGTGGACTATCTATATTAATTTTGCATGTGGTTAATGAATGTTATTTAAGGTCGTTATAGATGTGCAATTATTATGCTTACTAATATTGCCATGCAAACATACTTGAAGATACTAAATTGAGAAATGCAACCGCCAGCTGGTCATGTAGAGGAATCATTTGAGGGTCAACTGAAGGATGATGGAAGGAGATTCCCCATGTCAGGCACATGTAACCACCTTGTATTGGTATTTCATGATGTTGAGAAGATGTGGGCGTTACTGCAACATTGAGTCTGCGTTTGGACATGCATGTTTGAATGGATTCCCTGCATATGTAATTGCCCTTCTATTCTTTTCTCCACTTTCCCTAAATGGCATCCTCTCAGTTAGTGGGATTTGACTACCTTGTTTAGCTGATAGTCTAAATAAGGTTCATATCCTCCTTCTTAAGGAGTTGCTAAATTATTGATGTTGTATGATCTAATAATATACTAGTATTTGCAGACAAGCTACTCTTTTGTATTTTCATTTCCCAATGAATAAGATGAAATTTTGAGTTAAGAATTTGAGTTTATATTAGTTTTAGAGGATACTCATCCAAGGGGGCCCACTTGGTGAGTAATCCATCCTTTAGTTTAGCTAGATTAGTTATTAGTTTTTTTTAGTACTTAGTTAAGAATCTGGCACTAACTATTCCTACAGCCACTTCATTATGTGGTTGTTCCTATAGCCAAAGAGGATAGAGTAGTTTCTTGTTTGTTGCAAAGATTTTCATTCTTGTCATGTATGTTTAGCTTAGTTTAGTTGTTGAGTGATGTTCAGTATTTAATTTTTTCCTTTCCATGCAATTTACTTTCATTATTGAATCTTTCTTAGCTGTAGAATGAAGATGAGTACTTTGAGTTCCTAGTGCACATACTATGCTGACCCATTTCAAGTGTTCATGTCCTTGGATTGACAATTTAAATGCACCTTCATAATGGTTAAAATGGCTATTCAGGTTAGATTTCCAATCTCTGAATCACAACTGTAAAGGCTTAGTTATTAAATCATTGTAGGAGGCCGACAATGAGGTTCTAATCAAAGGATTAATATTGCTATGGAATGGAGGATAAATGAATTACAAGTCTTCAAAGACTCTCAACTAGTGATTAGATAGGGGTACGATGAGTACCGGAAAAAATATGTCAATTTGATGCAAAATAAAAGGATGGTGGATATCTTCAAGGAATATTTTGTCACAACAACCTTTCAAAAAATACCTCGAATCAACAACAAATCTACCGATACAATGGAAACAATAGGATCACTTCTTGATATTCCATATAATGTTCCTAAGTATGAGTTCCTCATCAAACAACTTCTTGTATCGAAATTCGACATCCCAGAATCAAAATTGGTATGTGTTTTTGTTGGTTCTAAATCCCCATGGTACCAAGACATGTTTCACTACATCTAGTGTAGTATCATACCACTTGATGTAACAACCACTCAAAAGAAAACCTTCACCCATAGGACTTCTCAATTTATAATCCTAGGAGATACCCCATATTGTTGCAATCTAGATGGTATGTTACACTAGTTTCTTAACATAGAATAAGGACAAATGGCCTTACAAGAGGTACTCAAAGGTGATTGTAGGTCCCACTCTAGCGGACCTAGTCTAGTCCAAAAAATACTCAAAATGGGGTACTATTGGACCTCCATGTAACGAGAATGCATTCAATATTCTACAAAGTTTCATCAATGCCAACAACATAGTGACCTTGTTTACGCACCAACATAGGAGTTGAGACCCATCACAACACCATGGCCTTTTTCACAATGGGGATTAGATCTGGTAGGTAATATTTTTCCTTCTTTATCTAACGAGAATAATTTTATTATCACAACAAAAAAGTATTTCACTAAATGGATAGAGGCAATTCCATTGACCTACATCACTAGAAAGTAGATATCAAAGTTCATTCTAAATTATCTAATTAGTAGGTATGAAATTCCCCAAATGATAATAATGGACAATGGAACCACATTCAAGAATCAAGACGTCGAATAAATCTATTCCAAATTCTTTATCCAACATAGATTTTCCATGCCCTAGTATCCTCAAGGAAATAATCAGGCTGGAGCATCTAATAAAGCCATCTTGAAAATACTAAAGAAGACTATTAATGAAGTCGATCGTGACTAGCATTTGTAGCTAAACCCAAACCTATGGTCTTATCAAACCAACATCTGAACACCTACAAGTTCCACACCATTTTCCTTGGTCTATGGATCAGAGGTTGTCTTACCTATCGAGGTTGAAATCCCCTCATTGTGAATCTCATTAAAAGGAATTGTCATCAGTGAAGAATATCAAGTATCTAGGTTAAATGAATTGGAACTCCTAAATGAAATCCATTTGAGCACGTTAAACCATCTTTAGGTTTATCAAAATCAGCTCAAATGAAGCTATGAAAAGAAAACCAAAGACAAAAAATTTCAGGTTGGTGACTTGGTCCTCAAGATGAATTGGAAGGTACAACTGAATCAGGACAACAAAGGAAAATTTGAACCCAACTGGTTAGGCCCGTTTGTCATCACAACAATCTATAGTTTTGGGGCTTATCAGTTGGCCACTCCTAAAGGAGAATGCTTAGCTGAACCAATAAATAGCAGCCACCTCAAGAAGTTCTAACATAAAGTACACTAGAATACCCTAGGCAAAAAAGGGTAAAAATCCCAAAAAATCAAAAAGATAAAAAAATCAAAAAGCAAGAAAATTAGTAAAGAGAAATAAAATGTTCTTTGATTGAAAACCACTTTGTGGCACTTCTAGAATAGGTACTATAGTGAAAACCTGAAAATAGGTATTGTGTTGGAATAAGACTCACATCATTATTTATCGATACTATCCACATCATTCACCCATTCATTCCATAATAAAACATGTGTCCAACCATGGCTTGTTACTGATTGAGGAAAAAAGTCATCTCCAACTGAAAGAAAATTTCCAAAGATGGTTGTGGATTAGATCCTTGTGTATCCCATCACATCGAAAAAACAACAAAATAAAAAACATATGAAAAACAACAAAAAATAAAAACCATCAAAAAAACAAAACATTGTTGGATTATTCCTTCGCTCAAAATTTCTAAGATATCAAAATTTTCTTGAACCTCACAACTAGTTGAAGTATATTTTCGCAACACATCCTCTAGAAACAAAAGTGGAATATAAATCCAAGTTATCAATGTTGCTTGAATCCCAAAAACATGTTATGCTTTGAGTCAATTGGTCGAATTACGTGGTCTCTACATGTACAACATAAGAAAGGATTATCTTTGATTAGCCCCTAAGGCCTTAGGTTAGTCCCCATAGGTTTCTATCATTCTTTATTTCAACTTAGTCAAAAAATAGTCACAAACATTCAAAATCCAAAAAAATTCACAAAATAGAAAAGATCAAAAACATGTTAACATTCAAACCAAGAAAACTACGTGCCTTTGCATGTACAATGTAGGAAAGGATTATCTTTGATGAGCCCCCGAGGCCCTAGGTTAGTCGCTTGAAAACAAAAAAAAAAACATCTTAAAAACTCAAAGAGATCAAAACAAAGTCTTGCTTCATCATCATAATTTGCAATAAACTTTTCATCCATAATAAAAAAATCATCTTCACCCTTTGACAAAACAAACAAAAAAACAAAGCAAACATCAAAGCTAGAAATTTCAAGAAAACAATCGCAAAGCTTCAATTACAAATAGACTAAAATAATGCCAGAGTAGTAACTACCTATCTTTTTGGAAAGTCACCAAGAACATCCTAAGATATGCCTTAACGGATCTGTTCCTACAATAGACATGATCAACACCAGATAATAGCCCCACTCCAAATAGATATGGAAAGTGATACTATAACTTTGTTTTTATCTTTTTATAGTCTTATATTTCTGATTTATTTTATTGACTCATTCCCAATATCTCTCGAGGATGTCCATAAGGATTTAGAGAGGAATAAATGGGGGCAATTGAATATCATTTCAGTTTTCTATTTGTAAGATGTTTTTGTAATACTATGGTGAATACTTGCTTTATTGAGTGTATGGAATTTGTTTTTAAAAAGTTTGTGTAGTAGGTGCATGTTAGGTATTCTATACCTCTTTGTGTAACTGGATCGAAAGGTTTTAATACAAAAACCATATATTTTAAATAAAGTTTTCTTATGTCTAGTATGAGCAAGAATATTATTTGTATGTTGAGTCAAAGTCCACCTTGGTTATTAATACCCTGGTGCATCGTATATGTTTGCTACATCAAATAGGATTGTTAAAAATGTGAAACCTCCAAGCAAAGTGAAAGCAATACTCATTAGTACTAACAACATCAAATTTATATCCATCATCATATGTTTCTTCTAACTAACATCCATCATGCATCACAATTTCATTAGTGCCATCCCCATCTTGTATACCCAATGTTGTAAATCATATCATGATGATAATAAACCAATGAAAATATCATGTATCATGAATAGACAACATGCATCCATCATATATTATCCATATTGATCATCCCATAATAAAACATCATATGAAACAATATATGATCCATCCATCCACATCATATGCATACATCAAAAAAGTACAAAAACACATATAAACATACATCATCATACATCATCATACGCCATCATTCATAATCATCACATAAACACCTAGTGAAGCCGAATCGAAGAAGGTATATCTCATAAATATCATAAAAAAAAGGGGAATGCCATAGTACATCATCATCATGGAAATAAGTGTGATAGGATAATACAAAATAATACATATAGATGAGGCCTCGACTGGGCCGATGAATATATATACAAAATCATGTCTACAAAGTCTCTGAATAACAACATCATAAAGATAAGTACAAATATGACACTCCCCAATAGGAAGAGGACTCTAAAGACCAAGCTGCAAACCACCATCTGGATTTGGTTGTTTAACAAATTTCCCACCCGACTCAACACCACCACATGCAACACTAGTCTCATCGAATATTAGTCATCCTTGGGCTCAAGGAACAAAAGCATCATATAAAGTTTGGTAATATACATACCTCTGTAATAATTGATCCGGTTCAACATGAAGACTGTCACACTCTATCCTCAAACTATCCCTCTCTATGATAATGACCTACAATTATGTCTCAACAATGAGACAATGCCTAATCTATGTATCTCGCTCTACTATGAATCCATCTCGCTCCTACCAAGCAGTGTCTCTCTCTAATGTTAATGTGTCAATTTGTGCCTCCACGACCTGTCTTCACCCTATCTTCATAGCTAACTAAGCACCTCCATCCCCAGGTGGCAGAGGGGGACCTAGAACCTGTCCTTGATCCTACTGCACCTAATCCCCCTACCTAACCTGTGCACCATCCTATTGGACCCTACCAAGTTACTCTGCTAGAATCTCAAGATGTTGTCTCTCTCCTCTCCCACCTATGATGCCTACTATGCCCACTATGTGATCACCACCAGGGTCTGTAAATCTCACAGGAACATGTTGTGTCTAGCACTAATCAAAATTAGGAGTGGTACTCAAGTTTTCTAAACCTACTAGACAAACCCATCTAACTAGGGAAAGAGCTCTGAACGTAGGAATAACAACATCTCGGTTAGCCTGTAGACCCCATACTTGGACCTCTCTAGTGGTATGACCAAACCGAGCCGCATAGGTGTCTAGAAAGTGACCCTATCTCTCTCCAAACTTCTTACATACCTTGTCGAGAAGATACCTCTCCAAAAAGAGAGTGAGAGAAACCAATCAATCATCTAGTCTATTGGAAGTTTACTAGTTGCTCTCGATCCTTAGGCTAGATATCACAATCCATATATGGTCTCCATATAAATCTTGGCATATCATAAAATACCTAAAACCAGTACGAAAGCTCCCCAAGCAAGGTATAATGTAGAAAATCTCCATAACAATAAGAGTATGGATCACCAACAGTACGATTCTGTATACCATCAGGTTGAGCAACCATGATGTCCTCCCAGGCCCATACATGAAGAAGAGAGACACCTACAAAAATGGATTTCCCACCATAATATGCAACCTAATGCATATCTCTATATAGGTGGGCAAGAAGATAGGGACCCCATGTGTATCTAGTCCCATGCTCAAACATCTCCTCAATACATATACCCCATCCCATAGGGAATTAACAATCTCTCCTATTAGGAACAAACAACCCTGAAATCAAACCACAAAGAACAAGGGAAACAAGATTGACACTACCAACAAAATCAGATAAATCTATCTCAATCTGTTGAACCTCCAAGCATCTAAACCAAGAACACACCACATATCAAAGTTACCCCATAAAACATGATAGGTAAAAATATCAACATGGATCAGTATGCAGAGGATCCTCCACACATCCTCGAGAGTAATAGTGGCCTCCCAAGTAGGTAAATAGAATGAAGAAGTCTCTGAATGCCACCGCTCCTCAATCGCGGTTATCATTGCAGTGTGACATCAAATGTGAGGCATGTAACAAATGTGACATAGTCCAACTGCATCTAGAAAATATCGCTCCAAATCATCAAATCCCACAATAAAATTGAATATATCTCAAGGTTGTTTCTCCCTCGACTGTAGTGGTTTAAGGATCACCTGTAATCATCCAACCCACAATGTTAGGGATTTTCTCTAAACACGCAAAACAAAACAAAAATGCTTAATAAATTGACTTAGGGTTCCAAAAATTCAAAAGCAAAAAAATTGTAGTAAAAGTGAAGAAAATAGACAAGTGTGAGGAAATTTAGTCAAAAGTGATGAATAATATCAAAGGCAAGGAAGTCAAAAGCAAAAAACTTTTGCAAAAGTGCAAATTTATCACAAAAGCGAGCAAACTAAAAAGTGAATTACAAAAGTGATAAAGTAGGTCAAAGGCACAAAATGGAGTCAAGTGCATAGAATTTTTGCAAAAGTGCCTAGTTCACAAAGGCAAAATTGAGCAAATTGAATCAATAGCACTAAAACCCTAAAACCTACACTTTTGAATTGTTGGAATTTAAGCATTAATTATGGGAACACGAAAAGACAAAAACAAAAATTGAGAGGGCACATACCGGGGCATTGACACCTATAGGTCATCCATACTCTCAAACTGCATATGTGTAATGTGGGGCTCCTCGAATCAACACCATAACTCCTCAATAACTAAAAAATGAGAAATCCAAAGGAAAGAATTCTTTATAGGCTCAAAGTGCAAATGAGATAATTAGAACCCTAATTACCTATTTTAACCCTCAAAAATCCTAATTTTTACTTAGGAAACCTTCCAAAGTTAAATTAGGAGCTTCCAAGAAGATTTAAACGAGCAACGAGGGGCCTATAGACTTAATTTTTCATCCTCTACGCAACTAAAGTAAAATAAAATAGTGTCATGAGCCTGAACTCAAAATCAAAATTTTCATCCAACCTCTTGAGGGGGCAGCACAAAGTCATACCATCATTCCACTAATTTTCAGGGCATAGTGTGGGATAATTTATTTTCAAAATATTGATCTTAACATCATAACCTTTGAAATAAAGCAACCAGTACTTTATGTTGGCATATTATTGTCATTGATGTTAAAAGGGGATTGTTATGCCTTGCATAACCACCCCATCTTTTGTCTTGGTCAAAATGGGTCCCCCTTTGTGTTTTTGTACTTAGTTGTTTTTGAAACAAAGTTTGGAGTTTAGTTTTGCCAATACTTTGTTTTCCTTTGGTTTCTCTGTCAGAATCGGAACTAGAACTGAATCGGGTTCTAAAAGTTCTTTTGAGGCTTGTTTTTGGTTCTATCCTAATGGTCTTTTCTTTGCATTTTGTTTTTAGTCTTCAACGGAAGCGGAGCTGGAGTGGGAATTGGGATGGTTGTTATCCAAATTTGCAAAATAAAATTCAATTCCGATCCCGCCTCCGCTACTTTTTAATGTTTGTTTTGTCTCGGTTTTTGTGTTTTGTTTTATTAGGTTGGTCTTTTACTTAACTTTTTGTTTTGTTTTTAGTTGTCGGATGTAGAGTCAGAATGGGAATAAGGTTTGGAAATTTTATGATTTTAAGATCCTGTTTCCATTTTACTTCCACCCCCGCCAATTTTTGCTGTTGACTTTTTGATTGAAGTTGCATTGCAGACCAGTGTTCGTTCTCTTACAGTTCCGACTCCACCTTTACTGTGTTTTAGTGCATTAATGGTGGTTGTCGGTGTAGGTAGAAATTCACTTTTTTTTTTCTTTATTAAGGGTTAAAGCTGATCATTATTGTTATTATTACAAGTCTGAGAGCGCGAAGAGCAATAGTAGAGTTCGTTTAAGAAAATTGATTGAGATAGAGAAGGGATATTGTGTGCGAATTGATTCAGAAGGTTAGTGTGGCTTTGTTTGCGTTTGAGGTAGGTCTTTTATCTTTGTTGTGTTCATTGTGTTTTTGCTTTGTATTTGCTCGTGTGTTCAATCATTGTGTTTTAAAGCAATTTTATGATTATCGATGTGATTGAATGAGCAGGTTCTTGTTTCGACTTGTTTGTTTTGCTTTAAATCTTTGTTGTCTTGTTTTATCATGTCGTTTCTTTCTATTTTAGAGCACCGTCGCTTTCACGTCTTAATCGTGATTGCGTCGTGTCATTTTCAATTCGCAGTAGATTAGATTAGATTAAAGGTTTTTAATGGCGTGAGTTAGATTAGAGATTTTACAGTGAGTTAGCATAGCTTAGATTTATTGTTTAAATTAGGGTTTCGTTGTTTGGTAGAATGGCAGGGTTTTAAACTTGTGCCCTAGTTTGTTTTATTAGGTTTGTTAGATTAGGGTTTTGTTGGTCTCTGCAATTACTTTAAATAAGATTTAAATAAATGGCCCTAAAATATAATTGTTCCCTACGGTCATATGAGGGTAGAGTTTTTTTTAAGCTCCTTTGTCATTTTATAGCAACCTAGGTTTAATCATGAAGTTATGTTGAAAATGAATAAATTTGAAGATGTCATGATTAGCGTAGGCAGAGGCGGGATTGGAATGGATTATGGACATAAGAGTTTTGTTTTACAAAGATTATCAATTCCATTTCTATCTCGTTTCCGATTCCGAGTTCTAAAAGGGTTTCCTTGAAGTATAGGATAAATTGGCGGAGGCGGGATCGGAACTGATCTTGAACTTAAGAATTTTGTTTGTGAAAGTTACCTGTTCCATTTTAATCCTGTGTCCGGCTCCACATATAGTGGGAAAGTCTTTTGTCAAAGTAACAATGACCAAATCGGAGGCGGAATGAGAATAGAATATGAAGTAAAATTCAAAGAAAACCAAATCCGATTTTTGTTCTGATCCCGGTTCTGATAACATCCCCGACTTCGACTTCGAGCTTGTTTGTTATTAGGTGAAGTTCCTATATCGGTTTTTGCTCCGAGTCCACTAGTTTTGTAAAAGAGATTCTTTTGAGCTTCTATTTGACTCTGACTCTGATCTATGTGTAACAGGTATGTTTTAAAAGCATGTTTTATGATGATTTATCTAAAGGTCTAATTAGAGGTTTGCTTGCAGGAGATTTGAGAGATGTTAGGAACGTCAGGAGAGGCTGCTCGAAGGAATCAACCAGTTGGAACATCAAAGACAACACCAAAAATCAAGAAGGTGAAACCAGAACAGTTACCTTATGCCTTGATGTATGATCATAGGAATCCGGTGGTGAAGGTGAAGGTGAGCAAGGTGGAATCAGACTGGTTAGATATCACAGATACTAATCTGGGCCAGTATAGCTTTGAAGAATTACATGAAGAGACCTTTACAAAAAGAGCAAACTTGATAAGGAGAACACAAAGGATTGTTGACTCCGGTCTTGCACATATCACGGTGTTTTCATTATCAGTTCAGTGTCCGGAGTTGATATTGCCAATGGCTAGTACTTATAATCCAGCTACAAGATTATGCATGGATTCACATAATAATGTGATTATAGATCTTACTCCATAGATGTTCCAAAGCATATTTAATGTTCTTGATCCCAAGAATTTGGTGCAGCTGACTGAGGCAGAGGCATTGGAGAAATACAGTAAGCATAAAGACTCCAATAAGTCTCATTTAAACAAAAGATGGTTAAGCACCGAGAAGAAGTCTTTAAGCAAGCTGGTAGACCAGCCGAAGAGGGCAGATTTCAAGAAGGAGATATCTGATTTGATATTGATGCTATCCAGAGTGTTTGGAAAGAGGGATGACTTCCATTTCAAGGAATGGATGTTTCATTTTATTCAAGTAATCTTTTAGGGTGATTACTAGTTTGATTGGTCAATGATTGTTTCTAATGCTATACATGATCAGCTTACAAGGGTTAGACAGACCAAATCTTTCTTCATGACTTCATATGTGGTCTATGCTGCAACAAGATTGGGGATTTTCCCAAGATTAAACAGAGTAGGTATAATGGGAGTCTTGGATGGACAAAGGAAGGTATGGGAACACTACGATCAATTATCTCTTCAGGTTGTTGAGACTCACTTCAGAAGAGTCAATGATGCATTTTTATATGTGGTTATCAATCAGTTGAGTGGAGATGCAGGATACAGATTAAGTCAAGAAGCTATGGAATTCATTTCTGAATGGGGAAGTTGGTACATCCAATACCCCAAATTTACATACTTCAGATTGTTTGGTTTTGAGGGTCATCCCCATTTACTTCCAAGATGCTGCAGCAATAGAATAGTGCTTATGGAATTTTTATATCAATCCATTGGAGTTAATGCTAGGTTTGGGATCAAGTAAAAGATAGGATGCCATAAGTTTCCCATGAAATTGGGGGAATATGGTTGTCAACACTTGAAGGGAGCAAAGGTGGTTTGTAATGAGTTGATACAATTGAAACTGGGATTGTATACAGCTCATAAATATTTTGATCCAAAGAAGAAGATGTATGCTTTATTACCTTCAGTGTTTACTAGAAATTTTAATTTGTTAGAGGATTTTTGGTGTGATCGGAAAGATGAGTATGAATTGAGGAAGAAGAATTATGAGAGATTATCAGTCTCATTCATGTCAGAACTTGGTATTAAAGAAAATATTCCTGACACTTTGGTGGATGATGGAATTGTATTAGATCCCTCATATGAAGCTTTGAATATTGGCACTAAAAGCTTAGATCCAATAGACTGGAATGAGGAAGAGACAATTGATATTAAGAAAATTGGAAGAACAGTCTTGGATAGGAGTGTGCAATGGTTGATGATGAGAACTCAAGCTCCTCAGGGACCAATCCTCAAGAAAGGTAAAGGGTACAAGAGGATTAAAAGGAAGACATCTCCCAAAGAGCCATTGGAATTCTTTCCTCCTGATGTTGAAGAAATAGAACTTGAGGTGGTCAATGAAGAAGAAGAGACATCAGAGGAAGATGTTCCAATTGAATCTGCTGTTTCTGCACCTACATTAGGTGAGTCATCTGCACAAGCCCCACTCACAAGAAAGAAAAGTAAAGAAGTTCAAGGAGTACTTTATGCCATGGCTAAAGCTGCTAAAGGAAAAGAAGTGGAGGAAGAATTGGTAGAGATTGAGATAGACTCAGATGAAACTCTATCAGAGAAGGACTTGCAAGAAAACATGCCTCTAGATCATACTATTGAGCAGATTCTTACACAAGAAGAACAATGGAAACAATTTGAAGATGCTACTAGAGAATTTGATGCAAGGGCTACTGTGGAGAAACAAAAGGAAATGGAGGAAAAGTTACAAGCTGATGCTCTACTTCAACAACAACAATTAAAGGTAAAAGAAGTTGAAACAAAGACAACAACTGATGAAATGGAGGAGCAAATGAGGCTACGAGAGCATGAGATCAAGATCAAGGTAGAAAATGACAAGCTAGAATTGATACACAAGATCCATGATCTTGAGGAGGAGAAAGCAAGAAACCGAAGGGAAAAGGAAGCCCTGGTTGCTAGACTAAAGCTTGCAGAGCAAACTCGACAGAAAGAACAAGAAGCTGAAGCTCTAAGAAAGGAGAGAGATGTTGAAGAGTTAATGAAGAAACAACAAGCTAAAGAAGAAAGGGAAAAGGTAGAGAAACTCATAGCCTTAGAAATGGAAAGAATAGAAAAGGAAGAATCAGAAAGGATAAGAAAAGAAGAAGAGGCCAAAGCTACAAAACTTAAAGCTTTAGAGGAGGATCAGATGGAAGAGGAGAAATTGAGAAAAGAAGAAGAAGACAAGAAAGTGCAGGAACAAAGGGATAGAGAAGAGGCTGAGAAGTTGGTGCAGATGCATGTGATGTAGGAACAACAAGAGAAAGCAAAGGTTGATTCTCAACCTGAGGTAAATGTTCAACCATCCTCTATAGTTGTTGCTTCTTCTTCCATGATGATGACTGCTCCTAGTGCTCCTACATGGTTGAAATTAGATTTGCAGAAGAGAGCTAGAACACCTCCTCAACCTCTTAATTGGGAGGACATGATGAAGGAGATTTAATAGGAAAGGCCTAAGAAGAGGGCTAAAGTTTTGCATTCTACCAGACTCACAGATAAAGGGGAGATAGTTGCTGAATGTGTTGTGCCTATGACTGAAAAGGAGGTAGGGGATATGTAGCTCATAGACTATCAATTGAGTATGGTTAATTTGGGAAGACCCACTAGAAATCAACAAATGAATCTGATTGATGTGGTGGCTTCAATGACTAAATAAAGAATGATCAAGGACAAACAAAAGAAAGACGAGCTTAAGGCTCAATTGGATCAGTTACATTCAGTCTTGAAGAGTGTCTCCTCTCCAAGCTCACAATAGGCTACAGCAATTCAGACTCCTGTTTTGCTAAGCAAAAAGGAGGTTGATGATTTGGTGCAGGTTAGAGGTAAGGCGGAGATGGTTGACAAATGGATAGACAAAGTGAAACAGGAAGTAGGTGAGGTTTTGGAAAAAGGGTTTGAAACTTACAAAGAAGTAGAAGGAGTAATAAAAGAGATGCATCAATTCATTGAGGCATCCGAAAAATTAGAAGAAGAGTATATGGAGTATATTGAAAAGTTAGAGAAGATAAATACATTGCCTCTAACTACTCTTCTAGAAGAATCTATATTCGAAGATGATAACAAAGATTTTGTAGAAAAGACTTCTCGTATACTTAAGTTTAGGACTGGCTTTTTGAGCGAGCATAAGAATGAGATTCAGGAAGCAGTTAATAATTTAATTGAGCAATTAGAAGAGTTGGAAGCGGTTATGGCTATAATTGTAGATGTGAATGTAATGACTAAAGATGGCATGCCGTTGAGTCAAGTTAGAGAGAAATGGAATGAAAGATTCCAAGGACTCATGCAAGAGAAAGATGATGGAGGAGACTTAGTGATAGATCAGCTTGTAGGAGTCAAAGAAGAAATAAAAGCTGCAGGGAGAGAGTTGATCAAGGTAAAAAGTATGAAAGAGTTTGCTGCAGTTGAGTTGGATCGCATCAAATTTGAAGATAATTGGATTGATGGGCCAGATATGGATATGATACAACAAGTCTTCACTAGTTATGATGAGTTCATAGCGGATCCAGCTTCACATGCATAAAATCTTGCATGCATGATGATCTTCTTCCTTGCATGTCGCATGATGATCTTCTTTCTTGCATGTTACATGCATGCAGCGCTGACAGTCTTAAGGGTGCATGACTTCTTTTCTTCTATTTCTATCTTCTATTGTTAGATCAAACTGAATGCATAATGTAAGAACTCAAGATCAAAGTTGATATGAGTTTCCAAGAAAGTTGATTGTTCCTAAAAAGGTGGAAAGCCTAAGATAGAAGTGAAGTTCGAACTTCTTTTGTATATCTATAAATACCAGATGGGTATCACATTGTAAGGGTCAGCTAATTGAGAATTGGATTGGCTTACCTAGTGCTAGGGGATAGAATTTTAGAGAGTTTTGCAGAGATACATTACACTAGATCTTTTGACAGTTAATAGAATTGTAGGTTTACGAATTATGGAGTTTACATTGAATTGTGTTGTTTGATAAGGTTAATGAGTTATAATCCACCTGAATGCCAGTGATTGTGCTGAAGCATGATAGTTTCTTATGTGATGAAATTCATTAGAAGAAACCAGGTTTAAAGATTATCTTGTTAAATTGTCATTGAATTAAAGTTATTGAAGTCTGTTGATCTATAGTTTTGGTGATGAATGAATGTGTGTTGTTTTGAAATCTTGGAAATACTTGTGATATGCGAATAGTGGAATTGAATTAAGCACCTAAGATGTATACAATGGTACAGTTATACTGTGGGCTGTATCATGCTATGGTTTTGTGATCGGTTGAGAAAAAATTCATTGTTAGAAGTATATGTCTGGATATTAGATAAATTTAATTCATACTTGCTGATTTACCCCTTTGATCTATCTTTTTCTTTTATTTAAAACCCATTGATTTATAGGAACCATTTTGATAAAGAGAGTCATAGCTTGAATCCTTTGTTACCAGCATAGGCCCCTAGAATATTACAGTTGCATGAACCAATTGAGTGATATCAGACAGTTGAGAACCAACTACCAGGACCTTGGGAGTTAGGCCACTACATGTAGTCTTTCTTTTTTAGGAGAAATAGAGTAGAAATATTCTGTTTTAATGTTGTTTTTGTCATTTTAACCATCAACAAGGATAATGTGTGAGGATAAATTGATCCTACATAAAAGGGAGCCAATATTGATAAATGGTATCAATAATCTCTGAGGAAGATGGTTTACTATGTATCTGGAAGGTCCAAAGGTTGAAGGCTATGTTCAAAACTATCATAATTGTTTTCTTGGCCTATATTAGGGTTTTGTAGTTAAACCCTTGTGTTGGCAGTCATGGCACCTTAACAATTTTCTATTTTACTGTTGATTGTTGTTTGGAGGTTGTAGTTCATCTAAGTTATAACTTATGGCCTCTAATTTAATTCAATGACTGGCCCCTTCATTCAGTCATTGTCACCGCTTGATATCATACATTGCGAAAAGATAGTTGGAGTTTGTGATAAGTTTAGCTATACATGATGAATGACTATCGCTAGATCTTACACATTGTGAAAAACAAGCTGAAACTTGTTTTAATTTTAGTGATATGCGATGAAGAAATTCAATGGTCATGGTCAAGTAGATCAGATGATGCTCATATACCCTACTGAGATTTTAGTGGGACTTGATCAAGACCCGTAGGGTCAGCGAGGAATGGTGGTGATCGAAAGTTGAAGATCCAATGGTTATTGATGGATATCATGCATCATGGAAAGCATTCAAAAATTAGTCTATAGTTCAGTGATACATCATGGAGGATAGTAACTTGGTGGGACAAGTGATATATGGCATCATATCACCTGATCGCTTCACATCGTTGTTGTTAAGTAGGGCAACAAGATGATTTATGTGATATGTGATGTATGGATGAGATTGAAATGAGGAACATCCAACGGATGACATTGTATCGCAAGGTCTTAGTTCATCACAATTATGAGATCAAAGGAAGTCAAGCATTCAATGATGAGTGATGTTAGTGTAAAGTGACATCAACATGTATAGGTGTCTAAATGTTATTGCATCATTGGGTGTCAGTGCAACATGCTAATGCATTGTTAAGAGTCGAAGCTTTCAATGATGCACGATGAGTGTTAAGCGGTAGTGGAGAATGATGTCAAAGGTAGACACATGACATTAGACATCTAGCCCATAGAGATTTTGTGGATCCGTTGTTAGAGCCAATAGGATAGCAGTGAACAATGTAGATTGATCAATAGCTAATCCAATAGTAATCGCTACATTTAGGTGCATCATGGATAGGAATGGTGATGCTCATAGCATATTAGCGACATGCGATGGATGATGGATACTAAATGAAAGTGATCAGATGGTGATAAATACATCATGGAAATGGATGCAATTGTTCTAATTATTTTAGCAATACATGATGGTTATAAAGGATATGATCAATGAGGAGATTTAAATGACTGCTTATCTGACGATCAAGATTTAAAGTTACGACAGTGAATGGAAAGTGCAAGATCATGTTGTGAAGTCAATAGATCAATGAACCATATTTGAATGCATTAATCATAAATGGCTAGCTCAGTGTGAAGAGGGTTTCAATTGGTAAGTGACACATGAGGAATTATTAATTAGTCCAGCTACACTTGCGACCAATGTCAGTGAAGATTTGATCTTCAAGGTGGAAATATGAATTGGAAAAGTGATCAAGATCGAATCTGATCATACTAATAAGAGAATACATTCAATGCATAATCAGATCTTAGGGTTTGACAGAGAGAATAATTTTTTTTCTATCAAAATTAAATGTTGTGTGGCTTGATATAAAGGGATGGAGATATCTAATAAACCCTATTAGATGCCTTAATGGTTAGTGGAATGATGGCATGTAGCTCGATGAACATGTAGCTTGCTAGTGAAGTGTGCAGGAAAAGAAAACCCTAATAGAAGATTTGAGATTATTTGATCATGTGTGAGAATCTTGAGGCATTCAATGCAGGTCGATGAGAAAAGATAATTTGGGATATTTTCTAAGCATTGTAGTAGTTGTGTGTGATGTGTCAAATCTGGAAGTAAGGAGAAGTGTGAAGAGTCTGCAAGTGCTTAAAAAAGTGATGTATAGTTGAGAATGCAGTAGAGAAGAGAGTTCATAGCAGAAGAGAGTGCAAAGCAGGGGGGTGTTGTTGAGAGTGTAACTTCAATGGAAAAAATTTAAGTTGCAGGGTGTGCAACAATTCATTGAATGTAATGGTGCATTTTTTATGTTGAGTAGAACTTAATTGTATGCACACATAAACTTGTAATCTTGTTGAGGTTGTAGCCTCATTGAACTGAGTTGTAGCTCAGACTAGGTGATTGTAGTCTTCTTGGAGTTGTAGCTCCTAAAATAGGGTTTTGTATCATCCTTGAAGTTGTATCTTCTAAATCAAGAATTTGAAGCTTCCTTGGGTTGTATCCCTAAACATTGTAATAGAGATTTCATTTGTGATGTTGAATTTGAGCAATAGCCTCAAGTAGCTTTTGTTTGTGGTTTTTCATATCTTGGGTTTTCCACATATATCCGATGTTATGATTTGTTGCTTTATGTGCATGTGATTTTTATATTGGTTTATATTTTAATCTGCACATTTGGATTATAAGATTGAATCTACAAATAGGTTTTCAAGTCTAAAATATTTTATATCTATTGATTCACCCCCTCTCAGTAGATCATTGTTTTCTAACACTTCATCTGAAAGAGGGGCAAAATGTAGACATGTAAAATTAACTTAACACTTATCACACATACTAAATGAAATTTTCACATCATCAACTTCATTATGATTGACTATCATTGCATTTCACATCAAAAGTGTCAAAAACCTTAAATTCATCTATTAATTAAATAATACAAAACTATTTAATAAATTCACCTTTTCATCATTTTTGACTAATTAAATAAATTTTATTTATTTAATAAAGTCTTAAAACCTTTATTTCCTCTATTAATTGAATAAAATGACTTTATTTAATTAATTCACTTTTCATCAAATCGACCAATTAAATAAATTACACTTATTTAATTAAGTCCTAATCTCACTTTCTTTTTTTCCTGATTAGTTAAATAACACCAATTATTTAATTACATTGCTAAATCACTTTATTCCCCTAATTTGATTGAATTATTAAATCATAATAATTTAATTAACTCACTTTCCCACAAAATTTGAATAATTTGAATAAACTATTCAAATCATCATAAAAAATCAAATCAAACTAATGCAACTTTGTTTGCAGAATTCAAACTTGATTTACAAGTTCAACTCCAAAAAGGATTAATTAATTAAATCATTTAATTATTCATTCTCAACCACTTTCTTGATTGAGTAAATTACAAATCATTGATTGTTCAATCTATTTCCTAACAGATCAATCTATTCTTCAATCCGACTGATTGCTCAATCTAATTCATGACTAGTCAATCTAATCCCCGACTAATCAATCTATATCCTTGATTGATTAATATATTCATCAATCACACTAATTACATAATCTATTTTCATAGATTATTCCCATCTAAATCCTCTCAAAAACTTTTGACTACCGATCTTGATTCAACATTGTTTAATCCTGATCATCCATTTCAAACCACAATTTCTATATAACAAACCCTTTCCTCACAAAAAAGGATCAGAGAATCAACATACCTTATGCAATGAAGTAATGCCAAATCAACATTGAAAAATCTTCAACCAACATCTTCGATCAAAAATGCGTATCATTCTTCAAAGCTCTCACAGGAAACAATGGAGGCTTGACGGTGATATGAACGACCCAACATCTTACGAATACACTCTGACATGGGATGCTAACACTATTCTTTTTATAAATTCATGTTTTGATTTCGTTTCTTGAATTCAATAATAGTTTAGTTTGATTTCGTGAGTGAAGGAATAGATCTAGATTCTTGTTTTGATTAGATTAGTTTCTATTTCAGTGCAATTATCTTGTTTACACTTGTATATTTTCCCCCTCACACACCTAGCATGTCTAACCACATCTCCTAGATGTACTAAAACTAAATAATTATTTAACCGCAACATTATAATAACTTATTTTATGCAATGGTGTACAACACCAAATCCTAACACTCACTAATCTTAGTCACATTAATGAAAGTAGGGGAGATAACTCATTTGATTTGTCAAGAGATTCTATAAGACATATTCTCTTCCCTCACACCATTGGATGATATTGGAGAAAAATTCCCATATTATCTCCTTTGTTAATTTTAGATCCCAAGGGCACTAGGACAATGTGTTCTCTCCTTGTGCTTCATGTGATCTTGGAGATCAAAAGTGCCTAGTGAATTTTCCCTTTAGGGACATTTTCTCTTTAGGAGGTGATGAGCCCTAAAAATGTCCAATTCCTAATTTTAGTTTCATGATTTTTACCTCATTTCTGCAAAGGTTTCAAAGACATTTCTAAGCCTTTCTATATACTTTAAGTATTGAAAAATGATTAAATATGATATATTATATTAATGAATGAGTGTGTGATATTTTAATGTCTATGGGATTTAGTAGAATTTTATGATTAATTATAGTTGTTAATAATTAAAAAGTTCCTTTGAAATAAGAATAACCCTTGTAGTGAAGAACCTCTCAACCCACAATAAAAGGATGTCAGTTCAACATGACCAAAGAGGAAGATCAACTACAACATGTGCACATTTCTCAAAGATGATGCAGGGGATGGTCTAAAGATGTGAACATGAATATCCATGTGTTATTCCATCCCTTAAATAAATCGTGGAGGAAGAAGAGGCATTTTCTAATAGGGAATAGTAGTTTATAATAAATATTGTCATGTTAGGCATGTTCTCTAGTTATAATAGTCCTCTTAATTAGTGTAGAGTCCTTATAAAAAAATTACACTCTTGCATCCACTCATTATTTTTTGTTTAATCGAGACCTGGTCCTCCTATATTTTTGGAAGAGTTGACAATTTCTAATAGTTTTTTTATATAGTTTTTGAACAATATGACTCTCACATACCTTATACGTAGGGATGATCTTATCAGAGATAGACTAGCTAGATTTTTGCATGAAATTACTTGGAAAATCAAATTTGCTATATTCTATTAGAAGCTCTGTGTATGTTTGGATTATAATAAAAAATGATACTTTATTGCATGATTTTTTGAGTTAGTATTTGAAAGGATATGTGAATTTTAGTAGCTCAAATAAGGGCGATTTGAGGTACTGCATAATCCACATTACCTTAGATTATTAGTTAGATTATGAATTGTAGTTTCTAGTTTACATTATGTTGAATTCTATATTATAATTTATGAATTGAAGTTTCTAATTTTAATTTTGTTAAATTCTATTAAGTGATTAGTTGAAATAGGTCACACTAAAACGTAGAGAGTCACTAGTTAGTCTGTGAAAAGATAAGTACTTGTAGCAATTACTAAGGTCACTTATAATAACTAGTATTTTCTTACCATATTCTCTAAATAGGAGTTATTTCAAGTTAGGAATATTTTATATGAATTTACTATTGTTCAATTACTTGTAATTAATTGATTAAGAAAGTTTAGGATTCTTAACTGCATATATAGTTCCAACATCATCTCAAGTTTGTGATTCCCTGGTTGACAATTTCATGAAGCCCCATTTTGAACAATGAAATTTTTAATTTTGGATTTGTAGGTTTGTTAAGTCGTATGTATGTTATCTACATAAATTAATTAGAAATTAGGGGAAGCCCTACAGGAGGCATTCTTGGGGATTTCATCACCCCAAGGGTTAACCACAACCATATTTTTTGACAAGGTATATAAAGAAGGGAGAGAAAAAATTATACCTCAAGAGTGAGATATTGTCATGTCTAGCTAATCCTCAAGACCCTCAGTTCATCAAGACTTGGAGGTGAAGGAAATAGAAGAGATCCTCCTAGTTCCATACATATATATGGGCCCTTAGAGATCCCATAATTATAAGCTTACTACCTTCAAATATTTTCTAGTGTGGTGCAAGGGATGTGTATTGTACCTTGAAGTTACCCATAATGTACTTCCATATGGCGATATATAGATAACCAAGGTAATACTTTTGGTAATGGATTCCACATGTACGTGGCTATCCCTAGGTATCCATTCACACATACATAGTATTAGTATATTAATTTCTACGATGGGCCCACACTAGGAAACATGCCCATTTGAATAATATTAGGAATATGAGTCTATTTGATGTATCTTCTTGTTATATACCAATTCTTGTCCAACATCCAAAACTGTCTAAATCCAATCAAATGTGTCTTCTTGGATAATATTTTTTGTAGAACATCTTTAGGTCACTTTTTTGTAAACTATTGTGTCACAAAAAAGTGTAGCCCTAACACTTTTCACTCATTTGGGCCTTTTCCTGGATTTTGGCCTGATCTTGCTTACATTTAATGTTGTAATGTGGCCAACACATTCAAATTAGGCCTTGAACACTTGCAAATCAACAAAAACCTAAAGATGTCTTACAAAGGTGTTGTGAAGTGTTGTAACTCATTTCCTCACTTTTCTAGGACCTTTCTACAATAATTCATCTATAAAATCCCTTTACAAGCCTTATTCAAAAGTGTTGTAAGGTGTTGTAACTAACTCTCACACTTTCCTAGGCTTTCCATCAATAAATCAACCCTTTCTTATGACATAATGACCCCTTAAGCACTTATAGATCCCACTTAAGTGTGTTTTGGAGGAAAATCCTTTTAATCAACAATAATCACCTTTTAATTCTTGACAACCAGTTGAAATTATCCAAGTGAACTAAGTCACCACCTTGGGTGACTTAGTGCCATTTGGCATAAAAAATCAAAATAAACTTAAAATTCTGGCAGGATTTTGTCTCCTAAACCCTAAGGTCGGCCTGTGATGTGTTATTTTTGGGGAATTAGGGCATAAAATGTATAAAAAAGGGTTTTTCTCCTCATTTTAAATCTCTTATCTCCAACCACATCCATATTCATAAGAAATCAAGCACTAAGCACATCAAACAACATCCATTGGAGATGATCACTTGCATATCTTTAGACTTCTTCAACAAGGGTTTGGTGATTTGTTGTACTTGCATGTTATTCAATCATATTTCCCTTTACATTTCATTTCATTATTTAGGGTTTGATTACCAAATGGGGTTTGACTAAGGAAAACCCCTATTCTCTAGCCCTAACCCTTTTCCCCTCTTTGCATGTGTGTTTTGGAGACTTTATATGCAGATTAGTCAAAGATTAAGGTGTCAAAATGTGTTATCTTTCCATCCACATCATTCCAAGTCAACAATCCCTGGAAGGAGCTTGAGCACAACTTGCAAGTCAACATTTGAAGATATAGACATGAGTCTCTATCAAAAACAAAACTACAAGTGGGTAGCTAAAGATTCCAGTCTTGAGATTCTCAAAAGTCCTAGGTGGACTAAGTCGCCATCATTGGTGAATTAGTCCCACTTCCAGGCCTGAAAAAGTGATCTCTACAGATCTGGACACCCATTTTCCTAAAATTGGTTCCAACAAAGTTTCCTTGAAGCAGGACTAAGTCGCTTAGCTTGGTGTAAGTGTCCCAATTAGCATCAACAGTAGAATCTAGAAGATTCTAGAGCTCCTCTTCATCAACCTTCAATTTTTAGGTGCACCACTTCTTCCTCCTTAAGTTATGTTACAGTTTGCATACATTTTAGGTCATTTTTAGGACATTTTACTTAGTGTTTTCAATAAATTTGCATTCTATTAGTTTTCATTTCATATACAATAAATCCTTGTGATTTGATCCTTTTTTTGCCATTTTCTTGAAAACGTCGGTGCTATTTTTGGCATTTATTTGCACCAATCAAGACAAGTCAACGCTAATTTAGGTGCTAATTTGTGCCAAAATTAGAACCACCTTTAACACTGATATTGGCTTCGAGTGTGGCACCGCCTTTGGCTCCAAGTTTAGCTCCGAGTTTGTGACCACTTTTAGCTTCGAATTTAGCTTCGACTTTAGCTTCGGGTTTAGCACCGGATTAGACACCCCTATGTTGAAGAGACTTATTTATATGTCTCATCAATGATGTAAAATAGTGAAATTTCAACAAGATACAGACATATTGAGGAGATAATCACTTACGTCACATTGACAAGGTATATCTACAAGTGCTCGACAAAACACAACTCTTGGATATAACGAGGTAATGTTAATGAGACATTGAGATATCAGTAAGACAAATAATATTGCATCATCGACACTCTTCAAGTAATGATCAAAAGCATTCACATCTATACCATTGAGAATGTGAGAAACATATGCGGTAGAGTGGTATACACCGCAACCCCACAAAAAGAATCCTTGAGCAAGGCGGTAGTGCGGTAAATAGTAGAAGGGAAGGGGAAAACATCACCATACCACATTGGGTATAATAAGAGATGGTGGTAGTATGATAATCATGGCATCATTACAATTTACAACACTAAATGAAAAAAATCACATTAGTCACAATCCATTTGAATAAATCATTTAAGGAATCAAGAATATAGCCCACCAAAATACTCTAAAACTCTAATAAACATACTCTAAAATTTTTGTTGAAATATTATTTTCAGGCATAGCCTGCTAGAATGGAGTTTTCATTTTAATTAACATTTAATAAAACCTTTTTTGAAATATTATTTTCAGGTGTAGCCCACCAAAATGGATAAGTATTTCAATAAATAATGACAGAGAATGGTAAGGAGATGTGTGATAGGAGGAATATGATTGATTTTTGTTTATCTCATTCCTGCTCTGATCAACAAGGATTGCAATTTTCACACTACTATTTGTAATCCAGGTATTTAATTAACATATGTTTGCATAATCTCAAATTCCTTGAGATGATTTTGAAGTATCAGTGTATCCTATATAGGGTTTAGTAATACTTATTTTATTTTTAAAAAATAAATTGGATTGTTTTGGACTATCAATGTGTCCTATATAGGGTTTAGAATAATTTATTTTAATTTAAAAAAAAAATAAATGATGTATTTTCCTATGATTAGATCATGTGGAGATCTCCTAAATCTGCCCTAGCACACTATCCTCTTTTGCACTGTGTTTATTTCTCTAGTTGCTAGGATTTTTTATTTGACATCTTTAATATCTTCATGATAGTGGCTTTTAAATAGATCCCAGTCTTTTCTTTAATATTTACCATGGTAACCCTTGAGTTCCATAATCCACCTTCAATATCTTTTGAGAATGTTGTCTTAAGCTATACTACATAGTATACATATAAAGCAAATCCTTCATACCTACCATTGTTCCAAACCATTGCTCACCACCTTGCTTAAAATGTTGCCTCCATAAGCACAATAACATATTTTAAAATCATGGTTGCCAGTGATTGACCGTTAAGGTCACTACTTTCATCAAGATACAATGAGATTTTTGTCTTCAAACTTAAGGAATTAAGCAGGATAACATTGTGAAATGTTTGTTGTGTACAATTTAATTTTCTTACACATTTACTGCTTTGCTAATTGCCTTTAAGACTTGATATTGCACCATCAGCTGCAATCTCAAACAACTCACTCATTGTCACTTGAAGATTCCTTTCATGAGCATCCTTGTATAAAATAAAACTATGCCCTATAGACTACCTACTTACTTACTAATATAGGGGACTCATTGTTTCATGGTATTTTGAGTTTTATTTAGAATGGGTTAATATGTGGCATTTTTATGTGCAGGAAGAATAGATTGTGATGCAACGTTTGGGTATGGATGGTTCAGGCAAAATTAGATTTCTATCAGTGTCATAACCAGGTTGGATTGTACCTTGAGCCGGTGTGAAACAATTTTGGGTGTTTTCACTCCGAAGAAGAGCTTGTGTGTAGGAATTTCCAAATATTTGACAGAGGAAGCTCCTACATTCTAAAGATAAAATCATAAATATGCTTATCCAGTTTCTGATCCAACCTTACATCTTTAATATCTGATAGAGAAAGTTTGTACATTCTAAAGATAGAATCATAAATATTCTTATCCAACTTTTGATCTAATTTGAGGTCGTGAATATTGAACAAATAAAGTTCCTATATTATAAAGATTAAATCATAAATTTTATTGATCCAATTTTAGGTCGTGAAGCTCTGACAGAGAAAGTTCCTACATTCTAAAGATAAAATCATAAAAAATGTTTGGTCCAATTTGAGTTCCAAATGTAAGGATTTGTCTTTTTAATTATACTTTCTGACATTTGTCTTGATACAAATTGTTACTTTATAATTATGGTATTTCTTTTCTTCTAATGTTTTCAACCCTCATTTCAAGGAAGACCTCCGAAGATGGTTCCTTCAGATGTAGACTACACTTTTCCACTATAGGTTCCATCTAGAAACACCAAAATCTTAAGTACTGTCATAGTCAGGTACAATAGAGTTTGAGGTTACCTTGTTCTCCTTGATACAAAATGTTGTCCTTCAATCCCTCTTAAGCAGTATTCACTATTATGGACTTCATCATTGTACCTTTCATGCATTTGATCTAATTTTTTATGTGGAAACATTTTGTCTCTATCTTTGCAAGTGATGACTATTGTGTAAGATTTTAATCTACATGACTTCCACTCGTGTTCAATTCTTGTGACTGTTATGATGCTTGGGGATGCTTACTTTTAACCAAATTGTTAATGAAAAATATCTTGGAATCCTTGATGATCAGTTTTGTCAGAGTCATGGCTCTGTTGATAGTTGAATATTAATAAGGATAAATCTTTATCAATAAGGAGATTACCCATTACCAACATACTCCACTATCCTTGCAAAGATTGATCTTTAATGCTTCATGGATGGTTTACTTGTGATTATCCTTCTCAATTGAAACAATAGGGCAACAGGCTGGGCTCAACCCTTATGGGAGCCACATTTCACCCAAATTTTGTAGCCAGATAAACAAAACAAAAACCTAATTTTATCTATACCTGCACAATGAGAAAACATGTTAGATAAAACCGAGCATATGATAGATATGTTTGATAACTTTCTTGTTTTCCTAGACATGTATGGTATGCAAGGTATTTGAATGCACATGATGATCAAATTATATGTTTACAGATGTATGCACATATTTTGATTGGTGATCCTTCATTGCTCTAACAACACTCTTCTCACTCAAATGCAGGGAACCTAGGAGCATCAAGCAAGACATCAACTTGGAGGCTTAGACAAGGGGGAAGACTGAAGATGATGCAAAACAAAGCAATTGAGATATGTCATTGAGGCAATGACGGGTCCCCTTTCTCTTTATGTGCATTTTTCTCTTTTGTATCTATAAATGTATAGTTTTTCAATTATATGCATTCAAATAGTCAATTCCATGACTTGTGTGGAACAACATACATTTACATTATCAATAAAGACTATATTTTTGAAAGGATTATGCAATATTTCCTATATTATATGCATCTGCATAAGTGCAATCTAGTAATGTAATCTTGTGATTTTGTTTATGCACATGAATATAATGTAGAAGAAATAAAAATTTACCTTACTCTTCATTTGAAAATCACAAAAGCTCTACTTGATTGAGCTATTAACTTTTGTGTCTTCATGAACATATGTTGATACAAAATGAATGGAAGAAGCATCTAAGCAATCTTAATTTTTTCTGCCAACAATTCATACCAAATATTGAACAATTTAAGGATATTTCAATAGGTAATTTGTATCGACACAAATAATATTACTGAAGCATTTCAAAGTTTAGGCCATAAGAATCATCCTTTTTAAAATATGGATTGTTTTGTAGCCAAAATTACATCCTAATTATTTTTGCATACTTCCATTTTCACTCATCTCTTACATCCACCACATGCATAGAATTCCTATCATAATAACTTAAATTTAATAAAATCCCTCACGTGATCTTCCGAATAAAACCCTTGATCACAACATCAAAGTGCATTCATCCTTTGAAATAATCCTATGATTGCTCATAGCATATCGCCACGACAACACCATGTTGATGAGAGTCCCTCTAAAGTATCCCTGACATTAGCACAAAGCATAGATCAAAAATATAGATGAGACACCTCTATGTCGAAGAGAATTATTTATATGTCTCATCGACGATATAAAATAATGAAATATCAACAAGATATGGGCATATCGAGGAGAGAATCACTTATGTCACATCGATAAGGTATATCTACAAGTGTTCGACAAAACAAAACTCTTGGATATAAAAAAGTGATTATCGGTGAGACTGTGGCATATCGACAAGAGAAATTAACTTGTCTCATCAACACCGGCAACCAACATCAGAGGAACATAAGATCTAATGTCGAAGAGACATTGAGATATCAGTAAGAAAAATAAGATTGTCTCATCGACACTCTTTGAGTAATGATCAAAATCATACACTACTATACCACCAGGAAGGTGAGAAACACATGTGGTAGAGTGGTATACACCGCAACCCACAACAAGAAGCCTTGAGAAAGGCGGTAGTGTGGTAAATAGTAGAAGGGAAGGGCAAAAAACTGTGATACCGACATATCAAAGAAACAACATGCATTTTAATTAGAAGTATCTTCGACAATTATGAAATGATGATTAGTCTGATTGATGTGACTAAAAAAAATATCAATGAGACTACCGCTATTAATCAAGAACTTGATCATAAAGGTGTCACGATGAAGTGTTCTGAAATTTGATAATTACGGCCTCAAAGAAGTTGAAATCACTATGAATTGTAATTGAAGGATTTGGAGAACCAAGTTGGATGGCGGTAGGCAGCTGGAAATTCATAGAATTTATCCAAGTAAGTGGTCTAGAATCAGCTCAAAGCATTTTATCAGTAAGTAGATGAAAGCATTGCATGAGTAGGGTTGAGATGGAAAAAACCCTAGGCAAACACCAAGCAAAAAGACAAAAAACTAAAGCTAGGCAATTGAATCAAGACTTAATCAATTAGTGTGCTAGGTCTAGGCCAAAATCCAGAAGAATAGCATAGCTTAACCCATCGTGTGTGACATTAGAAGATAAACAAAAAAATCTAGGAGATGTATGGACTCCATGTAGGGGTTACGACCTCTTTATTTATCATTATAGGAAGAAATTTTGGCACAGCTCAATGTCAAACCCGTGCAATTTGAATTTGGGTAAACTTGTAGTACCCAAAGTCTTTGTGAAAATAGAGTTAATAGGGGTGTTGGCAAAGAATTACAATCTAAAGATGAGATAAATTCATTTGCCTGACGGGTTATAGTTCATGGTCATAAAGCTAGATTATATTTCCATGATTTTTCAGCTAGACACTTCCTTGAAAACAAAATTACGAATCAAAGAATTGTTGGAGGAATACCACACCATTGACACAAGTTAGAAGATGTGGAAATTGCCTCTACATAGGATTAAAGGTGCGGGTAACCAAACTATGAGGTTCTCTAGTGAAGATAAGCCCCCATTCTCTATGGCTTTGTTTGAAGAATACTTTCAATACACTTACTACTCAGTTGGTCAAGTACTGGGAATTGATGTTCCTGAGAACATGACAATTGCTCCCATGGTTTTAGCCATAGACATCCAGAGCCATGATGCCTGACCCTATGATTATGCAGATTATTTATCGGAGGCCATCAATAATGCCCTCAATATCATCAAGAATGATAGTGAAGCCATTAATTTCAAGCACTATTCTCTTTTCACACACATTATATGATATGAAGGGCAGGTGATGGGGATATGGGGTGAGAAATTAAGAATGGAAGACTTAGATAATGATGGAAATTCAAGGCTTGTACAGATGTTGACATCTATGTGGGACACCAGGTGTGGGAGGTCTCACTACCTATATTTTGAGGAATATTTTTTCAAACCACTATATAACTTGCTAGGCCACAAATGTGACTACAACCTCTCCCCAAAGATCTTAATATTTCTTTAACCAAAAGATATGGGTCATGAAGAAAGGATAAATCATAATTGGGGGGACTGGTACATGTTTGGGGATTGTACTATTATCAGGGTTTATGGATTTGAAGTTGCACCTTATTTTCTACCTAAGATTGTGCCAGACAGAGTTGCTTATTTAGAGATCATAAGGCAATTGCCATTTTTAGCTTTCATGCATTTAAAGAGCTATGGGAGGTAGAATTTCATGCCTTCCACTTTATGCTTTGGTTATTTCACTATTATCTTTGATTCAGGCTATGAATTATTTAGTGGTAAATTGGATTATTATGGCTTGTTGGTTGGAAACAAAAGGGAAAATTTTGATCCTGAACACTTCATTTGTGATGCCAAATTTTTTCAAAAATTGAAAGGGTATGAGCATAGTTTCCTTTTAGAAGATGTCATAAGAGATTGTGAAGAAAAACAAAACATGATGAGAATGAATTCCTATAGTAGGGTTATGATGGTTGCGGCTTGGAAGGTGAATAATAACCCAAGCTACATAGGGGCTTTCCTTGAGGTATAGGATCCCACAAAAAGAATTGAACAATTAATCCTCCATGAAGAAGAACTCATAAGAGATGTGCCACTTGTGGAATTTGAAAGAGGAAGGGGCATCAGTCCTAGGAGGAAAGTAGAAAATATCACACCATTGGATAACTTATCACCTCAACCTACTCCTGAAGTGATTTTTTTAGTTGGTTCCCCATCCATGGAAGAAGATAACACTAAGGAGGAAGAAGAAGTCTCACAGTTTAATTCTCCCATTATACCCCAATATGAGATGCCATTGGAAAGAAGTGTGATAACCTTTGAAGCCTCTGATGAGCTATCAGATGATGTGAGGCATTGCGCAAGTCAGGAATTTGTTGTAGATGATACTTTTGTGCATGTTGGGTCTCAAAAATGCAGGTTTGAACCACGAGAGGTTGCCAAGCTCTCACAACATTTTTGGCCAACTTACAAGGCCAATTAACATAATTGAACCTTTTTCTCTTCAGGCTCTGCTAAATCTAGGAAGGTGCACCTATACGAGTAATGCAGATTTAAAATATATTTCCTCCTCAAACAATCTATTCACAATGGCAATTGGAAGTGAATAGATAAAACCATGAATGCTACTCCTACTGCATAAAAGAAAGAATTTTAATATGTTGTTTATTATGAATTTTATCATTTGGGTTGTGATAGATCAATGCCTTCTATCCACATGGGAAATGGAGTCAAAAATTAAAAACTTTATATGTTTCCCTCTTTGGCTTAACTCTAGTTGTTGGGAACTTTGAAAATTCTATGACTGGAATAAAAATTCACTAAATTTATGACTTGCATAAACTGTGCTGGAATGTTTCTTCACCTGGTTCTTCTTTAACTATCCAAAACAAATCCTTAAATCACTATGACTTATTAAGAGAATTTAATTCTAACTTGTAGACGCCAATCAATAAAATCACATAGAATGGGAATACATTTTGACAAATCAAAAATATACTTGATACACTAATTTAAATGACAAAAAGACCTCAAGTTGGAGACAACCAAATAAAGAATATGAATTAATACACACAACAACTGAGCACCAAAAAGAATTCACTAGTTAAAATATTTTCTCCATTGACCTGCTTCAAGAAAGTTTGTACATTATTTGCATTCCCAGTCTTATTATTTTCTAAAAAATCTAACTCTTTTTCCCACTCCTATCCCCTTGTTTAACTAATTTTTCAATACATTTATACAGTATATTCCAAGGGTCATGACCCTTCACTTTTCTTTCACATTGTTCAACATTCTTCAACAAAAGTTAAAATATTTAATTGGATTTCCTTATTGGAAAATTAAATATTTTAACATAGCTTTGCATTTTTTCGTTTTATTTTATTTCTCATACTTTACCCACTCTTTATTTTTATTGCCTTTGTAGCTTCTATTATTCTTACTGGTTCATGCATTTACTTTAAATTATTATTGTGAAGCCTTCATTTATATTTACCGCCTTACCACAGTCAAAATTATGTCTCCCCACAGTACCATGGTACTTTGACTTTGACTGCTCCTTTGCCATCCACGATGCCACCGCGGTCTGTGTTTTAATTGCCAACTGTACCATAGTGTTCGGTCTTAACCACTACTTTTTCATTATCTTCCCTTCCACCGTGTCACCGTAGGCTTCATTTTAACTCCTCATGGTGTGGCGATATTGGCATTTACTGTCATGCTAACTATCACCATGTTACTGTGGCCTTCATTCTAACCATTGGTGGTATGGCGGTGACTGCTCCCTGCCGCTATCTCCATGCCCACTGCGCTACCTTGGTCACTATTCTGACTAGGTGCGGTATTGCGGTGACTACTCACTAACCATCACTTCTTTGTCGCTTCACTTCTTATCTCCATCCACCATGCTACCACGGTTACCATTCTCAGCGCATTGCAGTATTGTGGTAACCATGCTCTAACTACCACCCTCTACCACTCCACGGCTTATCACTTACCGTGGTTTTTTCCTCTGGCTGTCCGCGGTGTGGCGGGAACAATTATATGATTGTTGCTAACAATGTTACCACAAGCCACTTTGAAAAAGGCTACGGTATAGAGGTAAATGGTATAGGTTGTAAAAAATGATTAATATGGCAATGGTATGGGGCAGCATTTTAGCATTATGAAAGGCTGTAAAATGATTTTTTATGGAAAGCTAATGATATCATGGGTTCAAGTGGGTAAAAAACCCTTAGGACTTTAATGAAAATCTGGGTTCTAACAGTGCAGACCCCTAAATTTAAGTCCTTTATAGATGAGTATAAAGGAAGACTAATAAGAGAAGGGTTAAAGCACATTGACCCTCAGAAAGAGGCTTATTCCTTGAAAGAGTTGCAACATGAAGTTGATAGGGAAATTAGAAACATCATTGTTGAGAGAGGAAGAGAATTATTGCAAGAAGCTAGAGTTATGCTCCTTCCTGGGTGGGATATTAGTTCAACCATTGTGTTTGATAGATTTTTGAAGAGAAAGAATAAAAATTTGCAAATAAAAGATGAAGCAGGTGAGAGGGTTTATACAAGGTCAAGGTACAATCCTGATAATACCACTTTGCAAATTTGGGCTCTTTACCCCCCATGAAAGAAGCCTTCTCTCATTGACCATGATCAGATTTTTTGACATCTAGTGCAAAGAGTAGGGGAGACAGATCCCTTGGAGACTGTTAACTTGGATGTGAATGTAGCCAAATTCACCAAAGCCCATATCCAAAAGCTAGTAAGAGATAACTAGTGGCTGATAGAAGAAAATGACACGTTGAAACAAGAATTAACCAACTACAAAGATAAGCTACTTGCTTCTCCAAGGCGTTACTCTCCTTTAATTGAACATGAAAGAAAAGTGTTAGAGGCCATGTCTTTGATTGCTCAATGGAAGCATAAATTTGAAAAGGCTCAAAAGGAACATGAAAAACTAAAAATAAAATTGAAGGCTACTACTTTTGAAGTAGCATCAAGGATAATTTGTATGAAATTCAAAGATATGTGCCAACATGAAGATGGTGTATGGCATTCTCATAGTGGAACATACAAGGCCTTCGTGGAGCATGGAAGAATGCTTAATAGGATGAAGGAAATGAATCCCATATCAAGGCAAAAGATGGATACAATAATATTTTTCTCCAAGAATGTCAGAGCCTCATGAATACACATGTAAACTTCCAGAATATCTTGACACATGAATTGAGTGACTTCAACCAACCACTATGTATGGCCATGCCATATTTCTTTGAAGAAATAGATTTGAAGGATTAGGAAACTTGAAAAAGTGAGATATCAAAAAATATTTTCCAAGCATCCTTGATGAAATCAATGATGAGGATGAGGTACTCAGGAAAACACATAAGCAGCTTGGGAGGATTGCTGGATTGGAGAATGTAATGGCAAACACTCTATAGAATGCAAACACTTATGTGTAGGAGAAATACATTGATCACATGTCAAAGGTTAAATTTTTCCTTGCACGAGTTGTATGAGGAGGTATTCAAAGTTTGGTTGTTGTGGATGCATTAACATAGTGCTTGAGCCTTGAACAAATCTTAGGTGGTCACGAGCACTTGGTAATGATTAACAGACTATGGTGCATCCAACAATAAACTCTTTTTAAGTTTCTATGTTATGTTAATTATGCTTTAGTTAAGAAACGATATAACTTTTATGAATGGATCTAAAGCTTGTTGCTTCCCATACAAATAGGGAAACCAAGGTCTGATTTTGATCATCATATCATCATCATTTCAATCCATTAGAATAGATACTAGACCATCTCATCCACTTATTCATATCAAAAGAACTCATGTTATGTATGTTTATATTTTGAGCAATATAATGGAGCAAATACATTATAAATCGTAATCCATTTTTAGTGTCCAATTGTTGTGTTGATTTTCATTCTTATTTATTGCTTTGTTGTCTCCAAAGTGGTCTTTTCAAGTTTTTTAAATCTACAAGATTTATCAAGGCACATTTGTTGTTAATGTGTGGATGATTTGATTGGTTTTTTGGTTCGGTGTGAATTAAATTCCTTTCAAATAATTTACTTTAATTGGTTTTTATTAAATATAAAGTCCTCTTAGAGATTGGCACCCTCTTATGGTCTAAAAACCTACATTTTTGAGACCCAACAGATTGCAAATAACTCTGAAAATTTACAAGTCTATGAAATAGTGTATATATTCTATGAAATAGTGTATATATTCTATGAAATAATGTATATATTCTTGTACTTGTAAATATTATTGTATATATTCTTGGACTTGTATATTATATGAAACATTCCTTATTTTCTATGAAACAATGTATATATTTTTGTACTTGTAAATATTCTTTTACTGTTATGTCTATTAAAGAAAATAGAGTTTGAATAAAAAATGCTTCACCCTTTTTTATAACTGAGTATGTGAATTATTGTTTAAGGAAAAATCTTACAGTGTTTACATTTTCAGTTTGATAGTTTCAAATCTTCATTTTCTATGTATATAAAATTGTATGCACTCTTTATCTCTAATGAAATAAAATAGTAATGCCATCAGAATAAGGCTTTTCAATTTCAACACCATCATTGTCCACACTTTTCATATCCTATTCACTTTTAAGTACAATCATCAAAATTTTATTTTTATTTCTTGTCCTAGTTAATCTTGATTCCTTTCAGCACAACACAGTAGGTTGCATGTTAAATATCAAACATTTTCTTTGCATTTTTTTTCTATATATTATTTTCTCACTGGATCATTATGTAACAACAATTTCACTTCTGAGATATATAGTAAAAATGAAAGCACATGTTTTCTTTGTCAAGGGAAATTTATGGTGAATACCCTATGTCTTTTAGATAAGTGTGCAAGCGAAATAAGACATAATTGATTAGATCTCATTTTTTACTGTATAATTTTTTCTTATGTGCTTTTTACTTTTTGCATGTTGATTACCCTTCGAAACAGACTACTTATCTTTTCTTAAATGAAGCCTTTACATTTCCTATCTATGAAAGGAATTTACTGCTTGACAACAGGTTTGTGAACTTCATACAAATTAAGATTGGTGTAAAAGGCCATCCTCGCAAATGTTGTTTGGTCTAGAGTTATAATGGAAAATAAAAAAGCTTTCTAGGAGAATAGAACATAAGGCTCCTTATCGTCCAATAGGAATGATGGGGAATCTCTAGAAAACAATCCACTATGGGTATCATGTCTTCATGTCCTCTCAAATGCTTCATACCATCTACACTTAAAAATACAACATTTAAAAGAGCGGTAATCCAACTCAATAATTTATTGTATTTTCCCAACATACTGTAGATTCACTTAAATTATATTCTTATCTTTTGAGCTTGATCGACTGGATTGCTTGAAGGCAACCATGATGCCACAATCGAAGGATCATCTCTTTATGTCTACACTTTCTACACGATAATGTTGACCATATGCCCACATTGATAGATATCTCCTCGCTTGTGAAAGACCATTTATTTCAGTGAAAAAAAATATAATGATGAATATTAAAATAGTTAATACTATCAAAATTGTATGGAAATGACATTTTGTAAAATTCCAACTGTACCTTTCTTTCACATCCTCTAAACATGTTGATTTTATCTTCTTTTATGTTTGAATCTGTACTTACATCTTCTATTTAATTTTGAATTTGTTTAGTAACCCATTCTAGTGTACAATCTTTGCCCCATTCCCCGAGTAGATGAGTGGGAAGTGGAGTATTCCTTGGGTTTGATCTCTTAAACTATCTCCTTGATTCTAACACTTATTCTCTCTCTTTTTCATACAAATCAATTCATTTGTTCATAAGTCAATGTGGTACATAATGAACTTTTCGAGTATAGAACTTTCTTCTACACCTATTACATGTCAACATGTTTATTTCAAACTCCAAATGTCATGCTGTTAATTTGATAAATAAATTATAGAGTAAATAAATGATTGCAAGAAAAAAACTGTAGTGATCGTGAATTTACTTACTAATTTATACTTCAACACCATTAGATTATGGTTTTTCTCCATCAATAATATCTGATGCTCATTCTTCATCCCAGACGCATGGGCCATCTTCAAAATCCTTACCAAGGAATTCACACAGGATGAAAAATGTTTCATTCAATGCATACCCTTCAACCATGCAACCCTCTAGATGTGCCTTTTTTTGGACATATATTTTAAGAGTTTTCATATACCTCTCAAAGAAAAAAATCCACCTCGTTGATACGACACCCACCAATTCAATGTCATCGACTACGTGTATAATTAAATGGACTTTTAGGTCCATGAAACTTGTAGGGAGCTCCTTCTCAAATACACATACAATTTCTGCAATTTCCTTCTTCCACTTTGGCACTTCAGATTCATGGATATCCTTGGAGGTCACCCACCTAATATAAGAATAGTAAATTAGTATGAACCTTAGTCACAAATTAAAATGCAATATAATATCTCTATATCTCTCACACATTAACATTTCATATAACCACATACCTTGTAAATGCTAACAATCAACTTATGGCATTCCTTAAGTCAACTATAAGACATGAATCCCCCCTAATTGCCAATGGCATGATATGCTATCAAACCCATTTATGAAATAGGTCATTAGTAATTTTTTCTCACACAAAAAAAATAAAAATAAATTTAGTGCTTAATCAATGTTACCAGTAAATGTTAAATGTTGATATATAATACCTTCATTAAATTATGAAAATCATATGTTTTAAATCGTGTGATATGTCCATCAACTGTAAAAGATTTAGCCAATGATGACCCATAGCAGTAGGTGTCCTTATTTAACAAATGAAATTTTTTAGTTGGCCTAGCTCTTTTTTAAAAGAAATCCATGGAGCTTTTGCATATGTTTCATTTTCCCTGTTTGGCCACAAATTTTTTCTATCAAATTTGGTATGCGAAAGAGCAATATCTCTCCTTAAAGCCAAGGTGTCCTTCTCTTTGCCTGATATATGTCAAAATATATTTGGGACATTTTTGAAGATGTGCATAGGATATAATAGGTGAGATATTAATAGATCCTTCTAGTAAGGGAGCGCATAAAATATGGATTTCCTTTTCATTCCTTCTTGCATATTAACTACAACTTGTTCTGGTTCTTCAATTGAATCACCCCGATCAAAAAAATCCTCCCAAGCTTTCAATTCAACATCTTCATACTTCTTAAGCCAAACACTTGGACCCATAATCATGGGAGGGCCTCTTTTTTTAACTTTTCCATCAAATTGATTCTTCAAGCGATTTCTAAACCTATGATTTAGCGGTAGAAAAAACTTGTTGTTTGCGTTAATAAATTTATGGGTAATTGCACCAATTTGAGACACAATTTAGGTGCCAAATTGAAAAAACGTTTTAAAAAAACTGAAATAAGCCATTTGGCATGCACCAAATGGCTTATTTGACATAAAATCCAAAAATAAGGTTTCAAACCCTCATTTTATCTTCAACCCGCGACTTGAGGAAGAGGATTTCAGGTCTACAACTCGCGCTTGCCAAATCTCTTCCATTTTTTGCATCCTTAGCTTTTCATTTTCCATGAGGATGATGCCAACATATCAGAGAGGTCGAATTTTGCAAAGAGGTATCTATTTTTATTCTATTTATTTTGAATTTGATTTAGAATGCAAATTTAAATAGATTTTTATAATAAAAATTTGTTGTAATTCTGAGGGAATGAATCTCCACCTTGAAACATTAAGAATTGACAATCACCCCCTCACAAAGAGAATCCTATATAAGAACAACCTGAAACCCCTCCATCAATTCATAGGAATCTTCAAGGAACACAAGAAAATATTCAAAATCAAATTGAAAACAATAAAAGAGACATTCAACAGTTAATTGTAAGATTTACCGAGCATGTCGAAACCCACCCTTATAAGAGAGGGATTTTTGAATCATTGAAGTTAATTATAACTCAAGTAGGAGAAATAAGTGAGCAAATGAATTTTTGGTCAAATAAGAGGCATGAGATGAGACAATTTTATGCTAGTGGTTTGTCATATGCAGATGTCAAAAAACTAAAAATTTGCAAAGTTGACTTGTGTGCCCTATTTATAGACCCAAAAACCAATGAACCTTTGTCTCATGCATGCAGGAGGTTCCCCATCCATTGGTGCCACCATGAGTTAATTAAAAAATTTTTTTGGGAGCAGTGGTGGATGGTATTTGACCAACCTCCATGCAATAACCATGAGGTGCCACAATACTTTTTGAGGAAACTCTATTGTGAGTTTTTCCTCAATAAAATGCCAAACTATTTTGACATCTTATACTTTTAGGGTGGAGGTGGGGGCTCCACACACGATAGACCTATTGCACGATGTAATCCATAGTTGGCACCAAGAGCCTTGGGAAAACCCATGGTGGAGCATCTCATTGTTCCTTCCATTATTAAGGACAGTGTAGAGGTGGACACGATGAAGTCAATTGGCTAACTCACCTAGATTATTTTATAGTGTGTGAGTCCTCTAGTAGAGCCTGGTGTGGAGGAGACGTGTAGGCCCCGAGCTCCACCCCACCATTGTGGCACTTGTGGTGTTGTTTGCACATACGATTATTAGGGTGCTCATGATGCAGCTACATAGCCTATGTCAGTTGTAGAGGCAATGGATTTCACAGATGATATTCTAAATGATGCATTTGGCATTGACACTCAGGTAAAATTTAGCAAGTTATTTTAATGTTGTTTATTAAATTATATTTTGAAATTTAAGAATAACTAAATTAGTAGAATTTTGATATGATGAGATTTCAAGGTCGCACTGTTCATGAGAGATGGTCTATTCCTACAAACCCTTATACATTCTCGATGATGAGTCCACAGGTACGACTCTAGTATTAACGATATTATTATTGCATTTGAATAATTGAATGTCATATTTGAATATTTGTCTCATAACATGCTTTGGATTTCAAACACTTTCTTGGTGCATATTTTTCCTCCACACCTCACAATTCATATTCTCAAACAACGTACACTCAGGTAGCCTTTATTCATTAATGGTGTTGTAAATCTATGTTAGCTAGTTTTTCATAATTTTGCATATATACAAATCTAAAAAAATGATGAGAAACACAAATATTGCATTCAAGTATTCCTTGATTGTGTCACATTATGTTCTCCTAATTCAATTTTTGTTCCTTTATTCCTTCATAATCCATTACCATTAACATTTAATAGTTCACCCTATTTTCCATGATCCCATCCTAGCCCATCCCACTAATATCTTCTAGTCCATGCTATGTGTCATTATGTCCTTCTACTCCCATCTTAATGTACCCATTATTATGTCACCCTAGATGTTCCATGATCCCCTATGTTCCTTTATATCATCCTGTGTTATACCATATTTATCCATGTTTCATCCTAGATAACTCTTCTCTATTATTGCTACACATAGGTCAAGTTCACACTTTGTGTACTATAGGAAAACCCTAGACACCTCCTAATTCACCCTATGTTGCATTATGCCCTAATAATTGTATCCCATTAACCTCAAATTTTCCACCCTATATTTTGGTATCCCATCCTAGCCCATCCCATCAATCTATACTAGTCCATCCTATGTTCCATTAATCCCTTTGGTGTAGGGGCACGACTCTTTTCTATGTTTCTTCATTAAGTGTCTGATAGTGGTGCAGGAGCTCCCATGGGTCTAAGGGACCTAGAATCATATGTTATATTTTTTTTATTTGTTTAATGTTGGAATAAGGTCTCATGTACCATTTAATTGCTTTTTAATAGGTCTCCTAGGGATTTGGTGGAGTTTTGGTCTAAATGACCATCTTTTTGATTAAACAAGGTCTCCATCCTCCTTTGTAAGTCTAGTACATTTTGGAAAATTAAGCAAAAAGGATGCCTTGATGTAGCTAGACACTTGAGAGGAGTAATAATTTTTATTTTGAGGAGTTTTGGATGCCTTTCACACAATTTGGAGGTATCTTTGTTGGTGGGTTGGTGAAAGTTGCCTAAATTGTCTTAATTAGGCATTAAAGAGTCAAAAATGAAGTATTTTTGTGTTTCCAATGGCTAGCTGATTCATTGGAGTAAGTTGAAGGAGGTTGGAAGGATTCATACATTCCTCTCTTGTTCGAGTCAAGGCTGTTCTTGAAGTTTGGAAGAAGTTTTCAATAAAGAGTTTGTTGATTTCTGTGTTTTCTTGAAGAAATTGTTGATCCCGTACTTGGTACGGTCTATACGTGTTGTTTCATGCTCCAATATTGTAATGGTTGGATAGGTAATTGAATAATATTTCTTTTGGCATTGGAGTGGTGATATTTTGTTAATTATCGAGGGAGATCTTAATTTTACTCTCGGGTGGTCTGAAAACCCTCAAAATCAGGGTTTTGAGTGAACTATGGGTGTTTCTTCCATCCCCACATTGTAGACTTGCTAAATCCTGGTGGTATGGAAGGTATATGCCTTTACTATTATTTCCTCAATGTCTTGGAGAATGGAAGGCTCATTGGAGGAAGTGTTGTGAGATTCTTGTCTTGACATCTCTATGTGGCAAGTGTAAGTAACAAGCAAAAAAGTGAGTTTTGCTTGGTTTCTAGAAAATTTGTTTGGTGGGCACTTAGGAATGATGGTAATAGGTGTGGAAAACCTATAGGAGTTTTTTTTTTGGATTTGGGGTGAAAGGGGAGAGCCAAGATAGTCAAGACCCAAGTGTAGGTCTATAATTTAGGCCTCTTGGAGCAATGGTAGAAAAGGTCATTGTGAGTTATGCCTTGATAGTCAAGAGGAAAGGTTTTGGAACTTTGTAGGGGTCCATGTGGGGTATCTAAATAAATGGGTTTTATTTCTTGACATTCCTCCATGTGGTTTTTATTTTGACTTTCCTACCGGGTAAGGGCTACACGCCTTAAGAGGAGTGAGGTCTAAATCACCATAGTGATAGTTTTCCTAAGTGCTAGAGGGTTGTTGAACCTTGTTTTGTCCTAATGTGACATGATCCAAATGTTTTCAAGATTTTTGGGTGGTGTGAGTTGTGAACCCTAGGTGTGTGGGGGTTGATCACTTAATCAAGTTTATGACTCCTTGTAAGAGTATTTGAGAGAAGCATTCAATTGGATTGTCTTTTCCATCATAGTTTGTGTGTTTACCTTCCCTGCCACTCTGCATCATAGTGGTATTAGATCCTGATTACAGGTAACTGTTGAAGGGAAGACATCATGCCTCCAAAATAACCTAGATCGGTGGTTGAAAAGGAGTTGAAGGCATTCAAACAAGAGGTATAGGCCTTAAAGGAAATGAAAAAAAGAAGAGGAGTGGCCATGGAGGAAGAGAGCACCTTTGAAGAAGATCCAAAGGGTAAAGGACCTGTAGAAGGTGGAGAGAACCCTTAGGGGGAAGAGATACCCCCTCATGAGAGAAAAATCCTTAAAGCATTGCAAGCATCAAGAGGAGAGTCCTCTGAAGTGAAGATTGACCTCTCGGTGTACAGTGGAAAGATGGATGTGGAAGAAGTGTTGGAATGTGTAGAGGCATTGAATAACTATTTTGAATATAAAGAAATGGCAGAGAACAAGAAGGTCAAGTTTTCCAAATAAAAATTTGAAGGGATCCGCCTTGACATGGTGGAGTTTCATCCAAGGAGAAAGGGTGAAGATGGGTAAGTCTATGATCAACTCATGGGTTAGGATGGTGCATAGGTTGAAGGCACAATTCCTTCTTGTTGATCATGAGGTGCAAGAGTTCAAAAAGAGGTAGAATCTGAAGCAAAAAGACATGGATGGTTCATCCTACACTGAAGAATTCTTCAAGTTGAGTATGAGATGTGATCATGTAGAAAGTGAGAATGAAAGAGTGGCTAGGTATATCAATGGACTAAGGCTCAAAATACAAGATGAGATCAGTTTCTTTGTCCCCAATACCATGGAGGATTGCATACAAATTTCACATAAGGATGAAGACAAGATAAGAAGAAAAAAAGAGCAGAAAAATAGAGGAAGAGGCAAAAATTTTAGAGGTAGAGGCAGCTTTGGGGGCAGAAATCAGTCCCAAAAACATCAAGAGGAGTCTAATCCTAATGAATCAAGTGGATAATCAAGAAATAGAGGGGGATTCAAGGGTAGGAGACCCAATGGTAGAGGTAGATTTAAAGGAGGGAGAAGTTCCAATCAGTTTTCAGGGAGATGTTACACTTGCAACCAGCCTGGGCATCCATCCTTCAAATGCCCTAAAAAGAAAGGATCAAGATCTCTTGGTGGAGAGAGGAAGAATCAATTGGTACATGAAGATGAAGAAAGTGTGACCTCACTAGTAGTAAACCTCACATCATAAGTTGGAGAGAACTTGATAATTAAGAGAGTTTTGCTCAAGGCACCAACCTTGAAGAACCCCCACAAAGGAAGGCACTCTTTAGAATCAATTGCAAGGTAAAAGATAAAGTGTGTAAGATAGTAGTGGAATCAAGATCAACTGATAATCTTGCTTCAATTGAGATAGTAGAAAAAATTGAATTTGGAAAGAATTTCTCACCCTAACCCATACAAAGTTTCATGGCTTAGTAAAGGACAACAGGTTTTGGTGAATGAGAAAGTATGGGTAGAATTCAACATTGGGTCATACAAGGACAAGATCCTATGTGAAATTATCCCTATGGATATGTGACACTTGCTGCTTGGGAGGCCTTGGTAGTTTGATAGGAAGGCCAGACATGATGGGGAGAAGAATATATACTCCATTATGAAGGATGGTGTGACTTATAACCTCACACCTCTCATAGAAGAAGACAAGGAAAAGCATGATGAGCCTAGTGTTTTGATGGTGGGTGAGAAGGAGTTCATGAAGAACTTGAAGGAAGGAGGAAGAGGATTCTTCCTGATTATGAAGCCAAAGAGTGAAGCAGATCTGCCCATAAAGAAGAAGGAAGATGCACCTAGAGAGGGCCAAGAGTTGTTGGAAAGCTACAAGGACATAATGGTAAATGAAATACCTAGTTACCTACCTCCCATTAGGGATATAAGCCACCATATTTATCTAATTCCAGGGGCTATATTTCCCAATAAGGCTATGATGGAGCTTCAAATTTCATCCTTTGAATTCCATTAAGTTTTCTGCCACATTACTGGTCTGTCTTGCTTTTCTGGGGAAGCCTGGGGTTGGGGTTTTAGTTTTGCCTTCATGAAATCCTATTTTTCTATCTTAAACCCTAGGTTGGATCTATTTTGTCATTGCATTTTTGAGAGAGGTTTTAAAATGACTTATGTCCCATTAAATCATCTAGACCGGGCCCCTTTTAATAAATTGTGATAATTTTTTTACCTCAACTATTTTATTTCCTAAGTCTAGGTCAGCCCATGCATCGTGCTTTAAGAACAAACTTATGCCATCATTTTTCGTTGACCTAGGTGATGCCCCCTTTCCCCTTTTTAATAGTTATCTTATTTTTCAGAGAAGGTATTTTAATGACCGTCAATCATCCTATGGTTGATCCTGACCGTTCCCCACAATCTCATGATGATGTCACCGTTGGGATTCAACTGATTGCGATATCACGGGCGGGCGCCACGTGTCTCAGTTATCGATGTCGAAAAAAGATTAATAAAATGTTTAATATTTGTATCAGGTTTTAATACGTTAAATGGTGGGTTACTAAAAGAACTATGAGACACACATGCTTGAGATCGATGAAGGTGTTTTAATCTTGATGAAAAGTTGCTAGACCGTTATATTTGGTGCTATTGACTATTGTGGGTGAACATGATCTTCGATGATGGGTATCAATGGTTTCCTGCCATCACGTGATCCAAAGATGCAGGGTGTTTAGTGATTGTGATATCATAGGCGGGTGCCACGTGTATCCCTTGGAGGCTATGTATTGTGGTGGGCCCTCGAACCTGGCATGGAGATTACATCAGCCTTTTTGAAGGTCGTCATTTGATGATCTGACAAAATGAAAGATTGACGACTGAGGTTTAAATTCACATCAAATGCGATTGGAGCCATTGGCACAACATGCAAATGGATTTAATGGCGAATGAGACATCTACTGCAAAATTTCAATCGACATAAAGGATTTTATTTCATTCTATCTTCACCACAATAGCATTCAAGAGTTTTCAAAGCAATTCAAAGCCAGAGATAAAGTTTTTCGAGCAATCATAGCAAAATTTTGTTTCTTTGCAAGGCACGAAATCCCGTGAGTTATTTTCTATATCACTATTTTAATTTGATTGTAATTCTTATGAAAGGTTGTGGTGTACTGGTCAGGAGGTTTTTCATTGTTGATATAGGGTTACTGGTTTCTTTGAATTGTTAGAAATTGCATAAGTGTGTTGTAATTTTTCTTTCTGGGTAGCATTAGTTTATTCAAGAATTTGAATTATAAGAAAGACCTAGTTGTTTGAGATGGCACCACCGAAGCAACATTTTGGCCATATTGATTACATGCAAAGAAATTTATATGATGAATTTTTGGATCAACTACCATTATCAACAAATGAAAGAAGGAGGGGTTTGATTTTAATGAATGGAAAAACCCTAGGTGAGGGACTAGTATGCAAAGACTATAATATTGCAGATGCTAGGGTTCCAATGACAGGTCTTAAAATGTTTAGACTTTGGTATGGACAAAGAAACCTACCTCACCCTTTTTCAAATGGTTGGAGATACAACATGGGGAAACTAGTAGTGTCGAATTTGTTTCTTAACGTGGACCTACTCAGAGCAGTGGTGACACGTTATGACCCAGTTACAAGGGTAATTAGAGATAATGATGGTGGGATTCTGCTGAACATAAATGTAGTTGAGATCCATCAAGTTTTTGATTTGAGTGAGCATAGCTCATTTTTGGTCCAAATAGATTTTGAGGAGATGAAGTAGGAATATGCAAGATCAAAGCCGCTTCTCAGGTCAAAGTTACTTCCTCCCCATTTGGCCAGGGTAGGTAGTTCAACAATTATCATCAACCCAAATGATCGAGAGCCTTTCAGGTTGAGCTATTTTTCCAATCACTTTTGGCAAAATTTTATTCATTATGCCAAATTTTGGGTTTCAACCCAAATACACTAATGCCCATTGCATACATGTCTATGGGGGTTCAAATTCAGCATCCCAATTTCTTCATGGTGTATGACTATGCATCTTTTCTGGCAGAAAAGATACATGATGGTTTGCTGAAGTTTCTTATGGGGGATGCCAACACTCCTTTCTTTTGGAACTCCTTGTTGATGCATATGTTCCTATACAGGAATTCTGACTTCTTCTCAAAGAAGATGGAGTTAAGGCAAGAGGTGAATGGAGAAAGGTTATCGGTACAGATGTGGAGTGCAAATTTTTCTTACAATAGGGGAGGTGCCAGCTTTGTGTAGTTTGATAACTACTTTGGATCCAGACTCAGGGCTAGGTTGGTGGTGAATGTGCCAAGAGTTCCTAAGGATTTGCATGACTTCCTTTGACCGAAGGTGAGGAAGGCTGATTTAAAGGTCTATCACAATTTGGGTGATATCATCTTGTACATAGTGAGTACTGTCCTAAGGGTGTTTGGTTTCCACAGAGCCCCTCACATTCTCCCATATAATGTACCATCAAGGATGGGATTTTCCAAGGTCACGTGGAAGCTAGGTTGTATTCATGAAGACAACCTGATAGGGAGAGGAAAGGGGACACTGTTCCCTAATTATACTATTATTTCATATTTTGTCTTTTCTAAGGGAGGATGGGTCCACTTTGGAATTTTTTTTGATAAATATCATTTGAAGAGTGGATCTAGGAGGTAGCATGACCCCAAGGGATTCTTTGCATTATTCAGGCAACAAATTAAAGGTGGAAAATTTGTACATGAATTCAACTTTCCTGAGGACCTAATCAAGAATGAATTTGAGGCAAGAATTGAATAAGGAGAAATGGATTGCCTATGAGAAGCAACTAGCCATGGTGCATAAAATGGATCCAAAATATGATCCATTAATAGATTTTACTCCATTCTACAAGAGAATTTCTTTCTTGTTCGACAATTTTAAAGAAATCTTGGGAACCTTGAGGACTGAGAAGGTCAACTTGGAAATGGATTTTGGAATTTAAAGACCAGAGGTGAGGCCTAAGGAAATGAGGCCAACCTATCAGCCCCCAGTTGAAAAACCTCTATATAAGAGAAAGAGGAATGATAGCAATGAGGAGGATGAGGGGGATAAGAAGGGAAAACAAATAATGCAAGCGTCATCATAGTCAGGTCCAAGGATTAGAGTACCTGGAGGGATAAGGATGGAGGATTTAGATTCACCACCAAGAAGTGATCCTACAGTGCTACCATCAGAGCCAAGCCCTAAGAGGCAAAGGATTGAGGAATCACATGAGGCTCTGATGGATGAAATAATTGTGACCTATCAAGACATGCAGGTTGGTATCCCTTCTCCTCCTAGATCAACATAATTGGTGTTATCTGATATGGATATCAAGGGGTAGTGTGTACAAGATGTTAGGATGGATTCCTACAAGGCATTCTTAGATGATGATGACTTTGTGAAGACTCTTGTTTTCTTGTAGCTAATTTGGAGGATGAAAATGGAGGAATACCAAGATAAATGCAAGAGAAGGAGAGAGTCAAGACCTAACAGGTCTGAGCAGGAGAATGATGATGAGGTCAAGGCTGAACTCATGGAGGAATTCAAGAACATCACCCCTAAGGAGGGCAGGAGACTTGTGACTCAGGCTGGTGTCCTAATTTTTCCTAAGTGGGACATAGCCAATGTTGTAGCATTTAATTATATCCTACAGTCCAAGCATCCTATGCAAAATAGTGAGGAAGAGGTTAAGGAAACTTTGCATGATTCTACCTTCAGTGAGGAGTATGAAACTTTGGCCATATGGGCATTGGCACCCAAGGGAAGAAAACCTAATGTAGCTGATATTAGTCCAAACCTAAGGGGAGGGCTAATTATCAAGAGAGATTTTGAAACTTCAACAAAAAAAGCTACAAGTCTGACAATAAATGTGGCCAAATTGGCCCATAAGATAGCCGAAAGAGAAGAGGTTGAAAAGAAGAGTTTGATGGAGAAATACAACATAATAATTGGGGAGTATAGTAGGATGCAACAAAGGAATGTTGAGCTACAATCTAAAGTAGATAGATTGAAATATGGACATGCAGTAGAATCCTCCAGTGCTCCTGCTATCAAGGCGTTACCTCCTACTTCAGGATCAGTCCCTCCTACTACTCCAGTTTTTTCTATTCCAGGATCACCCATCCAGAAACCTACTCTCAGTCCTACACCAGGGCCAGTCAAAGAAGAAGTTGAGTATTCTATGGATCCCACCAAGAAACAAATGTTGAATAAGATCATAGAATAATAGGTTGTCTTAAAGGCAAGTGAGGATGGTGCTACAACCAAACAAAATGAGGTGGTGGACACAGTTTTGAGGCATTTAAATGAGAGGGTGGATGGTAGATTACCATCTGTGCATTATTTGTATTCTTTATTTTTGGATGAAATAAAAAATATAAATAGGGATAGGGAAATAGTTTTTCTTCTGACTGAGAAGTGGATCCCTAAGGCCAATGACTTAGATATTATGTTTAAGGCCTCTAGGTTTGATGCAGACAATAGACCCTAGTCATTAAAGCCTACTCAAAATTTTGTGAAATAATTGAAGGGATTTTAGGCCCTACTTGATGATTTGAGTAGAAGAATTAGGGAGCTAGTAAAGAGATTTGATGACTGGAGTGACACATTTTTTCCAGACATCACTGATGCACAAGGAAATGTTAAAACATTGCAGCAGTGGCAAGAAAGGGCAGAGGAAGTTATTAATGCACAAATCAAATTGATTTGTGATGAATCTGATTATGACTTGTTGGTAAGTAGCATGGATAAAATAATTAATACCAACACATTCTTAGAGTCTTTTGAAAGAGAGGCCAATCAAGTTGCAGTGAAGTATACACCTTATAATATTAATGTGAATGAGGTGGTGAATTTTGACTAGCCAACAGATGAAGAGTATTAGAAATGGGTGGACAAGTACTTAACTGAGGAGGAGTAAAGTGGTGTCTACTATCGATAGCTAACAACTCAGTGATTATGGTTATAGCTGATTATGGTTTTGTCTCCATGGTGGTTTCTTGGAACAGGTTTTAAGGTTTGGCCAGTGCAGTGGCTATTTCCTAATGAGTGGGATCAACAAGAAGATGCTTTGGGATTTGGTGATTGTAATCATATTTTTGAAATGTCATAGAGTGGTCCAATTGATCGGTGACATGTGTATATTTCTGGCCCGATGCTTGTTTGCTCCTTAATTCTCTATAAGAAGGATTTAAAGGTCAGAAATAAGGGTTGGCAAGTTAGATATTTTTGAGGTTGAGTCTAGGCATAGTTGTAGAGCAAGTTGTAGAGCCTGATTGCTTTAGTGTAAATGTAATTTAGGTTTTGTGTCTTTTTGTAGTTGGGTTTTGGTTTTATGAAGATTTGATATTTCATAAAAATACTAGCATTTGAGTTATAATGATTCATTTCAAACTCATGTCTCTCCTTTGTATAAGAATATTATAATTTTGAATAATATAATCAAGGGTTATCACATTCATCTAACTGTTGTGGTGTGTATGACATCCATTTTGGTTTTAATTAAAATGCTTAATTGGAGTTATGGATGGATATGTTTATAAAGATATTTGGTAAGGAGTATTAGGTTAGGATATAGATTGATGATGTTGTAAGACAATTGTTTTCAGAGATCTTATATGCTATGTGTTTGAGCCTATCATGGAATTTTAAATGTTTGTGAATTTGACTCCCCAATGGTATATGGCACTGGTCTAAATTGTATGTATTTGTGAGGTTTTGTGTCTGTTTGTCTCTGCTTAGAGCTTGCTACCAAACTGTAAATTAAATGGCTATCTTAAGTTGTGACATATTATTGTAATCATCTCATGCTCCAAGTAGTTGGTATTATTGATGAAAAGCCAATTCAATTCAGTATTACCCTATTTTGTTGAGCTATTAAATGGGATTATATGTTAATTATTAATGATTTTTTATAAGTTCGATGCAGAGATTATAAACACATTACAAAGACCACCCTCATGGGTTTTGTAGAGCTTGAAGTGTAGGAGGTTTATTGTTAAAATCCTCATCAGTTGGTCCAGGTCCTTCGAGCTTCCCTCAATTAGAATTGGAAATTCTATAGGTAGAATAGAAGATAAACCTAGTTACAGTAAAAACAACCAACAGGCTATATATAAGATGACGCCTACTCAAAATGAGGAGATTGCAAGACAAGTGCAAGATTTATTGGATAAGGGGCTAGTGAGTAAGAGTTTGAGCCCATGTGTTGTTCCTACTGTCCTAGCACCAAGGAAGGATGGGAATTGGAGGCTTTGCACTGATTCAAGAGCCATTGATAGGATCACAATACCAATAATGGAGGATCTTATGGATTGCCTAGTAGGGGGATCCTACTTTTCCAAGGTTGATTTGAAAAGCGGTTATCATCAGATAAGGATCAGAGAGGGTAATGAATGGAATAAAAAATTTAAGACTAATGAGGGCCTCTATGAATGGTTGGTGATTCCCTTTGGGTTGTCAAATGCCCCTAGCCCCTTTATGCGCCTTATGAATGAGGTATTGAGAAATTTAATTGGAAAGTATATTTTGGTTTATCTAGATGATATTATTGTGTTTAGAAAGTCTAAATAATAAAATTTAAAGCACCTTGACATGATATTGAAGAGGTTACAAGAGGATAAGCCACTGATCAACATGGAAAAGTGTGACTTTATGAAAGAACTATTGTACCTTGGATTTGTCATCTCAAAGGGATGTTTGAAGATGGATACTTCAAACATGGATTTTATTCTTACTTGGCCAACACCAAAATCCATGGGAGATGTGAGAAGCTTTCATGGACTTGCAAGCTTTTATAGAAAGTTCATTAAGAACTTTAGTCAAATTTGTGCACCCATCTTGGAAACCATCAAAGGAGGTAACAAGGGTAACTTTTCTTGGACCAATGAGGCTCATAAAGGGTTTGAATATATAAAAAAGAGAGTAGCACAACAACCTATACTTGTGCTCCTTGATTTTGATAAGGTTTTTACAATTGAATGTGCTGCTAGTAACCAAGCAATAGGGGTTGTCTTGAGCCAAGAAGGCAGACCGGTTGCATTTTTCAGTGAGAGGATGAATGAAGAAAAGAGGAAGTATTATTCCTATGATTTGGAATTGTATTCTATGGTCCAAGCCCTCAAAAAGTGGAGAAACTACTTGTTACCTACAGTTTTTTTTTTCTATACTGATAATCATGCTTTGAGTTTATTGAATGCACAAGATAAACTCAATCATAGGCACATGAAGGGGGTGGAGTCTTTACAAGCCTATACATTCACAATAAATCATAAGAAGGGCCAAGCAAATAAGGTGCTAGATGATCTTAGTAGAAGGGCACTTGTAGTGCAAGAGATCCAACTCCAAAACATGGGGGTTGATGCATTGAAAGACATGTATCATGAAGATGCAGATTTTAAGGAGGTATACAACGTTTGTGATTGGAATTTGAATACTTCTCATGGTGAATACTCTAATTTTTTGTTGCAAAATGTTTTTTCTCTTCAAAGGAAGCCAATTGTGTGTGCCTAAATCCTCAATGAGGGAGAATATTATAAACGAGAAACACAATGGGAGTCTTGGAGGTCATTATGGCCTTCATAAGACCTTAGAACAAGTGAGGAGGTACTACTATTGGCCAACACTGCAAGTTGATATGAGAAAGTTTGTGGAAGGATGCACAATCAGCCAAAGAGAAAAGGGAACTTCATCAAATGTAGGGCTCTATCAACCACTTCCCATTCCCAATAGGCCTCAGGAGAGTGTAAGTATATATTTTTTATCGAGGCTGCCTAGAACCCAAAGAGGTTGTGATAGTGTTTTTGTGGTGGTTGATAGGTTTAGTAAGGTAACTCATTTTCTTCCTTGTAAATGCACCAATGATGCATCTAGTATAGCAGGTCTTTTCTTTAAGGAGGTTGTTAGAATCCATGGATTTCCCTTAAACATTGTTTCTAATAGGGATTCTAAGTTCATAGGTCACTTTTGGAGGAACTTGTGGAAAACTCTTTGCACAAACCTATCCTTTAGCTCTACATACCATCCAAAAATAGATGAAAAAATTGAAGTGGTGAATATATCATTGGGAAATCTCTTGAGATGTCTTACCAAGGAGCATGGACAAGCTTGGGATCTAATTTTACCTCAAGCTGAATTTGCATACAATGAATCCATGAATAGGAGCATTAGTAGTATCCCTTTTGAAGTAGTCTATGGAATGCACCCTAGAGGGGTCTATGAGTTAAGAGATCTAGAAGGAGTTGATAAGAGAAGTGCTCAAGGAGAGGAATATTTTGTTACAATTAGGGATATCCATCAACAAGTGAAGGAAAATCTACAAAAGAATGTTGATAAGTACAACGAAAGAGAAGATTTGAAGAAGAGGGATGTTCAATACAAGGTTGGATATTTGGTGATGGCTCACTTGAAGAAGGAGAGAATTCCAAAGGGAAACTATACTAAACTCATGAAGAAGAAGATAGGACCTTGCAAGGTGGTCCACAAGTTTGGCCAAAATGCTTATGAAATAGAGCTACCTCCTGGGGTGGTAATCTCTCCTATCTTTAATGTTTCTGATTTGTATCATTTCAAAGCTTTTATGAATGCAAGGGATGCAACAGGTCCAACACCAATGGAAGATGAGGATTGGGTTAAGGAATTACCCCCAAGTCAATCTATGACTCTTGAATGCATCCTAGACACCAAGGAGATAAAGAGGACTAGAAGGAAGGTCTACAAGGAGTATTTGGTTAAGTGGAAAGTTATACCTAAAGAGGATGCCACTTGGATGTCTGAAACTGACATTAAACAACATAGGACTATTGTAGAAGACCTGATCTCAAAGAGGACTTGAGATCTTTATCTCGCTTGGGAGTATGGTGCAGGACCACCCATAGGTCTAAGGGACCAAGAATCATTTGTTATGTTTTGTTTCTTTGTTTAATTTTGGAATACGGTCTCATGAACCATTTAATTTCTTTGTAATAGGTCTCCTAGGCATTTGGTAGAGTTTTGGTCTTGATGACCAACTTTTTGTACAAACAAGGTCTCCATCCTCCTTTGTAAGTCTAGTACATTTTGGAAAATTAAGCAAAAAGGATGCCTTGATGTAGCTAGACACCTAAGGGGAGTCATATTTTTCATTTTGAGGATTTTTGGATGCCTTTCACATAATTTAGAGGTATCTTTGTAGGTGGGTTGGTGAAATTTGGCTAAATTTCTTTATTTAGGCATGAAAGAGTAAAAAATGAAGTCTTTTTGTGTTCCAATGGCCAACTGATTCAAATTTCATTTTGAGGAAGTTGGAGGAGGTTGTAAGGCTTCACATATGCCTCTCTTGGTCAAGGAAAGGCTGTTATTGAAGTTTGGAAGAAGTTTTCAATAAAGAGTTTGCTGATTTCTGTGTTTTCTTGAAGAAATTGCTGATCCCATACTTGGTACGTTTTGTAAATTTTGTTTCATGCTCCAAGCCTATAACACTTGATAGATAATTGAAGAAGCTTTCTTTTGGAATTGGAGTGGTGAGATTTTGTTGAGTATCAAGGGAGATATCTTAATTTTACTCTTAGGTGGTTTGAAAACCCTAAAAATCAAGGTTTTGAGTGAATTATGGGTGTTTCTTCCATCCCCACATTGTAGAGTTGCTAAATTCTAGTGGGATGGAAGGTATATGTATGTACTATTAAGATGGAGTGAGGTCTAAATCACCATAGTGATAGTTTTTTTTTGAAACCTAAGTTCTAGAGGGTTGTCGAACCTTGTTTTGTCCTAATGTGAGATGATCCAAATGCTTTCAAGTTTTGTGGGTGGTCTGAGTTGTGAACCCTAGGTGCATGTGGGCTGATCACTTAAAGAATAATGGAGTTTATGACTCCTTGTAAGATTATTTGAGAGAAGCATTGAATTGGATTGTATTTGCCATCATAATTGTGTGTTTACCTTCCCTGCCACTCTACAACAGATAGGCAAGGTGTGTTAGGATTTTTGAGTTGAGTCCTTGAGTCTTAATAAGGTCTAATGTGACCATTCTATTGTAATTGATCAACTTTGAGGGGATTTTGTATTCATCTTGTAAGGTATGCAAATCATGTGGAAGGAATTCTCAAAGTTGACAAGGGGTGTCAAGGTAGATAGGATGATGTTTTCTTGAGTAAGTCATGATTTCTTAGTTGAATAAGGTTTCATTAGACTATTTGTAATAGTTTAGGTGTTCAAGAGGGTCTAGGAAAATATAAAGAGTCAACACTTGAAAGTGCCAAATTTGTGAGTTGCATAAATGCAACAAATTTGTAATGCAATGGTCATGAGAGGTTTAAAAAGTAGCTATAAGGAATTTGGGAATTGGTTTGATGAGGAGAAGCCTTTAAAAATGCATGACAACTCATTCTGTAACATTGAATTGAAGTTTGAAGCATTGGCAATAAGAATATCTATTTTTTTCATCAAATTTCTAAGTTTTCTTGTCATTTGCAGGCCTGTACGAGCCCGTACAGATTGATTGTGTCATTTAAATCATTTTACCTTGTGGTGGCAGGTGTTAAAAATATTTTAGAACAAGTTTGAGGGAGATCCATTATGATTTGTGGTAAATATCCGTGTTTCCTATGATAGGCCGAAGACACACTGTATGAGGGTTTTGTAACCAAAATCATGATTTAAGGTCCCTTACACCAATTGTACCTACTATAACTAGTGTAATGGGCCCTAGGGAGTCAGATTAGGTTGTATCTTGCATGATTAGAGTTGTGGAGAAGAAACTAAGGAGATAAACTCGTTGTCTTGATGAGTTTTGTGAAGAAAAACACATGAAGATGGAGCCTCGGGTCTAAGGTTTGTGGAAATCAATGAGAGTGTGGAGGTTTTTCCAAATTTTGAGCAAATTGGGGTCAAAATATACATGTCTAAGTTAGTGGCATGGTCTGGGAGGTTGTGCAAGTGGGACTTTGAATAAACCCTCTTGACTTGGCATGAAATTGAGGGTTTTGGAGTTTTCTATGTTGGAGGTGTCAACCCTAGGTTTTGATTGTGGTTTTAGAGATTTGAGGGCATAGGAAATTCTTCCCCAAGGTTTCAAAGGTCTGTGTTAAGTTTAAAGGCATGTTGCTTTGTAAATATGGCCTAATTCATGGCCTAGGACAACATTGAGGGTCTAATTTCAAGGGATTGGTACAAAAGACTTGTATTTGGTTAAGAGATATGTTGTATAACTATGAAATGGGTATATGAATCCACCTTTTGATTGTCATTTTTTTTTGAAATCATGGGAGTGCCAAAAACTGAGTTTGCATTACTGCTAGGTTACATGGGTGAAAGTGAGAAGTTAGACTGCCGATTTTTGTCAAGCTTTTAGGATTTTTTAGATAACTCTAATAGGCAATTTTAATCTTGTTAGATGCCTCTTGAATGAAATTTTTCACTTTGAATGAGTTTGAGCCCCCTCTTTGCATCACCCTTCTATTCCCATCCCATTACCCTCTCTCATTTCACCTTATGTTCCATTATCCCCTCTTGGTCTTTATATCAACATGATAATTGAGATATTGTTTCATTTACATATGTTGACAAGAGATAGCCCTATTGATGTTAGTGGCATGATGGACCATGGAGTTTCTGTAGCAATAGCCAGTTCTGATCCATTGAGAGAGGTATGGAATAGATTAGTCGATTTGACATTATATTTTCTCTTTTATGGTTTATTATAGAAAAAATTCATGATAATTTATGTAGTTTAATTTCTATCTTCATGATTTATGCAGGTGGTTGTCACTCCAGATCATGGACGTGGTGATGTTGTAAATGTGCATGATGACTATATGTATGCAGTAAGTGATTATATATTTTGTTATTTGTCATTCCACAATTCAATTTCTATATTTTAACATCTTTAATTTGTATTGTATCAATTGAATGTCCAGAGTGAAGAGAGGAGGACTAGCAAGCGTGTTCAAAAGACAAGAGAAGCAACAATCACTCCATCCAACCAAATTTTGAAGGCAACACGAGATCTATTTCCTTCCCCTCGAGGGAAATGACTATGTATTAGTGTTGTTTTTTGTATAACTATGTGGCATTTTGGAACAAATGTTTTGTACTATCAATATATACGTGACATTTTATGTCCATATGACTCCTTTGTACTAAGCCCGTATGATTTTTTTGGATTTATTGTATATAATTTTATCAATATATATCATTGTATAGCCTTTTAGATTTTTGATTAAAGAAACTCTTATTTTGGTACTGCCATTCTTGAATGATGTTATCATGTGTATCATGTAATTTTTATTCTTGAATGTTGTAGGCATGGATTTTTCTTACATATAATGCTTAATTAATTACTGTCGAATGCTCAATAAGCCCCATCTAAAGCATATTGTGTAAATAATCTTCATTCGTGGTGGTTTGTATCTTTTGGAATGCTTCAATTACTTATGCCTCAATTATTCACATGTATTCTTCACTTATTCACATGTATACTTCACCTATATTGTGTGTATTCATGTATATGCTTCATGCTTCCAATGCATAGCAGCAAAAATCTTTTGGGGAAAATTTTGACAAACCAAAAGTATAATACTTTGTGAAAAAACCGGGAAAAATTGTACAACAAGAGATTAAAACAATTAAATTTTTTTTTTAAAGGTATTTCCATAGCATATAGAGATATAGAGAGCAAATAAAATAAATATTTTAACTAATGAATTGTAAAAAATAGATTTTTGTAGTTTATATTCATATTGTTGATTACATTGCATTGCACATCTTTCAAAGTCCAAGCATTACTTCACTTTGCATAACTAATAAGTAGATGTTGATAGATGACCAAATTTCAATTACAATATAGTTTGTACAAATTCAACCTAAGAATTTATGCAGTTTCTTCACATTGCATAACTAATAACTAGGAGAAGATGCCAATTGCATTTTCTTATCATGGCATTCTATGAGACCAAATTTCTTTGAGGTATTTTTTCAAATAGTTCCCTACCTTGTCTATGTTACCACATTTTCCATACATGTATATCAAAGAATCTTGTCAAATAGTTCACTGCCTTGTTGCTATGGCTAAAATCCTAAAACAAGTGATTTTGAACAAGCTATGGATGCTTCAAAAAAATATATCAAAAGCATAATAGTAAGCAATAGCATAGACAAGGCAGTGAACTGTTTGAAAAAATGCAACAAATAAATGTGGTGATGGAATGTCATAACAAGCCATAGACAATTCAATGAACTATTTCAAAAGATGCCTCAAATAAATGTGGTCTCATGGTGATAGAATGCCTATATAGTCATTTTTACACACTCAACTACTTGCATTTGACAACTTTTTCCCCAAGCGAGAAATCGCCACTATGGGAAAAGGCCTTTGAGATATCAAAAACTGAGAGAGGTTATTGTAGAGGGGCTCACCATGATTCTATAGGCTTAGATGAGAAGTTTCCAAGCATCACGATATCCGAATACAGGCATGTTGAAGTTCACAACCATTTTGCACTTTGGACCCTTAAGTATTGATCCGGTTGAACGTAGCTCGAAGTGATTTTGCATGTTTGGGTGTGTAAGAGGACCATGAATAGCATAAACATATGCACCTATATGTGTTAGAACAACCTGTTTGGTCACATGAACTGCAAAACAAAAGTTGCACCACTTTGCAACTTTCAACTACTTGCATTTCACAACTTTTCCCCAAGTGAAAATTCGCCACCACAGGAAAATGCCTCTGAGATAGAAAAAAACAAGGGAGGTTATTGTATAGGGGCCCAACATGATCTTTTAGGATCAAATGAGAATTTTCTAATCATCATGATGTCCAAGTTATAGCACATTGAATTTTACAGCCATTTTGCACTTTGGACCCTTAAGGGATCGATTCGATTGAACATAGCTCAGAGAGATTTTGCATGTTTGGGTGAAAAAGAGGACCATGCCTAGCATAAATGTATCCAACTAGATGTATTGGAACAATTTGTTTGGTCACATGAGCTGTAGAATGAAAGTTGCACCACTTTGCAACTTTCAACTATTTGCATTTGACAACTTTTTCCCCAAATGAAAATTCGCCACCACATGAAAATAACTCAAAGATAGGAAAAATCGAGAGAGGTTATTGTAGAGGGGCCCAACATAATCTTGTAGGATTAGATGAGAAGTTTCTAAGCATCATGGTGTCCGAGTAATATCATGTTGAAGTTCACAACCATTTTGCACTTTGGACCCTTAAGGGATCGATTTAGTTGAACGTAGCTTAGAGAGATTTTTCATGTTGGGGTGAAAAAGCTGACCATGCTTAGCATAAATATACCCACCTGAATGCGTTAGAACAATCTATTTGTTCACACAAGCTGCAAAATGAAAGTTGTACCACTTTGCAACTTTCAACTACTTGCATTTGACAACTTTTTCCCCAAGTAAAAATTTGCCACCATAGGAAAATTCCTTTGAGATAGAAAAAACCGAGAGAGGTTATTGTAGAGGGGCCTAACATGATCCCTTAGGCTTAGATGATAAGTTTCTAAGCATCATAATGTCTGAATATTAGCATGCTGAAGTTCACAACCATTTTACACTTTGGACTCTTAAGGGATCAATTCGGTTGAACATTGCTCAAAGTGATTTCAAGTTTTTAGGTGCAAAAGAGGACCATGCCTAGTGTAAAAATATCCACTTGGATGCATTGGAACAATTTGTTTGGTCACACGAGCTGCAGAATGAAAGTTGCACCACTTTGCAACTTTCAACTACTTGCATTTGACAAAATATTCCCCAAGTGCAAATTCACCACCACAAAAAAATGCCTCTGAGATAGAAAAAAATAAGAGATTTTATTGTTGAGGGGCATAACATGATCCCATTAGATGAGAAGTTTCTAAGCATCACGGTGTCTGAATACTAGCATGCTGAAGTTCACAACCATTTTGCACTTTGGACCCTTAAGGGATCAATCTGGTTAAACGTAGCTCAGAGAGATTTCACATGTTTGGGTGTGAAAGAGGACCATGCCTAGTGTAAACATAGCAACTTGGATGCATTGAAACAATCTATTTGGTCACACAAGTTGGAGAATGATATTTGCACCACTTTGCAACTTTCAACTACTTGTATTTGACAAGTTTTTCCCCAAGTGAAAATTCGCCACCACAAGAAAATGCCTTCGAGATAGAAAAACTCGAGAGAGGTTATTGTAGAGGGACCCAACATGATCCCATAGGCCTAGATGAGAAGTTTCTAAGCATCATGGTGTCTGAATACTAGCGTGCTAAAGTTCACAACCATTTTGTAGTTTGGACCCTTAAGGGATCGATTTGGTTGAATGTAGCTTGGAGCGATTTCATGTGTTTGGGTGCGAAAGAGTACCATGCCTAGCATAAATGTACTCAACCAAAGGCATTGGAACAATCCATTTGGTCACATGAGCTGCATAAAAAAAGTTGCACCACTTTGCAACTTTCAACTACTTGCATTTGACAACTTTTTCCCCGAGTGAAAATTCGCCACCGCAGGAAAATGCCTCCGAGATAGCAAAAACTGAGAGATTTTATTGTAGAGGGGCCCAACGTGATCTCGTAGGTTCAGATAGAGATTTTCTAATCACCATGGTTTACGAGTAATACACTATCAAATATTGTTTCCCTTTTACACTTTGGACCCTTAAGGGATCGAGTCATTTGAACATATCTCAGAGCGATTGTGCTCTCTTTTTTATGGAATTAGGTGGGTAGCAGACTTAACTCCACTTTAGTTTTAGTTTGGTTGGATTTCAAGTGATTTTGTGCATTTTAGAAGCCAAAAACTGAGGGTTGGTCTGTATACCCTTTTTTAAGGGTTTTGAGTGGAAATGCAATATTAAGCCTTCCACCCACTATATGTTACCTTTTGGCTTGTTGTGACTTTACCTTTGGTCATCAAGAAGGGATGCTTTGAGACTTTGTAGGGGAATCCATTTTTTTTCCAAATTCGGTGGTTTAGGCATGGTACAGGCTTGTATGTGGTTTTTTTCTTGACTGTCCTACTAAGTGGTGCTACAAGGGTTAAGGGTAAAAGATGCCTAAAGGCTAGAGCGATGAGAAAATGGAGTTCCTTAGGTGGAATTTACAGTGTTATGTCCTGGAGTGGTCAGGAGAAACATGTTTTGGGGTAACAAATTTGGTCTAAACCTCTATCTCAGTATGATTGGCTAAAATACCCTGTCAAGTGGCAAGGTTACCCTATTGTGAGTTTGGTGAATTGATGTCCAAGTGGGCATATTTGAGAGAAGTTTTGTCATCCCTCCTATTTGGTTGATCCACTTTGCATAATGGTTCTTGTTTGGAACAACCTCATTAGGTCCCCTTGTGGCATTGTAGATTGGTCCATAGTAGTTGTTTTGTTGAATGTCATACCTTAAGGCCTTGGGGGTTTGAAGAGGCTGCATAAGGGGTCTAAAACCTGTGTCAATTTTTTGGTTCTTGCCTCCAACTAGTTTTATTGTTGATTGTCCTAGTTGACAGGGCTATAAAGAATTTAAGGCTTAATGTTGTTTTGAAGAGTCCATAGTTGGTAAGTTGAGGTACCCCGTTGAGTCAAGTGAATGTTGATGTCTTGGTGGGAATATTTAAGAGAAGTGTCAAATCACATCTTCATTGATCCACTCTACATCAAGAGGTGCACATACCAATTTTTGGTGATGCCCTAGGTGGCATTTGGGATGTTTTTACATGAAAAAGTGAGGCTGGACAACGTTGTTTTCAATTTTTTAGTAAGTTTCTCTAAAGGAGTCTTAGGTGGAATTGAGGTATGTTAGAGATGACCTAGGTTGGATCGATTTCTATGTTCAGGATTATGAAAAGTTGATTTAATTATCATTGCTTGGATGTTGACAACCTTTGTAGGGTCCTTGTTGAGTTTGATGCTATTTTACAAGGTTGAATTAATTGAAAGTTGATGTCTTTCTTGGCATATTTGAGAGAAGTTGTGTCAATTTGTGTCTTGGGTTACCACCACCTCTGCATCAATAGGGGCAATAAAATATGCATGTCTACAATTATATTAGACATTATTTCATTCTTACTCATAAATCTACATGTTTTTCCATGAAGACAACTTTAAATGTAAACCATGAAGCATTAAAACTAATTTTAAATGCAATATACACATTTAATTGAGGCATATATTAAGGAATATACACATTTGCATGTATTAATTTCTCATAATTTTTTTATATAAAAAAATACACTAAGTCAATGACAAATATTACAATAGTGATGGAAGAACATCTTGAAAATCTTCCCATTTCTCAATACTTGTATCAATACATGTAGGTAAATAATCCTCCCATTTGCAACATAGATCATGAAATATATTGTACTTGAGAAGAAACAAAAGGAGTTGCTGCCCAGTTTCGTTTCTCCATTCCACCTTAGTTGGCCCAGTTATTTACATTCCAAAATGGTTCAAAACATGTACATCCCCTGCTCCCTATGAAACACATGGGTAGTAGCCTCTCTTTGGTTGTGTAGTATCATAGGAATTTGGTCCACAAAAACCTACAAAAGCCTCTCAATCTTAGACATAGACTCACATAAAAATCATTAAAAGAGTAATAACTAAATAATGTCAGTCATACAGGTGACAAGACCTACTATTACCTTCATGCATGCTAGATAAGGAGGTCTATTGAAGGTCCTAAAATGGTGATGTGCCCCTTCGCTACTTTATCATCTCTCGATGATCCTATGTATAAATTTAAAATATATCATTGAGAGGCTTAACATAAAACATGTAGCATATAAGAATCCGATAAATCTATGAGATGGAAAAGAAAGAGAAGATTGACAACCATAAAATGCACTAGCAACCGATGTTTCTCATACCACTGAACACTCGCACGACCAAATTGATGTTGTTATTTTCTTGTATACTTTGACAAAAATCAGTATTACCTATAGTCATAATCAGAAAAGGATCAATGACAGTTGTAAATGCATATGACATCAAATACTAATGGTGAAAAAGCCTTATTGCAAGGTGTTGGTCCAAAAGAGTGATCAATAAAATGACTTTACAAATTCAATGTGCATACTTACAAATCCATATAGGGAACCATCCGGGTCTTCTCTACTCTTTATTGTGTCAAGTATTTCCTCATGGTCAGACTCACACACTTTCCACAAGTTCTTGTTCACAGGTTTGCCATTATATTTGATCAAATGAACATTGGTGGCGATGACAAGGTTCAAGTAGTGAAGAATTTTCTGATGCATTTCGAATTCCTCAAACAACCAAACTACAACATTCTTAATTGGATACCTTTGAAGCCATGTTCTAGTAACAACCATCGAACTTGTAGGATATTCTATGTTTTCTTCATCTATAACTTGGGACTCCAATTTCTTTTTGGCCTCGATACAATGGCATAGGTAATAATATGTACCCTCTTCATTGTATTCCTCTCCAATCACCGCATAAACGTGCCTTGCATTTATATGTTCATCTTGTTAGATGTATTTACTGAGCAACATAATAAAACTTGTAAGTAAGATATATTACCTGGTTCTAGTAGGTTTGATACATGATCAAAGTCAATGGATGATTGCATCTCTATGATTTGTAGAGCCGTCAGGAGCTGATAAATGTCAAGTGGGGTTAGACTTCTTATAGACCATTCATCGACCCACTTTGTTGACTTGCAATCATTCCATGATTGAAGTGTACATGCATAACAAAAGCATACCATCTTTCTTGTATGGATAGTCCATGTACCTACATTGGAGCTTCTAAAAGAGTGTAGCTCGCTCGATCCTGTTAGTGTACAACAATCCTCATATTTTGCAATGTTGGTATCATCTACTAAATGAAAAAATCTACGAACTAAAGAATTACCTTCACTACCTGGACCCATTGCACCATTGCACCACTAGACAATTGATCTTGCATCTATCAAATTTACACTATTTGTGTACTTAACCCTTCTCATGCTAGGGCTCTTTTGATACATGCACCTGCTCCATCATGCTCCCCCTTTCCATGATCGACCTTTAAGAAGTTCCACATATGTTGAACACCACTAATCATATACATCTTGCTCAACCAGTAAAATGTTCTAGAATTCTTGAATTGTGATGTACAATTATCTGACCATATGATATGCTGACTAAATGATATGCCCCTGTTAGCTAGATCAACATAGAAAATATGAAAGCAACCTTGCACAAACTCTGTAGAATGTGTGTGATCATCACTAATGTAAAAGTGATACTCCCTCAATACTTTCCGATTTTCCTCTATACTATCATTTGCATGAATGAATTCTATATGCACAAATATAACAACCTGCATGGAGTTGTATTGTGATTGCACCTTGTTTTGTGGTTGTAGTGTGTAGTTCTCAACGAAGTTGACAACTGAAATGATATGACGAAGTGGAAATGTGTCCTTGCATAACTTGAATTATGAGTCCAACCATTGTACTCTATGTATGCCTTGCATAATTATAGACCACTTGATCATGAAAAATGCCCATAAACTGATACACTAGAATCTTATCCCTGACCAATTCACACTTCTTTTCTTCTTTCCCATCTTTTAGACTGTATGCCACTTTCTTATATTTGCCAAATTCCATAATTTTGTCTCCAATTGTGTGTGTACTAGCCATGTGTTGGAAAATTGGAAAATGTTGCATGCCACCACAATGATCACATGTGCCATCCAAACATGATTTTTTGTAAAAAAATCTGACCATCCTATCTTTCACATAAAATGGAAGACAAAAATTCCCTTGACGATTTAGGTGGAGAAATTATGTGACATTCCAGCAAAACATTGTTAGTATGCATATCTACACATATACGTCGATAAACATCATAATGGTTAGAAAACTCAATATGAACCCTACAACAACAAGTAGTATGTGTGTGATTTATTTTGACATAAAAAGGCTTTAGCATTTCCAAATAACTTTGACATATTTTAATTTTAGGAAACTTTTGTATAAAATCAGCAAAAAATTGGGTTTGAGTGGTATCCAAATAATGCATTGGATGTGGCTCACAGTTTTTAATACCAATTCTCCTGATTACAAAATCTCTTTGATTAGGAGATGTCCTTGTGTTATCCTTCCAATAATTCACAATTAAAGATCTCAAGCCTTGAGCAATTCTTGTGTCTTTCCGTGGCACTCTACCCAAAAATGCTTATAACTCATTGTTATTTGGATCCTCCACTCTTTCACGCCTTCCTTTGGATCTCATTAGAGATGATATACTTATTTTCAAAGACTTACTTGCTTTTGTAAGGTTCATCTTGTTCCTTTTTTGACTACTTAACAATATTTTTGTCATCACACATCGTGTGGCACAACTGTCCTTCGTGTGTGAGGTGGAACCCATGCTCTCGTATGTACTCATCAAATTCTTTACAATGGAATTTTCACTTGATTCATTCAAAACACTTAGGCCAAGAGCCTTCATGGTGGGCCTAAATTTGAGTTGCCTCATCATTTCAACAAATATTTGGCATCTTGCACCCTCACTTAGCTTCACAATAAAAAACTCCATATCCTTTGTGCATATCTATGACATGTACATTTTGGAATCTTGTTAGGCATCCATTTCAAAAACATTGGAATCAATATCAATAAAAAATGTAGGTTTTCTATGCAAAACTCTGGGAGGAGTTCTCATATGTAAATTTGTGTCAATATTGGGAAGGTCAAAAACATCGGGGATAGATAGTGTACCTTCAATTGGAGGTGCAATTTATGACATACCTTGAGATTGACATGTAAACGATGTTGTAGCTCCAACTTGAGATGTCATTTGTGGAGTGCCTTCAAATAGAGATGTGTTTGTTGATTTACTTTCAAAACGCAATGTTGTTGATGGTGTGTCTTCAATTGGCGATGTGATTTCCGATGTACCTGGAAAACCACATGTTGTTGTCGATGTGTCTTCAATTGGAGATGTGTATTGAGCTTCACCTATGGTTGATGATGTGCCCCCAACTTTGGTATCCATTCCCGTCCTCCCACAAATATTCCTCATTCGTGTCCTTTGTTTTTCCAATTTGACATCTCTCTTAGATTGCATGGGAATTTTTGGTTGTATGGGCTGTGATTCCTTTGCTTCATGAGCTACTTTTTTTTATTCTCTTGTCCTTGCATTTTTAACTGCATGTTCTTATGGTGTTAGAGGCTTCGATTGTTTCCTCGTCATGAACTTGAATGCTACATGTTCACAAACACACATAGAACAAAAGTAAGTAATGAATTTTACAAAAATATTGATATCGCTAATTACATTGCATTAAATATGAAACAAAACAAAGCATTTTATGAAAGAAGGCAGTGAGCTTTTTGGAATTATCAAACATGTCTATGCTACATAATATTTTTCATACATGATGGAGTTAGATGTTTGTAGGGTTAGATATTAGAGTAGGGATTTTGAGTGTGTTTGAAGAGTTGGAAAAGTAGATAGAGGCTGATGCAGTACATGTAGGGATATTTTTGCACACCTGCCCCACTGAAAGCAGGGACCCTCTCTTTATGCCTAGTCTTCTAGATTTTTTTTTGTGGCCTTCCTTGTGCTTGTCTTTGAAAATATTGAGTTTTTCATCCTTGGTCCTTTTTGATCCTTGGCCTTGCATTTGTGCCTCTTTTCCATGTTCTTTGAAGCTTATCTTATTAGAAAAATGTCCCTATTGTGCTAACACTTTGAAAATTCTAAGTCTAGGGGGTCAATTTCAGGTTTTTAATTGATTCCGGGATTTTCTGTCCCTACCGGATTCCCCCGGCTGCTTGGATTTTCTGGATTTTCACTGCATTCAAAGATTTCACCACCTTCAGGAATTTACTTCATCTTCAGATTCTTCCATTTATCCTTCACTTTGTTGTTTTCTTGATCAAGCTCGTTCTTCGTTGCCTTCAAAAATTTCATCGCCTTCGAGAATTCCTCTTCCCTATGGGTTTTCCTTCCTTCCTAGATTATTCCAATCTTTCCTTGCCTTAGACATTTTCCTAGGTCACCTGTGTTGGTTACCTTTGTCCCACAGAAAAGATTTGCCTTGGGCACGGTTGCACAGTGACACTGCCGTGTTGTGGGGGTCTGTCTGGTTGACCACGATGGTACAGTGATAGTTAGCTCACCTTCAATCCCGCCATTCATCTTGGTATTGTAGTTGTTAGTTAACGGGCTTGCAATGGTGTAGTGGAAATTTTTTGGGTGGTGCTACCATTCACCTCAATACCATGGCGGTTAGTTAACTGGCCTATAGTGGTGCGGTGGTGGTTTGTCAGGTGGCATTATCGTTCACCTCGGTATCGTGGCGGTTGGTCAATTGGCCTGCGGTGGTGCGGTTAACCGTGTTATCGCAGGGTCATCTCAGTAAGCTCGCGATAGTGTGGGGGTCATGTTGGGGAGGTTGGTGAGGTCGTGGCGAGCTCGGGGATTTCCTGCCCGGTCGGATTTTTCTGAAGATCTATCAATTGTCGAGAATTGAGGGAATTCATGGCCCGATTGTTAATGGCTCTACATTTTATGATGAATATGGATGATCTAATGGTGAATGAAATTTTTTTATGGCTATTTAATCTATGAATGATTGGCTTTTGAGCCATTTTTGTGCTTGCCTCACTGCAGTCCACCTAGCCCAAAATTTTCCAAAATTCGTTCCTGAGCTGAAATCCACGAAGGGGTGAAAATCCTATCCTTTGAAAGATGATGTTTTAACTATGGTTTAAGGGAGTCTGATTGATTATTTGGATTTCCTTGATGATTTGAATTTTTTTTCATGACGTACTTGCCTGATTTATTGTGCTATACTGGTTTCTAAATATGAGTCTTTGTGTGCAGGCTGGATCGAGTAGGTTGGTGTTGTCATGAATGAAAAGGGAAGAAGTATGTGTTCTTTGAGAATGTAGCGAGATTTACGTGATTCACCTGGGTACACTTTGTGGCTGAAGGCAATTTAAGCTTGCTCGAGTAGTTTCATTCTTCTGCTTTGGGCAAATGGAGCATTAATGGTGGGCATGGCTCGAGGGATTGTACCCTAACTTTGTGTGATCCTAGACCGATCTGAAGGGCCACTTCATGCATTCAATGCAAGCTGGCGAGTTATTGCTAGTTGTTTGGGTTGATCTGATTGGCGACCAACTTTCTTCATAACCCTAACTTGGGGTTTGCACTAAACGAAAATTATATAAGAAAGGCATTTTGCCTCATTTGTAAGGGTTCTTCCATTGGTTGATTAAGTCAGAAGACTTTGTAAGAGTAGATTTAGCAATAGAATAGCAGGCTGGCAGATTAGAAGTTAGTTTTACATTTCAAGAAAATACTATAATAGACTAGAATTGTTGCTAATTTGATGATTTAATACAAAGTGTAGAACTTGTGCTCTGACTGGTGCCTTCTTTGGATTGAATAATCTTGCATGGTTCTTTTTCTATTTCTTAAATGGCTTGGAAATGTTTGAAGTTATCCTAGGTTTAGTTAATGATGCTTGTGATCTAGTGCTTGGAGTGTTGTAGCAATCTTTGATTCATACTTTGAGCAACTTCTTGATTATGGGAATGTTGTGCAAGGTCAACCTGTACATGTTACTTATGTGCTTAGTTCAATTATAGGCATTTATCCAGTTCCATTGAATGAATTCCCTTAGTCTAAAAATATTTAACACCTTAGAAGATTGCACTATTTTTTGTAAGATTGTAGGTATAGCCTCGGTTGAATAGGAATTAGTTTAAAGGGATTGGTCCATTCCAAGTATTTCTTTATTTGCATGGTTAATCTTAGGAGTAGTGTTAATCTTAAGACTTCTGAAACCCTCATTTTTGTTATTTCTTTTATTATTTGGTTAGAACTAGAAATTTAAGCATCACCATATCTTAAAATCTAATGAGTTTAAAGCTTCCAGTATTTGTTCGTAAGGTCCCTTTGTGATTACCATCATTTTCACATTTATCATTGATTTTGTTCCACTGCATTGTCGAGACCTAACACCCGAGATACCTTGGGGTTATCTCTTTGTTCATAGAGATCAAACTTTCAAGAGATATAGCATAACATTTATTCTGTCTGAGTTGTTGTTGTGTAGAAAACACCAAACAACATGGATCCACAATGAACTTGTTCAAAGATTTAGAGGAAGGCTCTGAATAGACTTACACACAACTTGATCACTTAACTTACCAAGAAACACCATTTTTGATGCAAAGAGGGGTGGAAACCATTCAATACACCAAATCAATGAGAATCAATGAGATTCCAAAGCAAAATCAGATGTTCAACTGAAAATCCCGACTTCTATCAAGCTTTCCTTTACAGCATAGGTAACCCGATTCAAGGGCCTTTTCACCAAGATTTTCCAAAACACTTGGAAAAACCAGGGATGATTAACATACCCATTTTCATGTTATAAAACTTAGGTAAACCCCAACATCAACTCCTTTGGACCAACATTGACTTCCAATAGACCCACCTTGGAAAAGGCTAGTCAATTGGCCTAATTTACAAAGAGAGTACCTTTTAAACACTACATCTTCACTCAAAATCTTCAAACACTAGTTTTTTATGTGTCAAAACCTCCAATTTCCAAAAAAAAAATACAGGTCCAAGACCTCTAGACCCCTAATACAACAAACCAATACAAAGCACCAAATGTTAGAGTAAAGGTTTTAACTTAATTATGTTGATTAAGTTACTTTTATTCCCTTCTTAAGATTTCACGTTAGTTTGCATAAAGTGACATTCAATAATTATATTAATTATTAAATGTTTTCCTATTAGGGCTTCTATTAGGGTTTTTCCTATTAGGGTTTGCATGATCTCTTTTTTATAAGGATTGATCCCATTGTATTTCATATCAATTCATTCTCTCTGATATATACATTTTTAGTTTTCAGAGAACCCTTGCTTGTTTGTCTCCATCTCTTCTTTTGTGACAGGTTATTTGCATGTAGGTAATCTTCAGGGTTTGTGGTGTTGCATTTTCTCAACTCCTACATGGTATCAGAGCTCCTGACCTGCTACTTCCTGTTCTTGTTTTGAAGATTTTTGAAGCTTCAAGGGTTTGGGGTTTATTTTTTTGATCCAGGGCATACCTACAATATTGAAGCATTTTCAACTCAAACGGACCTTGCCATTGCGTCCGCAGTAGTCCAAAACTCCTAAATCGACTGTTCATTCATCCATTTTGGACAAAGTCGAAATTTGGAGCAAATTTTTTTTAAGGTACGACCGTCATTTGCGCGCGGTTCTGAAAAATACAGGTACAAAAAATAAATATTTTTTTTAGAGTTATTTCATCCGAATTTTAAAAAAAAAAAAATATTATGTACATGCTTTTTTGATTTTTTTATCAAAAAAATCAAATTAAAAAAAACAGGGGCCGAATTTTTTTAGCCTTTTAAAGGCTTGCTAAGGCCTAGTGGGTACCTGTGCAAGGTATTGCGCAGGGCCCTGCAAGTGCCTTACGTACGCCTGTCGGCATACTATCAGCCGACCGGTGGTACTTAGGGTTTACTTTTTTTAAATAAAAAACACTCAATGCATTTTTTTAATGATTTTTTTAAAAAAAATCAAAAAGTTTTTATTGTTTTTTAATTTTTAAAAACACAATGTTTCATGTATAAGCTCTATTGCACATTTATGGTGATGGTCATCTGGCCGTCAAATTTAACCTAGCGCTGGATTTTTTCCCTCTTTGGAGCTGTTTTATTCCAGAGCTCGTAACATGGGCATACGATATCATTTTTTGACAAACGAGATATCGTCGAAAAGCTGGTTTTCTCATCTTTCCAATGGTGTGGGTCTCATCACTTCATTTTTCCATTGGTGCATTCTATAGCTAGTTGAAGACAAAGGGGCTATTTTCAGTCCAAAGCTCATAACTTTTGATCAGTTTCTTTGTTTTTCGCAATCTTAGCGGCGTTGGAACCGTATTTCAAAGCTCTTCAGTTTCATCCATGCAATTTTTCCAGATTTCACTCTAGGTATATTTTATTCAGTTATTTGTGTTTTTACACTCTAGTGGATTACCTAGACATATTTGCTCTTGAAAACTTTTTATTTGCATGGGATGCTTTGTTTTTGGCTATTCTTTATGTATTTCTAGCTTTGTCCTTTTTGGACATTTTGAGCATCATTTGTAAGCAATTTCTTTTATGTAAACGCACTAAGATAAAGTGTCACACTATTGTACATGTATTTTTGGGGATCTTGCACATAAGATTGTGCCATATTTTGTACTCGCACTATTATTATAAAGTGTCATGAGGGGTTGTGTAGTTTGCCTTTGTTTTGCCATCACATCTTTGTCTGGTGAGTGTCCCTCCACGACGACAATAAATCCATACCATGGGGGGTTGTGTAGTTTGCCTTTATTTGCCATCACACCTTTGTCTAGTGAGTGTCCCTCCACGACGACCATGGATCCATATGATTCCAGCCTCATGCATGTGTGCTTTTTTTTGCACATCACTTTTTCAGTTGCAGGTGCTATCTTGTGCACTTTCAGATATTGTTTCTTCTTCCTCATGCACTATAGGGTGTTGCACACCATTTCAGTGGATCTGTCAGGCTCTCCCAGTTCAACATTATGGCAGGGTTATTATATTGTTCGTGCTAATTCTTCCTTGGTTTCGCCTTGGAAGGAATCTTCCATTCTTAGTTGATCAGTGTTTCAAACTATTGGTTCTTGTGCCATTTGTATCTTCATTCCAGGTGTTTGCCTTTGTTTTCCATCTAATTCGAGTAGTGTCGTATGGGCACTTATGTAGATTTTTTTCTTCTTGTTCTTGATCATCCTATCTTCAGCGGAGGTTCTTCAGCACCATAGAAGTCATCTTTCAATAGTTGTTTGTAGCTTCTTCTACTTCAGTGATGTTTCTTCTTGGCTTTCTGTATCTTTTTTTGGAGTAGAGCTTTTTTCCATGAGGTTTTCTCTATTTCTCCTTTTTATAGAGATTTGGTTGTATTTGGGTACTTGATTTGGCCTAGTTGTCAGGACCCATGTTTGCCTTCTTGCATTGTAGTTACCTTTGCTTTCTTGCATTTGTTTGTAGCTGCACAATTGCTCATCTTAAGGGGGGGTGTTAGAGTAAAGGTTTTAACTTAATTATGTTGATTAAGTTACCTTTATTCCCTTCTTAATATTTCACGTTAGTTTGCATAAAGTGACATTTAATAATTATATTAATTATTAAATGTTTTCCTATTAGGGCTTCTATTAGGGTTTTATTAGGGTTTGCATGATCTCATTTTTATAAGGATTGATCCCATTGTATTTTATATCAATTCATTCTCTCATTCTCTCTAATATATACATTTTAAGTTTTCAGAAAACCCTTGCTTGTTTATCTCCATCTCTTCTTTTGTGACAGGTTATTTGCATACAGGTGATCTTCGGGGTTTGTGGTGTTGTATTTTCTCAACTCCTACACCAAAAACACTTACTAGACCTTTCACATGGTTGATAATACATTACATGGAAAATCTTTCCCATATTTTGTCAAAACACCACTTGAAGCCCTAATTTTCACCATGAAAAGACCCTTCTACAATCCTAGAACATCATCCCAAACACCCAACCTTGACCCCACAACATTATAAACAGGTTAGGCATATATTTTAAAAGTTAAAGGACCCATTCCACAAGTCACAGTGTTCAGAAAAATTGTAATGGGTCGAATTAAGTAATGAAACCCTTTAATCCAAGAACATTGTGAAAGTAGGTAGCAACAGTAAAATCAATATAAATTTCGCTATACAAAGAGTTAGAACCTCTGAATAGGTGAAAATGAAAGCTGATTCATTAATATACAACATTCAACTAGTTTCATATCATCTTAGAGTCTGTACAGGAGGTAAAACAACAAGAAAAGTGAGAGAAACCAATAAATTTCTAGAAAATAACGTTCTTCTTGATAATAAAAAATGGGGTACAAATCAACCAACAACCTCTCCTTCGAGGCATTGAAGGTTATTATACATATTTTTATTTCATTCCAAATCCTTTGAACTCTACAACTTTTGCATCTTTTAGCAACTTTTCTGACCACGTTTATCCAATTTGCAAGCTATGATACAAATGAACTACCTTAGCTCCATTATAAAATAATATAGTTGACCTTATTGAACATAATATAATCATTATTAACTAAAATCCTAGAATTTGACCATGCTCACTAAAGATGACCTTTTTGAAAAAATTGAGCTTACAAGATGCTCCTGCACCAAAGGCCTGGAACGTTGATTTTGAATAAACCCTCCTTGTTTCAAGAATAGAAAGGCCTAAAGCAAGGGTTTAGTGTTTGGATGCATTAGAGAGGGTTCCAGTGACTAAGATATGATAAGATATGAACAATTTTCTCTGTAGTGAATTCTACAAGGAAGTGAATGTGAATTGGTCAGTTCAACATTAAATTGAGGTTTTTGAGATTAAAGATTATTTGAAACTAATCTAATTATGATTGTTGAAGGTTTTGTCTCTCTGCTTTGCATCACAAAAATAGGGTATAAGTTGTTGCCACCTAAATGAAAACTAGAGAATCTTATTTTTATTGTTCTCAAAACCAAATTTTTGATTGTCAACAAATTCATAAAGAATATGAATTCAAAGAAGGGTTTGTGATGCCATATCTTATAATTTTTCACTATTTATTTGGCAATGAGGTAACTTAGAAAGACAATAAGCATTCTCAATTGCACAAAATTTCCCATTTTTTTATTTATTAAAAATTTAAATGGTATGAATGAATAGAAACTTGCATTAACAACTATGTCAGTTCAATTGAATTTATCTAAGCACATGTGATGAAGGTGAATTTTTTATGGAACAAAAAAAAAAAATGGACACTTGCATTAACATTGATGAAAGCTATTAGGTTTTCCAAATTAGTTGAAAAAAAATGAAATAGAGTGAATTCCACTAGCCTTGCTAGAAATGAACTACTATAAGAAATAAAAATAGAATTCATAAGTAAATTTATGTTAAGTAAATGTCATGTTTTTCATTTTTTTGTTCTTCAAACTCATAAAAAATGAACTTTTTTATGCAAATCCCATCTAATTCAATGTTGAATTCTATGTCCAATTGTTATGATTAATAAAATCATTAAATAAATTTAGTTTATATTGTCAAAAACAAACAAATATACTAAATATAAACATTTCAATATTACCAAAATGAATATATTACCTCTGATAATGTAAAATGATGTAGAAACTTCAGAATGTCTTCTTCTAAGTTTTCTACCATGCAGATTGGTGGTAAAAAGGTGATGGATCAAGCATAGATTGGTACAATATGAAGTCAACTGCATAAAAAAAGGCATCTCTGACTCAAATAAAGTGCCGAACTAGAAAATATAGGAGAATGTGGGTCTGAATCACGAGGTTAACCCTTATTTTACCATTTCAAGGTAAAAAACATTTGGCACTCACAAATTTGGAGAGTACCAAATTTGGCTCTCTCCAAATTTGCCAAGTGCCAAATATGTTGTTTTGAAAAGGAGAGACCTAAGAGAGAGGGAGAGAGACAAAGTGGGAGAGAGATAGAGGGAGTGAGAGAGAGAGAAGGAGTGGGAGAGAGAGGGGGGGGTAGGAGGGAGAGACTTGAGAGAGGGAGAGGGGGGGAGGGAGACGGGGTGGGAGGGAGAAACCTAAGAGAGAGAGAGGGAGAGAGGTTGGGAGGGAGAAAATTGAAAGAGAAGGAGAGGGAGTCAAAGTGGGAGAGAGGGGGTGGGAAGGAAAGACCTAAGAGAGTAGGGTGGGAGGTAAGTGAGGCTTGACAAAGAGGGATTGTGAGAGAGGGCATTGGAGTGACACATATTAGTCTAGGTAGTATGGGAGGTGTTGATGGTGTTTTATGCACAACAACAACTCAGACAGAATGTGATATCCTATCTATCTTGAAAGGTAAATCTCTATGGAAAAGAGATAACCCCAAGGTCTCTAATGTCAATTCTTGACATTGCAATAAAAAAAACTCATTGATATATGTGAAAATGCTGGTAATCACAAAGGGACCTTACTATAAGCAAATACTGGAATTTAAACTTATCAAATCTAAACAATGGATTGATACTTGAAATCTCTGATTGAACTTTGATAATAAAGAAATAAAAAAGATAAAGTTTCAGAGATGATTCTAAGACTACTTCTAACCCTAAGATTGAAAATTTCAAAGGATGAAATGCTCAAAATGGACCGATCTCCCATAAACTACTTTCTATTTTAATCCAGATACGTCTACAATTTCACATAAATAGTGCAATCTTCTAAGGTATTTAAAGATTTTCAAATCACAAATATTCATTCAGCCAATCCTATTGCAATTGACATGAAAAAATCCTTATAACTGAACTAAGCACAATTTTAAGTCCAAGCTAACTTTACAAAGTAGTTAACTGCAAAAGGTATGGACTAGAGATCGTTGCAAACATTCCAAACATGAAGCATCACCAAAAAATTTAACTATAAACTTATAAGAAATTTTAAAGATAGAACAACAAGAACCATGCCAGATGAAACTCCACAAGATAGATACCAAATTACAATATCTCTCTTACATTAAGTCATCCAAAATAGCAACAATTCCAGTTTTCTATTACAACATTTGCTTGAACATAGACCCTAATTCACTAAAATGTGAAATCTTTATTCTACTTTTTTTATGCATATCATGTATCACCTATCTATCTAATTCCCTATCAATCTCCTCAAATGAGGCAACATGCCTATTTTATAGAGGATTCCTAAGATAGGTCAGCCCAAAATAATAATTTACAATAAAACATGCCACACAAGAGGTCAGCCTCAAAGATATTCAGACACAATATGAAATGTGCAATTAGCACCAATTTCATCCTAGCTGACCACAAAATGCCAAAGGGTCGGCCCAATGCATTTAAGTAATGGGAAGCACAAATCTTAATGCAGCCCTATATAACTACTTCCCATCCTTGTCTCTAGCTTGATCTTCTTCATCATGCATGGTCAACAAGACTCTGTCCAGCTCAGCAACAGGTGGCACAAGCAAAACCCTACTCTTCTCTCAAGGGACTTGATGTCATCTCTTGCCTACCTCACTATACCATCCCAATCAGATCTATTAGTTAAGTATATTTCAATAACTACAATATAGTTTGCACCATCATCTAGCTAATGCTCAGTGACTGGACCTTCATTGATTGGAGAATAAACATCTATCCACCATTTCTTAAGTTGCTCCAGATTAAGATGTTTCAGAGCAAACTTCTTCCTTCCTATCATGACCTCAAAGAATGAGATACACTTATCCTGGATACCAATCAAAGTGTCCTCAATCTACCTTGCTTGTTTATGAATTTTCCTCAAGGCCTTCTTCCTCATTTGCAGGATTTCAAACCATTCCCAAGGTTCAAAAACCCTTGGAAAAGGAAGAATCCCACTCTTTACTAACCTATCCTCGGTGAATCCCATAATTATTGTGGTTTTATGTAGTAGGAGATCAATATCCTCCCTTGTCTTGAGCCAACACAACTTTCAAATAGTCTACCGATCTCATAGCATCCCCTCCAGTTGACAGGATGTCCTTAATGGCAACATCTCCGTTGGTTTGGACACCCTACAACCAGGAAACTGTGGCATGTGTGGTGCCTTTCATTTTTTTAAGCTCGGAGATTGTTTCCTAAGGTAAGAAACCTATAGAAGAAGAGGAAGAGCTAATAGCCTGCAAGGGTTTCATCAACGCCTACAAATACTTCTTCAGTTTCTCATTCTCTCTCTCCAATTCATGCCTCATTTGCATAGCCTTCTTCAATCTACCCATAATTACAACACTGGAGCCTTCATACTTCTCAATATCTTGCTCCACAGAAGCATGCCCTAGGTTGACAGTTTGCACATGATAATCCTTGGCAGTCACATAATCTTTATCTTTATCCAGAGTAGGGGTAGCAATGTGGGCCACTCTATTGCCTGACCCATCTCTCTCAATCTGGGACACAACCCTAGCCTTCTTCTTGGCCTTTCCTTGTTCAAAATTAGCCATCAATACATCCCAATTGGGAGGAGCATCCTCTACTATTACCATTTTACTTTTCAATTCCTTGTCCAGCCAACCTGGAATAGTAGACAAAGTTGGCATTGTATCCTGCTTTCCCTACTGGTCATTAGTTGTATTCTTTTCAACACTTGGTACATTAGGGATATCAATGATTGGATTCTCCTTATCCTGCAACTGTTCCTCCATAACAATCTACACTGGTGAAGGGACCTTAACTGGTATCTCCTCCTATTAAGGAGATTTGTTCAATTTCTCTCTCATAGGTGAATCTGCATATGATACCAAGGGAGATTGAATCACTTTATCAATCTCTGCCTCCACATTGTAAAGGTCTCCCTCCTGAAATTCTTCCTCGCCCAAGTCCTTAGGATCTTCATCCTTCCTTGGTTCTTCTTGTGTGCTACCAATATCTGGAGGAATGGAGATACTCCCTTGTTCAGCAACGAGAACATTTACTGGAACATCTTCCTTCACAACAACAACCCTTGATGAAGGATTCCTTGACCTCCTCATGTATACTTGTGTTCTTTCCCCTAAACTCTCTACTTCTATCACTGGTGGCTCAACCTCCTTATCAGTTTTGGGAGCCTCCTCCAGTCTCTGTGATGGCTTCGCAAGCCTTCTTCTCTTTGTCAATGGAGGATCTACCTCTACCTCCTCTTCCTCTTCTTTTTCCTTTTCAACCTCTTTCCTCGAGGCATGTCTCCTCTTCTTGGTGAAAGGTTTCCTCTGTTTACTCACTTTCGTCACTTTCTCAGGTTGAATGCACAATTTTAGTTTGACACACTTATTAACAACATTCCTTCCTGAATCATACTCTCAAATTTTCATCATATTCTACCTCTTAATTTAATGATTCATAATTCAATTAATTAAGTCTTTCTCCTCCAATGATTAAATTGATCAATTTAATCTAATTAACCTAACATTTATGTTTAATGAAATAATTCATTTTATTTGATTAAATTATCTAAAGTCCTCTTATTAAATTAAAAAAATTAAACCTTATTTGATTTAATCTGACATATTCCTCCTTGTTTAAATAAATCAAAACCATTTATTTGGTTAATCATTTATTCTCAATTTGATTTAAATCAATTCATAAATTTAAGTCCAAATTGTCACATCCTCTAAATTCTTCATTAAATTAATCAAATCCTTGATTAAGTTAATCCTTCTCATTAAAATCCTCTAGAGAATGCAAGTTGCACAATAAATCAATTACTTTGATTTATTTAATTCTTCATTTTCCCTCACATAGAATCAAAAGGGAATATTTCCTTGTTTGAATTCAAAAAGTCCAAGTAGACTTGTACATCCAACAAGGCATTCACTCCTCTTACATGTCCTTGTGCATTGAGCCAAGTGGCATTTATTTCATTCCTTTTTCCCTCTCACATGTCATTTCTCAAATTTGAAATTCCACCTAATAGCATTTATCATGCACATTGACCAAAATGTGCTCATTCCTCAATCATTCACATCTTGACAAGTGGCACTTGGCCATTGGATGTTGAATGATCCCACATTGCTCTATTTCATTCTCTCTTCCATTTTGGAAATCTATAAATTGGAGACTCCTCTCCTCATTCAACAACACAGAACTTTGAGTAAACTTATTATGCTCAAATTCACCTTCACTTCACAAATTTCAAGCAAGGTTATTCTCTTCATTTGAGAATTAATCTTACACATAACATCATTTAGCTTGTTCAAGGATTGGGGAAGGGCTGCTTACTACATAGCATGGTGGCACCAATCCACTATGAGATAAAGGGTTAATCATGTTTCTTATATGCTTCTATTTAACTTATTTTCCTACTCATTGATTGCATATCTAGACATGGTTAAATATTTCATAGGGATGTCTAAGTTTGCTGGTTTTAACTAACTTTCATGATAACGACATGAAATTGTTTAAGCCATATCTTGCAGGTTCAACATCCACAATCCCTAACCTGAATTTTGAAATGGGAATCCACCTTTTCCTTACCTTCAGGATCGTGCTCACATTATTCTTCAGAAGTAGAATGAGACTCCAAGTCTCCCATCAGATCATAAGAACATTGGACACCCTCACTCTCCAACTCCAAGATCTTATGCTTCAACCACATTTTGGTGTACCTAATCACTGGGGTCATGACTTGATCCAACTTTGTTTTCTCTTCCTCTAACCAGTCAACATCTCCAACTGGCCTATCTTTCACTGCCTCATAGACATGACCCTGGATTAAATTTCCATCCTCTACCACCTGGTCAAGGATGGCCTTCAAATTTTATAACCTTACTAAATCCACTAGAAATCTGGAAAACTTCTTCTTCCTTACCTCAAATTCATCACTGAGGTTAACCCAATAATCTTCAATATCAACCTTATGGTTGTATTCCCTACTGGCCTTCTTTTGTGCTTCACCAGTGATATCAAACCTTGCTCTCTTGGAATGGAAAGAGAGACCAAAAGTACTCATCTCCTCCTTAGAAGCATGAGCAGACTGGATAGAAGGACAAACTTCACCCATTCCTATCTTCAAGGGAAAGTCATTCCCAAAAACTTGTTTTATGCATTTCTCCCTTCACAACATTGTCGAAGTCATAAATCTGCGTGGTGACCTCCAACAGTATGATATGATTAGTAGGGTACCTCAGGAGTCTGTAGGGAGCCCTTTGACAACCATCAATCCTAATGTATGAGAAATTAGGTAATTGGATAAACCATGCCCCATATCTCCTTATCAATTCTTTAGCTTTGTCAAAAATCCTCATGTGTTCTGCACCTTGGAGCAATCTGGTGATGTACATTGTGAAAGCATCATTTGATCTTCTATAGCTTCCTCCAGTCAGGTGCAACTATGGATATACCTCATATATAGCATCCTATCCAAAGGTACCCCTAGTACTTAACCCCTTGTATGGGTGAAGTCTTGCCAATGCATACACTAGGTAGGAGGTCATGGTGAAAGTCTTGGTTTGCAAGACATTACACAACTGCTCATGGATCACTGCACTTATGATACCTGCCCAATGATAATATATTCATTGATCCATCCGAGCAATGACATTAAACATCCAAGTCTCAAATATCCCTGCACTCTTCAACCCTACTAGTCTGCTGAGAAGAGTGATGACATTGTAGTATTCCCTCTTGAACTCGAGTCTGAATAGTTGGTTGGGAAACTTGGAGAAATGGGACTTAGGCTTCTCCAACCAAGATTTAATCACCTATTGGGACTTAACTACATTTTCTTCATAGTATTTCTTAGCACCATCCATATCAAAGGCCACCACATGCGACCTGTCAGGCATATCAAAGGTTGAAGCAATGGATACAAGGAAAAAGCCTGCCAGAATCCTTCCCTAGGGACCAATTATCCTCTAAGTCCCTCTATCATAATTTCTGGCACACTCAAGCACTAGCTCATAACACTACACTGTGGAGGGGAATCCTGCTACATGAGCTAATCCAAAGTCCATAATTCTTTTGGCCAACAATGGAGGGTTCTGTGCTGACATCTCAACCTTAAAATCGTCATAGTCCCACATACCCACATTGGTATTAGTGATTCCCAACCAAATAGAAGTCAGCTTGCTTTTAGGAATCCTGCTCTTTATGTCCAATTTTACCTTCTTTTCATGAGAGATGGCAGAAGTCTCTACACCTGGATCCGTTGCCTTCCCTTTGCCCCGACCAACAACATCTTGTCCTGATCCTGCCTGCATACAAATAAAGATGACCATAATGAGATCCAAAATAAACAATAGGTGTAGAAGATCAACATCTCAAAGTTTGGGATTTAGCCCCCTTCGCGGATTCCACATTGGAGAGGATTTCCAAGAAAATCTGGACTAGGCGGATTCCAGCGAACCAAGCATACAAAATCCCATAAAACCACTTTAATCCATCAATTCAATAAAATAATAACCCCAAGAATACTTAGCATAAGTTCATTTAATCAATTAAATACATCATCAATAAACCAATTCCTCATAACCATTATATTCAACATTTTCTCAAGAATCTCGGAAGAATCCGCAAGACACGGATTTTCCCGAAAATGGTAACAGTTATAATCAATCTGGGAAAATGAAAAAGGCACAGAACATCCGGAAAAATCCGGAGGAAACAGATTTTAGCGAGAACTAAATAAATTATCAGTAAAGCATGAATCTGGTAGAGTGACCCAACTACAGACGCTAGGAAAATCCAGAGGAAGCAGATTTTAGCAAGACAAACAAAATCCGACCTAAAGTGGAAAAAGAGAAAGAACGGGAAAATCCAGGGAAATCCAGAGGAAGCGAAATTCCATAAGGACCTCGAAAACCTGAACCCGTCCACATTTTTCTCACCTTTACCAAAACAATTCAAATGACCACAAACCTAAGGCCTACACCTTGGAAATAACTTAACCCAAACCTCCAATGGATTAAAAAAATGACTCTAAAACCTTCCTCACAACAATTCGAGAGAGATTGGCCATGCCCTAGGTCAAGAACCCTAAAATATCCACCATGAAAGCACGAAGAACCAGGCATGACTTGCTCACACACTAAAATGGGAATTTTAAGACCAATGCAAGCAAACGCCCAAAAGAATAGAAATACCAGACCGAATATAAACATTTAATGATCAAACTGGTGGATTGGTAGAATAACAAAAACCCCAAAAGGCCCGGACATGACATGCACACCCAAGGAAATAACGAAGCAATGAAAAACCAAAAAATAAAAGAACTAGTAGAAAAGAGGGCATATTTGCATACCATGTGATCTGTATACGGATCTAGACTAAATTGCAGATTGAATGCTTAACTTTTACAATGATTATTCCAAGTTAATAACATCAAAATTAACTTATGGAAATAATTAAAATGACAAGGTGATAACAACAGAATGAGAGAAAAAAATGGAGAAAGAGATGCAAACAGCGTTTGATTACGGAGTTCGCCACAAACGTGACTACGTCTCCGGGTCCACTCCAATAGAGAGACCGATTCGATTAATCTCCAAATCAATTACAAAATTGCACCAAGACCATTTCTTCTAGCACTTCGGCAGCATAACAATACTCCAATGTACAAAAATGGCTTGAAAAATCTCCAATACCTCTCTTCGTATCACCTGTTTCAATACTTCATCACCTGAAAAAAAAAAACTTAACTTCCACTCTCACCTTACACCCCTTTAAA
>CM021100.1:102509159-102782185 GCA_007115665.2 Sequoiadendron giganteum | reverse complement strand
AGAGGTAGAGGGAGAGAGATAGAGGGAGTGAGATAGGGATGGAGTGGAAGAAAGATAGAGGGAGTGACTATGAGAGGGAGAGGGGGTAGGAGGAGGATACTTGACAAAGAGAGAGAGGGAGAGGTAGTAGGACAGAGATACTTGAGAGAGAGAGAGGGAGAGGGGGTGGGAGGGAGAGACTTGAGAGAGGGATATAGGGAGAGAGACAGAGTGGGAGAGAGTGAGAGAGATGGAGTGGGAGAGAGAGGGAGAGAGATAGAGTGAATGAGAGAGAGGGAATGGGAGAGAGATAGAGGGAGTGAGTAGCATACCTAAGAGAGGGAGAGGGGGTAGGAGGGAGAGACTTGAGAGAGAGAGAGAGAGACAAAGAGAGAAAGATAACAACCTAAGAGAGGGAGATGGAGTGAGAGACAAAAAGACCAAAGAGGGAGAGAGAGAGAGAGGGAGAGTGAGAAAGGGGGTTGGAGTGAGATAGATTTATTTAGGTACTTATATGGGAGGGAAAGAGGCCTAAGATAGGGGATTGGACTGAGAGAGTAGTCTAAGTCACGTGGGAGGGAGTGAGACCTAAGAGATAGAGACTTCAGAGGGATAAAATGCTATCCAGTTACAGTAACGAGTTAGAGAAGGCATGAATGGTAAAACCTCAACTATCCATCTATGATCATAAATTGTGCACTCTAAGCATTATCAAAGTTATTCACCAAAGAGGGGATATTTTGGTAATGTGCAAAGCAGGCCATTTGGCCTACTGTGGACATGTTAATTGACAAGATTTTCCAAATTTCCTCATATTTTCATTCGTGCTCCCTGTCTCATTTGCATGTCTTTCAATGCAATATTATAAAAAAACCTTGATAGCATTAACCTCTTTCTTAGCTATCTAAATATATAATTCTTTTTTTCATTTTGATTTAGTTAAGGTTTTCATCCATGGCTTCTATTGTAAATGCCTCTATTTTTGGTCAAAAACCAACATGTGCTAGTTTTAGGATAGATTTTTACCCATTTATCAAAGAAACAAATTACATTTTTTGAAACTAGACTCCATTCTACACATGATGAAAAAAAAGAAACATTTTTTGATTAGTTTGCAAAAAAACTAGGGGGGAGCACGCTCAAATTTCAGCTTTTCAAGATGTGTCCATTTTGAAAATTCATAAAATATTATATATTCATTAAAAAATTTATCTGAAAGAATGAGGATAAACTACATGGTATTAGCTAATTTCTCGCCATTGGGATTTTTGAAATTCTAAAAAAAATTCAATGAAAAAGGGGGGAGCCCTAAGGCACTATGCTAGTTTTTTTATAAAAACGGGACTTGTTTTGGGTCCCCCGCTTTTTGAGACCCTTAATCTTCATTAATTTAAAAAAAAATAGTAGCTTAGAAACTAGACTCAGAGCACTTCAACTTTTTCTCTTGCCGCATCTTGAAATTTTGAGTATAACTATCTTCATTTTCTCATGCAAATCAGATTTTGCTGATTTCAGAAGAAAAAAAAAAGTGGCATCTTAAGAGCCAAAATTGTGTCATAGATTGGTTCACTTACCCTTATGTAGATCTTTAGAATACCACCCTTGAAATTGTTCTGCACATCTTGGACATGCAAATATCCCCTTTTTTTGAAGCCCTACGATTCAATAAGTAATGTTAATAATATAAAATAAATAGTATAAAACTAAGTATGAAAGTTGGGATGAAAATAAATAATGAGTGTAAATACATAAATATTTTATCTTACCAGAACAAACACCAAGTCTTGGTAAACCATGAATATTCCAACATAGAACACCATACAAAATGAAGGACTTATTTGATGGAGGATGTGATATGTCATACATTTGTATGCCTTTACATAGTAGTTGCATCTCATCAATAAAAGGGGCAAGATAAACATCCATGTTTTTAAATTCATGTTTTCTTGGAACAATGAGAGTCAACATAAGGTGCTCCTTTCTAACACTCATCCATGGGGGAATATTTTATACAATCAATCCAACTGGCCAAACACTATAATTTGAGCTCAAGAAAGAGAATGGGCACACTCCATCAATTGCAAGACCAAACCTGATACTACAGGGTTCATCTTTGAATTTTCTTGGCCATTTTTCCTCTATGTTTCATTGCTTTGGAGTCGGTCATAATTTGCATGAATCCATCTTTACTCCTGTTCTTTGCATGTTAGTCCATCAATTGTGCTAGTGAATTACAATGAAACATGCGTTGAAGTCTAGGTATAATTGGCATGTGACATAAAACCTTCTTTGGAATTGTAGGACCTTGTACATCTGTATGATATCTCTTCTCTTTGCATAGAGGGTATTCTTCCTTGTTTTTATATTCATCTCTGTATAAAATGCAATCATTTTTACATGAATGAATTTTCTTATATTCAATCCCTGACTCAACCAACAATAGACGTGCATCTCTGCAAGTTGATGGAAACATATTGTCTTCAAGGAATATTTTAGTTTTTAGTGCCCTATAAGATTGCCAGAGATTAAATCAATTGAATGTTTGAATTATGATGAACATGTTTGATATGTCAATCTATACAAGGAATGTTTATATACAATGTATGGTTTTAAAATCCCCTTAAAGAAATATAAATGAAGTTGAATGTTTACAAATTATGTACAATTCAAAATTCAAATTAAGAAAGAGATTTCAACTCACTTCAATAGGGTAGTGAATCCTTTGTTTGACCAACCAAATAGTGACTTGATTTCTAATAATATTAATGTGCATGCCAGTTTTGAGGTTCTACTTGCACCCAATTTGAACACGAATGTCTTTGTTGCTTGCTTGATGGAGTCTTTGATGTTGTTATCATCAACATTACGTTGATGGTAATTACCCCTGCTATCATCATTACTATCAACCATATCATCATTGTTTTCATCATTATTTCCATCCCCAAAGAAACCTGTAAGAATTTCATTCAATCCTTCTTCATGCACTGTATTTGCACTATCATGATCATCATTAAGTCTAGGTGGCATGTCATCAGTGTATGTGACTCTCATCAGCTCTTCAAATTTCTCAGGTGGTAGTGCTCTCTTCAATCTTTCTCTTGTCACCCTAGTGTGGTTTAAAGGATGGTTTCGATCATCTTGTCCAAATCTTAATAACCCAGTTGGATCTTGGGTATTAGTATGTGTTTCATCAAAATTTTCTACCTCTCAACAAACACAAGCATTATTTAACGTTTGGCAACAATTGGATAAATCATAAATGTATCAATTTCAAAGAAATATAATCAAATATGGCTTAAAAAATATAAATATAAATTGTATGAACTACATGAATTGAATAATGGAACATTATTTTATAGAATACCTTTTTTATACAATAATTTAAATAAAACACAATTTTGACAACATAGTTTACAAAACATCAGTCCACACTCATTTATTATTCTTTGGTTTTAATAGATTGTATGAGGCATACTACTGATTGGAATCTCATCATATATGTAATGTATTTTTACAATCGCTTGTTTGAATTTTTTCTTTCCACGACATACAAAACATCCACAAACAAGAATTTTCTCAAAGTATTCATCCCATGTACTATAGTCCTAACCTACCTCTTCTTCAGTGCAATCATTTGTTGTGTTTGTAGTATCCATTGTCATATCCTCTTCCACCCATTGTCGTCTACATGATTTAACAGTTTTAGGTCCACATCCATGTACATATCTTCTTCTTTTGCTAGTTGAACACTCAGGCTCTACATTTTCTCCAATCTCCATCTAAAATAATCAACAACATGCATTAACTTATGTCAAGATTGGATAATACATTATAAATTTCAATAATACTATGAAAAAACATGGACATATCACAAAATGCCATCAAATCATTTTTTCGTAAGTTAATTCAAAATTTGAGTACCTGATGTCCCGCTTCATCTATTGTGTCCTCATTTGATATGCCACGATTTGTTGTGATGGCCTCGTCTCGCCCCTATAATACACAACATAGTAAATAATGTTTAGTACACCAATTATATCATTTCAACAAGTATTCTATCCAACAAAAAACCTCAATTTAGTCATATATTAGACATATTGATATATCTCCTCCATGTTGTAGCATTTGTGAATTCATAAACACCTTCCTACTTTGGTTGAGGTTTCTTTCTCTTCTTACCTCTATTGTATCTACAGTTTTCATTGTCTCATCTATTTCCACCCACTTTCCTCTTAGTGATTTAGTATTTCTACACCTACCACATCCTCTCTCCATGGCCTCCTCTGTGAATAAAAATGTTTCCACATAAGCTTTCACCGCACTACCGTCAAGAAGGAAGAAGAAACTTGTGGGACCGCAGTAAAAACCACTCTACCACACCGAGCTGATGAAGGAGTCATGGGACAGTGGTGGTCACCGCACTACCACACGCCTTTGGTAGAATACTTGCGGGAGTCACCACAACACCACCAGGAACATAAGGAAGACTCACATTCTACCACATAAGCTTTCATGAAACTACCACTGAGAAGGATGAAGCACCTTGTGAGACTGTGGTAAAAAATGCTCTACCACACAGAGCTGATGAGGGAGCCATGGGATAATGGTGGTCACAAAAATAAGGTAGGAGCTGGAATTATTTCCAACACTCTGGATCTTGTGATACACAACAATGAAAATAGTCACTATACAACAATGATAGGTGCACTTGGTGTTGCCTTAGGTGCCCTGAACATATTACATTAACAACCAAAATGTGGTGCTAAAGTTGGTGTTAACTAACACCAACTAAAGCGCTGACTATTGAATCAAAATCCAAAATTAAAAAAATTATCACGTGAAGGAAGAAATCAGATGATTAAAAAGGGAAAAATGTCCCACGAAGGAAGAAAGCAGGGCGCTACCAACAACTAATGAGAAATTTGATTTAGTTTGCAACACCATAGGTAAGGTTACAATTTTTTTTTCTTGGTTGAATTCATGATTGTTCATTACTCTTTGTATTGCATTTGAATTCATGATTGTTTACTAGTTCATGGCCTAACTTGTCCAGGAAACCTCTAAATTGTCCCATTATTAGAAATTGTAAAACCTTTGAGAAACCAACAAAAAAATTTACCCTACCGATTTGAGCTTTGGCTCAAAATATTATACAACAAATCCAGGATGCCTCTGTATTATTTCCCTAACCTTGGTATCAAGGAAATAGTGAACTCCTTGGAAAATCTGGGAATTGGGTTGGTCACTGCTGAGCAACTACAGAAAATAAATGCAAAAACCGCTTGGTTTTGCCCAGTCATGCCATAGTCACCGATGCCATGACGAAGTCACACAAATATTACATTATGAAAGAGTTTTCATGATAATATTTTCAACACTAAGCAAAACCAACGAACATATTTTCCCAAGGTTATCAACACTAAGCAATCCAACGAACACATTTTCCTACAAAACAAAACTTTCATACCACAAACTGGAAAAAAAATTTCATACCTAACAGTATGTACTTCGTTTTCCTCCACAGACTAGACGAAAATAATTTTCCTTAGGTCACCTTAAAATTTCAAGCAATAGAAGGAAGCGATCATTGTCAACAGACTTTGGCCACAATGAGGTAATTCATTGTTAATTTATAGATTTGTAAATTTTTCCATTGTTTCTTTCAATTTTACTTTTTATTTTTTTATTTCTAAATTTAAAAGAAGAAATATAATTTTAATATATATATATAGGGACATGAGACTAACAAAGATAAAGAGGAATTGTAGTTTTTAGTTTTTTAATTCTAAATTTAAAAGAAGAAATATAATTTAAATATATATATATATAGGGACATGAGACTAACAAAGATAAAGAGGAATTGGCTTCCATATTGGGGGTAGAGGTAGTGAACAAATTGGTTAATGTGGACTGGACAACGCTTGCCAAATACATAGAAAAATAATCTGATAACGCCTCTCAAATATTACAAATAAATCAATTGTGTGAAAGGGAATCGATTGATTCCCCAACTAGTCTTGGATCAAGCAAAATATCTAGGAGGAAATCAATGACAGTAAACACTAAGAATGTGGAATAGGTAAGAGAGACTTTTGATGTCTCAGCCACTCTTGGGACACAAACTTCTTTCACCATGCCATGTTATCAATCTTGCATTCGTAGCTACAATACAAAGATAGAATATGAGATGGTTTCAGGGGAAGTCTAAATGATGGATTCTGGGAAAACGTTTGTGAATAGGTTGAAGGAATCATGCCTTCAACGGTTCAAAGACTATCTACATTTTCCATTCTCAAAGATACCCATGCAACTGAAAAAAGTAGTTATCCATGACATGGAGACTGAATTTGGCACAGGTTGGTCTAAGAAGATAAAGCTACAAATATCTCAAAACTACAAGAGATTTCAGTCCAACCAAACAAAGAAGATAAAAAAAATCCCTCCCGAGCTAAGGCAAAAAAGAAGGTCGATTAATGTAAGTGTGAAAGTATGGAAAGAGCTTGTAAAAGCATATGAGAAGTTCGATGCATAGAGGAAGTCCAATGAGGAGAGTACACAGGTATTTGAATTTTCTCATAAGATTATATCAAATTTATTAAAAGATATTTAAATTTTATTTGTGCATAGTTAAATTGAATTAGTATATGTTTCAAGACAAGGCCTCCAAGGCTAGGCTTGAGAAACTTCATGTCACACATCATAGTGCCCAGAAAGATTTACAAGCATTGATATGTACATTTGTAAGTATATTTAATATGTTAAATGACATTTTTTATTTATTTCCTTGGAAAAAGTAAATGATTGCATATTAATTAGTTTAACTAGTCCATGTGCCATGTTTTTATAGGAGGAGAAATATGGCCACCATCCAAAGCAATTTGAAAATAATATGTTACAAAACAAAAAGAACGATTTTGTAATCTGGATGGAGAACGAGGTATCAATAGTTGAGTTTCAATAAATTAGTTGGATATTTTTGTGTTAATATGTCAATTTGCATCTCTTGTGTTGATTTTTTCATTGATGCGTAGGATGAGTAAATAGAGCTCAAATCTTATGATTACAAGATGACCATTTATGTGCATGAATAAATAGTAGAAGGATGTAGATGAACTCAATTCATTTGAATTTATACCTCTTGGAAATAATTCCTCTTGAATCTCTAATATCAGGTGCCTGAGACTTCCCTGTAGCTTTTACCTTTCTTTGTCACCTTTCTTGATATTTACTGTCAGACTCATCTCCTTTTTTCTGGTCTGCATTTTTGGCTTATAATTCTAATTCATCCCATTTTTTACCTTCCTCCTCTTTAGAATCTTCTTCTTCTTCATCCTCCTTTGACTCCACAATAGATTCATCTTCTAAACCTTCCTCATCTATTTTTTATTCCTCTTCTACATCAAAGGGTTTATATCCTTGATTTGACTCTTCTGAATTATCAGAATCAGAATCACTAGCTTCCATATTCAAAAATTCCCAACCACCATCTTCAATAAATTTATCTGGATCATTGGTAATAGTCTTCAAAATTGGCCATCGGGTCAATTTCATTATGCTTTCATAATACTTTATATCCATGGATTTCATCCATTCCTTGATGTCATCAAGTGAAGATTGAGGAATGGCGTACATGCGGAATACATCTTGCTTGAAGTCTTTGAAAAAAATAGCCATATCAAATGCCTTTTTCCCAAGTCCTACAATCTCAAGGTTAATAATTCTCAATCTCACTAATAGAGATTACTAAGAAAGGTATTTCCACCAACTCCACCAAATAGTTTATCACGGGAACAATAAAAGTAGAGGCTTTGAAAGGAACTCCATGAAAACCAAGCTCTTTAATGTTATATAAAACTCTAGTTTAAAATATTTTAGATGAGGTTGCTCCCATAGCTCTCTTACTCGCTTGAAAAATCTTTGAAACTCTTACTTCTTAACATTCAAAAGATAAATGGAATGTCCTCAACACCTAGTAGAGCTATCCAAAAAAGCTAACTAAAAACACAAATGTGCTCCCACACACAATGGCCTAATGGTTGGTTGTCATAGAAGTCAAACTACCAAAGTAGCAAAACTGATTGAGTTAACATATATGCATCATTTGCATAAACAACTGAAATGCGTAACAAATGTTAATCAATACATTGAATTTTGAGATGTGTTGAAATTAAAAAAAAAACATGTTTTGGGGAAAATATTAGTAGTGTGGGGGAAGAAAGAATTAACCCTAATAAAAGCATTTTATGTTGTTCTTGAGACACCATATGTAGGTTTTCCTTGGATGATAGTACTAAATTTCTATATGTTGTACCCCTTAAATTTCCTACATGTTACAAATATGGAATAACAATGCACAACTTTGTATCGAGTCCAAAAACCAAGGCATTCTGAATAAGGGTAGCCAAACTTGATAAGGATGTAGTCACTATTACACATATTGACAATCCAGAATAGTCATGTAAAGACAAATACCTTTGAAAACCATAATCAATAAAATTATGCACATTCAAATCTAAGTTTGAAAGCTGGCATTTCAGTCCATGAATCTAAGTCCTTGTTGAAGATTGAGGGTGTCAACAACAAATCTATAATATCTCTCCTTAAACCATAGCTAGTTTTAAAGTGCAATATTTCCAAATTCAAATCCATTTCTCGACTAAGGAAAGGAGGTAGGCTTGTCAGGTGCAACCTCAAACAAAGGTCATAGAAAAAATTGAAATAGAAGATCCAATAAGTGAGATGGCATAGTTTTAGACCATAGCTAATAAAAATTCTTAAAATGCACATATGCTTGTGATACAAACAAAAGGTGTTTACACATTGACTGAATATATCCCCATCAAAATGACCAGAAATAAATTTAAAATTTGTAATTAAACTTTGACAGTCAAGAAAAACAATCGTAAAAATTGGTTGTAAACTTTCAGACATGTAGGTTAACTTAATTCATCCAACTTTATGCCTCTTGGTAGACATCAGGATCTCCCCTCCTAGATTTTGGATCACATCCATTACCTTCACATAAAACTAGACATCCTTGGTCTTCTTGGTTCCCACGCCATGATATGGTTATGCAAATGAAAATGAAGCAAAGTAATCATCTCCTTCTCCACTGGCTGGAAGAATGCATGCTTAATGTTTTGATACATGATATCAACTCTATCTTCTTCTCTCATGGTTGAATATCAAAATCCATTATGGTGGGCCTCTAGAGTTCTAGTCATCTTTCATCCTCTTCCACCAAATGCTGGCCTGATCCACACGTCTGCCAACCTAATTGGCTTTTTTTTTGAAAGATGAATTTTCTCTTCACTCACCAGTATAGCTCTCTCTGCATTTTCAGACTCTTTCATTGCTACAAATCATCTCTGGGATTTAATCATTTGTACCACATGGTTGATGTGCTTTGAATCCTTGCATCTAAAGGAAATTTCCTTAACATAAATACTGCTAGGGAATTTTAATTTTTCCATTGTAGTTGGCATTAAAGTTGGTACCTGCAACATTGAAAATTATCTTTATATAATAATTCCCTCCATCTTGTTGGATTGTAACACTCTTGATGGTGGCTACATGAAATCTGATTTTCATTCCTCTTCTTCATCAGAGGTTTCATATCCTTGATCTGACTCTTCTAAATTATCAGAATCAGAATCACTAGCTTCCATATTCTAAAATTCCCAATCACCATCTTCAATAAATTTATCTGGATCATCAGTAAATACTCTTCAAAATTGGTCGCCTATTCAAGTTCATTCTTCTTTCATAATACTTTATGTCCATGGATTTCAGTCATTCCTTCATGCCATCAAGTGAAGATTGAGGAATGGTGTCAATGCAGAGTACATCCCACTTGAAGTCATTGAAAAAAATAGCCATTATATCAAATGTCTTTTGCCCAAGTCCTACTCTCTCAAGTTTAACAATCTCAATCTCACTAATAGTGATTACTAAGAAAGGTAATTCCACCAAATCTACCAAACATTTTACCGTAGGAACAATAAAAGAAGAGGCTTCAAAAGGAACTCCATGAAAACCAAGCTCTCTAAATGGTATATCAAACTCTAGTTCAAAATATTTTAGATAAGGCTTCTCCCATAGCTCTTTTACTCGCTTGACAAATCCTTGAAACTCTGTATTGATTTTATTTTTCTTGTCCCTCTCTTGTTGTTCTTCCTCAATTTCATTAGGATCATACATTGACCTTCTTGCCCCTCCTAAATTTTGGACCACATCCATTTCCTCCACATAAAAATGGACATCCTTGGTCTTATTGGTTCCCACGCCATGATATGGTTATGCAAATAAAAATGAAGAAAAGTAATCATATCCTTCTTCATTGGCTGGAAGAATGCATGCTTAATTTTTTGATACATGATATCAACTCTCTCTTCTACTCTCATGGTTGAATATTGAAATCCATTATGGTTGGCCTCTAGAGTTCCAATCATCTTTCTTCCTCTTCCACCAAATGTTGGCCTGATCCAAAAGTCTTCTAGCCTAATTGGCTTTGTTTTTGAAAGTTGAAGTTTCTCCTCACTCACTAGTATTAACTGTAACTATTTTGAAATTTTATTATGGTATGTGCACTTTGATATGATTTAATATGATTATGGTTTCATCTCATATGTTGTAATATTAGATGTATAACAGAAAAATAAATTATTGCATGAAATAAATAATAACTTTTTATTTTAAATGTTTTTTTTGCAGAACATCAGTCTTCTTGAAGATCAAGATGATCCTCAACATGATATAGATCCAAAAAATATTGGTTCTTTTAGTACATATCACATGGCAAAGGATGATGATGACGCAAATATGAAAGACACTAAGGTCGATGACAATGATGATGATGACGACGATGACGATGACGATGATGATCACGATGGTGATGATGATGAGACAGTTGGTGATAGTAACCAGTGACATTCATGATCATATAGACTATATCATGGATCATTTTTGATATATCGTTATGATGACTCTTTTCATGGTTACTATCATATGTATCATTTTCAGGACCTATAGTACTGTATTGTTGAGTTGTATCATATTGAAATGTATCATTTTAACTATATCCTTTGGACATGTATCATCTTGACTTATATCAATTTGAGTTACATAATTTATCCATTTTATTTATATCATTTATACATGTATCATTTTCACTTTTGTCGGCTGCTGGACAGGTATCATTTTGACAGGTTTTTGATGTACTGGAATATTTGACTTTCACTTGTTTTAGTTATATATGATGATAATCTTATCAGTATTGACTTGTCAATTTATATATATTAAAAGTGGTCAATGAATTTTGGATGGATATTTATTAAGTATGATGATTTTAATTTATTGTTGAGGATGGATGTTGTCAAATTCAATTAAATTATAGATATTTGACTCACTTGTTTTAATTATAGATGATGATCATGTTACAATAATTATATTATTATTTAACTATGAGTTAAATAATTAAACTACTTACTCTATAATCATATGATTTATTTAAGAGAAACAATATATTTAACTAATTAAATTGAAAAAAACATATTAAATTAACAAATGGAAGCAAAACAAGAAGCATTTTTAGAAGAAAAAAAGGAAGCAACAATGGAAGCTAAACTAGAAGAAAACTAGAAGCAATCTTGGAAGAAAAATTGGAATCAAAACCGGAAGCAAACTTGGAAGAAAATCTGGAAGCAAATCTGGAAGCAAACCTGGAAGCAAATTTGGAAGCAAATTTGGAAGCAAAACTGGAAGCAAAACTGGAAGCAAAACTGGGAGAAAAACTAGAAGAAAACCTAGAAGAAAATCTAGAAGCAAATCTGGAAGCAAAACTGGAAGCAAAACCATAAGCAAATCTAGAAGAAAATCTAGAAGCAAATCTGGAAGCAAAACTAGAAGAAAACCTGGAAGCAAAACTGGAAGCAAAACCATAAGCAAAACTAGAAGCAAAATCGGAAGAAAACCTGAAAGAAAAATCAGAAGCAAAACCAAAATCAAACTTGGAAGCAAAACCAGAAGCAAAACCGAAAGAAAAACTGGAAGCAAACTTGGAAGAAAAACCAAAAAAAAAATCGAAAGAAAAACTGGAAGGAAAACCGGAAGCAAAACTCGAAGAAAACCTGGAAGAAAAATTGGAAGCAAACTTGGAAGAAAAATTGGAAGCAAACCTGGAGGAAAAACTAGAAGCAAAATTGGACGCAAATTGGAAGCAAAAATAGAAGAAAAAATGGGAGTAGACATGGAAGCAAAATCGGAAGCCAAATTGGACGCCCATTTTGGTGAAATTTCCGACGTTACTTCCCAACACTATTTTAGGTGCTAACATAGGCACTTTGATTTTACGGTGCTAAAGACGGTGCTAGATTCGACAGAAACATTGGCATAAAATTTGGCACTGAACTGACAATGCATGTTTGTGTTGGGTTGAACGGCAGCCAAATTGTTCAATTCATGTACTCAAAATACACTAAAATCCAGCGCAAAAGTCAACACTAATTCCTTGTTGTGTTGTTGTGATATAGTTATTTGATTTCATTACTTTGCAGAACTTAGACACTTTCCATTTCACACACCTAAATCTTGAATGAAACCACAAATTCCTTGAAGCGAAAAGAACTTTCTCCTTTTAGGTAAAAATCCTAGAAGTGCTAGGGAATCCTCTTTCCCACAAAATTTGTGGTTCAACTATATACTTAGTTTAGTGTGTTTAAATGAGAGCCAAAAATTTTGTCACCTATTTTGGTGGGTTTTATCACTATCAAACTCCCAGTCTAGTGTCCATTATGAGTCAATGGTATGAACTATATTTAAGTGGTAATATATTATGTTTCGATAGTCATGTATTACTCAAACCCAATCCAAGATCCACTCAAATATATTTAGATGAGACTGTTCATACTTGGGTGGAATTCTACCCAATCTAGAATCCACTCTAACACTATTTAGGAAACTTTGTTCATTCTTGGGAAGCTTTGCACCCTATTTGGGTAGTTGTATATAGCTCAAGCCTAGTCCAAAATTCACTCATTTTTTTGGGAAACCTTAATATTATTTTGGTGATATTTTTGTGCTTAGGGTGAGTCCAAAACTACCTAACTTTGATTAGATGACCCTAACTCTATTTGGATGGCCTTATACTATATTTAGATAGTTCTATCCAAAAGTCCAATTTGTTTGTCATTTGATAGTTAAAATTATCAATAGGTGATTATGTATTGTGTTTTAGTGGTTACATACCCCATACATAAATTAGAGAGTTAAATATCAAGTCAAAACTTAGATATAGCTCCTCAAACATTAATGAAACAAGCAAGAATATTTTGGCCAACATTATAAGACACAAGTCTCTTTTTTCCCCTCAAACACCACACATCCAATCAAACACCATATGACTATTAACAAGGACAATATCATAACATCATATCTCCTAAATACATCTAAAAATTTGACACCACACCATCTAAAGTCACAAACCAATCCTTAATAAGTAAAATAAATATCTTAAATAAAAAGAAAACAAATTATAATTCTCTCTTGAGAACATGGAATATCTCAAGTTATCAAATCCTTGAACCAAATGAATCATCTTTAGCCAAAGGGATAGTTTGTATCCACACTCCTTCACTTGAGAACTTAACCTATCTAAAGTAAGGAATAAACATCAAACAAACATCTCCTTAAGATCTTGAATATAGTTAAAAGGGAACTATATATAGCCACCCATCCATGCATCACCACCAAAACAAAAACCCAAGTCCTTGTACTTAAGAGATATCCGGCTAGAAATATTTTTTTCATAATCAAACATCCACACATACCAATCTCATGTCCATCACATGCTTGCAAGATAAGAAAAAAATGGAGCAAATTTTACCTTTCACCATAGGAATGATTGGGTTTGGATACCATTATTTCTCTAATCTAGGAGGGTACTCAAACCATTTGAATCCACAAGAACAAGAAATTGAATAAGAAGTCATGGTGTTGTAGCCAAAATATTCACCTAGGTTCCAATATTTTATGAATAGTTAAGATAACATGGATATGATTGATAGGGTGATGCAATTAAACAAAGATTTCATCCTTGAAAAAATCATAGCCCAAGGTGAAAAAAATCCCCCTAGTTTTGATATGACAAATTTGAGATATATTATAAGACAAGAAACTCTAGACTCATGTTTTGAGAATCCATTGGGTGACCTCTACTCATAAGAACCTAGCCTTGGTAGTAGAGTATTGGTCCAACTTCCATATACCACACCTTCTAACCTTTATATGTCTACTAAGAACATCATAATTCTTGGCCATAATTCAATTCCCACCTCACAAATCCAACTTACCATACCATCTATCTTCTCTCATCAAACTACACAATAAATTGTAGGTCACGTTCTCAACTCCATCCCCTCTATTAATCCATATATTCCTTATTTAATTTCAACCATACCTTCTTTATTTCACATAGTACCATCTCAACCTCCTTCCACACATCATGTAATCACATAATCCTATGTTCCTCATCCATATTCATCATACACCACTCAAATGTCCTTTTTGCACATCCCCTAATCGTCCTCTCTTTGTGCTCCTTAAGCCTCTTCCTCTTACATCCACCAATTTCCACCTCCTACGTTCCTCAAATATATCATATATTTGTCACTTCCTACTCTCTTCAACCAAAAAAAACTCATTCCACTTCCTATCTTTGGTATTTTCAATACAATACACTCCCATCCAGTCAACAATATATCATACCCCAATGTAACATGAAATATAATACACACCATGGTGCACCTCCTAACATGGTAGGAAAATTCATCACTAAATCTCCAATAAAATTTGGCCATCATGAGTGGGAAGAAATGAAACTTTCTATTAAAAATCACAATTAAGAACCACAAAGAAGCACTATAAGTTTGAAGACTTGTGTCCTTTCCCATTTGATCTGTCTATATCAATAATGCCTTTTCCCCAACATATTGAAATACCAAAGTTAGACAAGTATAAAGGAAATGATGACCCCCAAGACTATGTCAAATAATTCTTCATGGAATTTCAACTGGTTACATATAATGATCAATATCTAAGTTTATTATTTCCTTGTAGCTTAGGTGGAAAAGCCTTGGAATTCTTCATGCACCTTCCCCAAGGTTTCATCTCAAAATTCACAAACTTATCTAAAAAAATTATCACTCATTTTTCGTACAATTTTGAACATGAGGTCACCATGATTAATCTTTTTAATACTAAAAAACTTAATGGGGAGATCTATGTGGCATATTTATAGTGATGGAGAGAACTTTCTATCATCTCCCTTGGCCTATGCCTATGAAACAACTTGTCAAAATGTTCATCCAAAACTTGAACCAAGAGATTTAATTTCACCAACAAGTACATTATGCCTCCACCTTTAACAATATAATATAAAAGGGGGTAACCAAATTGAAAAATATCTTATAGCTAAAGGTGTAGTCAAGATCTATAATGAAAATAATGATAAACAATCTAGTGACAAGCCAAGGTTTTGGGAAAAAAAATTAATGATGTTAGTGATGGTGTCATAGATACTAAAAATGTATAAGTAACAAGCACACCAAAAATAAATCAAGATACATGTATATCACATGATACTAGCATGATTCCAGTCCCTCGAGGGAAACCTAAATCAAATCCCCAAAATAATCCCAAAAGAAAATTTACCACTCTTGGGGAACCATTGGACATTGTGTTTAAAAAAATTGTATATGAAAACATGGTCACATTTCTAATGACATGACCCTTTGATCAATCAAATTCTAAACCATCATGACACAAGGAGAATGAGTATTGTGATTACCATAGTATTAAAGGACATGCAATAAATATATGCATGGAGATAAAAAAATTATATTCTAGATCTCATTGATCATGGAGATATAGAGATAGAGGGAGCTTCATCATCATCAAATGATCAACTAGAAATATACCAGAATCAACTCCCAAAACATTCCCAAGGCAATCCATCTTCATCCACTAACTCAAACCAAAAAAATACCCAAAATAACCACACCAACCATGTTCATTATCATAGAACCCCCATAACTATGATAATGTTGTGGGATGCATCACCCATAGTCCATCACAAGTTATAATTGTAAAAATCAAAGCCAAAACTCATGATTGTGTTGTCACCACTAGAATTAAGTGGACCACTATCCCATGACCATTCACTTCATCCTCCCAATCAATAAAATTTATTAGAGAATATTTAGAAAAAATATAAGAAAAATATATCCATCTTCAAGCTTCTCAAATCATCTCCTATCCATAGATAAATATTGGATCAAAATTTGAAAGAATCATGTGTCCCTAACAGTTGTAGACACTAAAAATTGTCCTAGGCTTGCAAATCTATTAATTTCCCTTTCATCCTTCATAATTAAATAATTTTAATTATTTAGTTATTGACTAATGTCATAAAGTCCTCTATTAATTAAATAATTTGAATTATTTAATTAACTCATTTTATCTTTTTTTGTTTCCTCTTTTGATTGATTAAATAAATTGTTATTTATTTAATTACATCACAAATTTCCTTGTCTCCTATAATTAAATAAATTATATTTATTTAATTATTTACCATTTTCTACTATATTTAAATAATTATGTCAATTATTCTTTTTTGTCTTTTCTACAATAAATTAATTTAATTTAATTTAATTAATGAGTTGCCTTTTTCTCTCCCACTTTTTGAATTAAAATTATCATTTAGTCAAAAAGATAACTTGCCTTTTCATCTAAGATTTAAATAATGTTTCCATTATTTAACTCTTCACTTTCCTTTTCAAACTAAATGACTTTTTAGAATTATTCATTTCTTCTATAAGTCTTATTCTTATCATGTCTTGTCTCATTTAATTTCAACCATTGATTGAAATTAAAATCATTTAATCTCATTCATTCATTCAAATTTGTATTTTCTATAAAAGGTGCCTACCTTGGTCATTTTAGAGGAGATCCATAATTAACACTGAGACAATTATCTTTGATTTTTTGTTGGTATAGACATAGGCTATTGTTTCAATTTATAATCTGAGGGCATCAATAATACTATAGCAAATTGGAGGAGATGCATTGATGGTATGAAGGTTTGGTATTTCCCTTAGTTTATGCTTATATGTTCTTCATTGCTAGATTAGGGATTTAAGGTTTATGTTGGATGGTTGTATGATCTTAACCTCAAATTTTCCTGATTACAACGACATTGACCTTGAGAAATTTCAAGCACTTGTAGGACATCTCTCTACCACCTATCAACTTGTATTTAGCCAAAATTATATGTCTATCATCGAACCATCCCATAACAATGTTGATGGGTGTTTTTTCACTTCTCAAGATAGGTAATGCATGGATAAATCACCTCTCTTGAAAGGTAGAAATTTGCAAACAAGTTACAAATCACTACCCCAAGGTCTATCAGGTACCAAGTCATGACTTGCTTGGAATGTCTCAATTGGTGTTATGTGATTTGCTGGTAATCATAGGGCAGCCTTATGTGTGCTAAGTTGGAGGGAGATTGGTTCCTAAAATGGAGTTCCTAAGATATTAGAGCTAATGTGTAGTTGTTGCAAGTTAGAACAACAATTTGGACTCCACTTTTATCATTAGATTTGGCTTTACAATGATGCCTAAAATTTTCCTAAACTACTATTTTTAAAGAAAGTTCAAAAGGGAAGGGAGGAGAGGAAGTTGCTAGATCTGCAACTATCAATGAACAGTAATAATGGAGGACACTACAGTGGAAAACCTTCTTGAAATCAAGTTCCACTTAACCAAATTAACTTATAGTATAATGAAACTAGTGCTATCTTCTAAGGTATGCAGATTTTCAACCATCCATTCACCCTGAACATGAATAAAAGATGAATTTTAAAGTGAAACAATCAATATATGTGTTCAGACTAGCTTTACACTGTTATTTATTATCAATAAACAACAAAAAACATGAACAAGGAAGGGCATCAACACATCAGAATTATTCAACATCAATGAACAACATTCACTAATCACTAAAGCATATAAACATATAGAACAAAAAATTAAATTTACTCAAATCCACTAACTATGAGGAGAAGAATCATGAAACATGAATGAAACTCAAGAATCCACCAAAATCAATGAATTTCTATTAGAATTTCAGCAACATGTCTTTACAAAAACTCAACTCTCTCTTGAAAATGAGAGGAGACCCCCTATTTATAGTGCTCAAAAAGAAAAATGAGTGGCCAAGATTTAATCTCATTGTGTGGCCAAGATTCACTACAAATTAGAGTTTCACCTACCTCCAATATTTTACAATTTAAAATACATTGTTTGTCTTTTAGCCTATTTTATCTTCTAGTTCCAACACTATAGTACTTTTGTCTCTTTTTGATTGCTCTTTGTTGCAGCTAAAAAGTGAGGAACTCATCATCAAAGATAGGCTTTCAAACCTCCTTTTGCAATGTGGAATATTCTAAAAACTTTCCAATCAACGTCTGGAGTTTTTCCCACTCCATTATATCTGATTGAAGTACCTAAAATGACAACTTATTTGATCATCTCATGATCAATTCCCAGTTCTTCATCCACTTGGGTATGGCCTTAACTATTTGTTTAGATTGGATGGAGGCATGGGTGGTGAAGTCCATAAATTCTATCGTTAGAAAATCTGTTGTTCCCTTCTCCATTTCCTTATGGAAATATGGCCTGATTTTCTCGGGATCAAGCTTGAGGGTCGGCATCTCATAATCGTTCATTAGCTTGAGGTAGTCCTCAACATCCACCCTATTCTCCTTGGCCTATTCCAAATCAAGTTCTACCTCATGGAGCACTTGCTCCAAGACTTATTTCCTATGGTCCAGGCTCATTTTCCATGTTTCAACGAGCCATTGATCATTATTTTCCAAACCTAGCTCCTTTTCCCACAATTTTCCCGGTATCTTGAGGATGGCTTCAAGTTTAGGATAGGTGATCCTGTATAGTTCAGTGAAGTGGTGGCAAGTCTTCTTGACATCCTCAAATTTCTTTTGCATGTCACATAACTTCTTTATCATTTGAACGACGTGACCGATTCCCATATCTCCATTTTAAATTACACATTGGAACCAATCCTCGGTTGAATTGGTCCAACTCTTTCTTTTCTCTAGCTTATCTAATTGTTCTTTTAATAGCAACAGTGGTGGGGTTGACGATGTTGTTAGCAGCTCTTCGGTAGAAGACCATTGTTGTATGTAGGTAGTGAGATCTTCCACATGTGATTTTAATTCCTCCTTGGAGGACTAGTCCTTATTCATTTGATGAACAATTGTAGCTAAAAACCTATGGAATTGATCAATATTCTTCTCCTTTGTGGTTGTACCTAGATCGATGATGGAGATATTATATGTTACCCCTTCTTCCTTGTCCATCATCGGGGTGGTGATTTTCACTGTTTGAGATCCTGATGCATCCATTATGATATGTGACCTGACTTTTGGTTTCTTTTCTTTCTTGGCCCCTATTTGTGAAAAAAATGTGATGAAATCTTTGAGATTTCCCTCCTTCTAGCTCCAAAATGTGAACCCCTAAACCTGCAAATGCACAAAAACAAAAAACAAGTCAAATTGCTAGATCAAATGCATACAAGCATGAGAGATTCTCCATGAAATCCATCTAGTTAACTCAAACTAGGAAAATGAAGAACACAATATGGAAAAGCATATAAATCCTAATTAAGCAAATAAAATTAAGATCCCATGGGGGAATTGGTGCCAATTGAATGTTGAAATTGGCCCTTTCCCAACTCCTAGGTTGCAATGTGAATGATTTTTGAAATGGTCAAATCTCCCAAGGAGAGCTAAAAATTATGAAAATGATGAATGGTTGAGTGGAAATGGGCAAAATTATCTCTCAATGTGAAGAGAGTAACTTTGCATGAAATTGTGGATGAGAAATGAGGAGAGAAGCCTCCAATTTATAGATTTGAATTTGGAAGAATGAACAAGCTCTGATAAATGTGGGACTAACTTTCAATCCAATGGTTGAATGCCACTTGTCACTATGTGAATAGTTGATGGTTGTGCACATTTTTGGCCAAAGTGCCAATAAATGCAATTAGTTTGAATTTGAACTTGTGAAATGACTTGTTGAAGAGGGAAGGGAAATGAAGTTAATGTCACTTGGTTCAATGCAAAGGACATGTAAGAGGCCTTAAATGCCTTGTTGGAAGGACCAAGTCCATTTGAATTTGAATTCAAATTGAGGGAATATTCCCTTTTGATGCCATGTGAGGGAAAATAGAGAATTAAATAAATCAAAGTAATTGATTTATTGTGCAAGTTGCATTCTCTAGAGGATTTTAGTGAGAGGGATTAACTTAATCAAGGTTTTGATTAATTTAATAGGAGATTTGATGATTTGACAATTTTGACTCAAATAGATGAATTAATTTAAATCAATATTTAGAGGAAATGATTAATTAAATAAATGATTTTATTTATTTAACTAAAGGGGATAATGTTAGATTAAATCAAATAAGGTTTAATTTATTTAATTTAATAAGAGGACTTTAGAGATTTTAATAAAATAAAATGATTTATTTAATTAAACAAAGATGTAAGATTAATTAAATTAAATTGATTAATTTAATCACTAGAAGAGGAAAATGAATAATGATTCATTAAATTAAGAGACAAAATATGATGAAATGTTGAGAGTATGATTTCAGAGGAAATGATGTTAGTAATTAGAATCAAGTGTGTCGAACCAAAAATGTACATTTTCCATGTCTGCATTTTGCCCCTCTTTGAAGCAATGCACTTGTTGCATTGATTGAAAGAATAAATTGCTATGATCAAAAGTTCAAAATTTTCTTGATTTTTTTTTGATGCCCCACTGCTGCCCCAACGGAAGGATATTGTTGGATATTGCCCCCTCGAGTGATCAAACAAAAGTTTTTAATTTTTGGATGATCTCATGAAAAAAGGTGGATGAGGTGTCAAACAGTCTTAGAATGCCCCAGATTGTCAAAAAAACACTTTAAAATGCCACAAACAGTGCAAAATGGCCCTCGATTGGATGAAAATGGGATTGGGAGACCAAAACCCTAGTTGGAAGGTCAAATTAGGTCAAAAAACCCTAATTTTCAGGCTTAAATAGACCTTGAGGGGTCACTTTCAATACATTTGCAACCTTAATCCTTTGAAAAATTGACACCTTGAGCTCTGAGTCTTGGTCAAGATGGCACAACGGTAGCTTCCCAAGCACATGTCAAAGCGAGTACAAGTGCATCAGGGACCAGTCGCCGCAAGACCCATGGTATGTACCCCTATCCAACTTTCAATTTCCTCATTATTCATGCATTAAATAGGGTTTAGATTTGGTTTAGGCGGTGCGATGCTATATAGCACCATGGAAAATGCCAAGTCAGGGTTGCGTGGTTCTATATAGAACCGCTTATGCATAGAGCGTCATGCGACACTGCTTAGGGAATTAGGGTTTCAGCTCCAAACTCGACCATGCACACAAGTAGCATCGAGTGGAATAGTTTGTCAAAAGGGGCACCAAAGTCTACCACGTGGCGTAGTTTGGAACATTACAAACTATGTCGCTTTTGAGAACAACGCCGCTTTTGCTGTTCCAAATGCGAAATATGACATGGGTAGCAGGTTTTCTTTAGAGAAACTGACACAGTACCTTCCCTTGTGCAGGAGGACCTTGAGGTACTCCATTCGAGGGAGCACTGGTGGTCGGTTCTCAAGAGACTATAGGGTATGCACGTATATCTTCAGGAACAGCTTGGGATTCTCAGATTACAGTACATTGCATATGTCCCTCCTATTTGGGCACATTTGGGTATGATGACTATCCTAGCCGAGCGGTGCATACTGAGACGTCATCCTTCCATTTCCCTACTAGCGAGGCCACCATTACACTCAAGGATGTCTGGCACATTCTCTGATTACCCATCCATCTAGCCCAAGTGATCTATGATCTAGAGGAGGGTAGGGAGGCCTGCTTTGATGTTATGGGTGTTGATGAGCTTATCCTTTGCGATGGTCAGATAGACTTGGAGCGATACCAAGGCAAGGCTCCTACTTACAAATTGATTGTGGCTGCCATTATTTTGGGTCTTGTAGCTCCTGATTGGCGTGGATGATATTTTAGTCTAGGTTGGGGATTGGCATTGCAGCGGTTGTGCATTTGTTGAGAGTGCTTTGCTTGGGGACTAGTACTGCTAGCCTCTTTGTACAAAGACTTGCATGAGTTTTCTTACCTGGACAGTCGGGCTCTCGAGGCCAGAGTTACCCTTCTACACATTTGGGCATGGGAGCAGATCCTAATGCTTCCCCAGATGTGACACCAGTTGTTACAGATATTGATGATCTCATTGTGTGGCTTACTGGCAGTAGGTTTTGGATAAGATGACAGAGTTCATCTGGAGGTCATGGATGGGCATAGGCCCATGGTATGATGATGTACAACAAATTTTATTTGCACGTCAAGACAGGTTTATGCAGGGCCAAGAGCACACTATGGTAGAGAGGTACCTTCCTAATAGGGTGGTCAGACAGTTCGGCGAGATGTAGGACAGGCTCGAAGACCAATACATGGTGATCTTTGCCCGTACCCCAAAGGAGACAGCATGGGGGCAGTCCATTCCCGCAGACAAGGTAGTGTCCTCGTTTAGACATTTAGTAGCTCGACCATGGCCATATAATCAGGGGCTAGCAGATGCATGGGTCACTCCAGCATATAAGGCATGGTTCCGACCTCCATTGAGATTGACAGTTCTCGAGGCAGCAATCCCACGTCGGAGGGCTAGGGGTAGAGCAACAACATAGCTCGGGGAGGATGAGGTGTACCACCTCCTCAGCATACACCCCCAAGAGACTAGGCACAACAAGTAGTAGGACAGGATGGGTAGCCTCAGGTGGTCCCATCGTATCAGCCAGCAACATAGCCAGCGAGACAGCCAGATCCTCAAGATTCCTTGATTCAGCAACTATAGGGCCAAGTACAATTCTTGACCGCAGAGAGAGACCAGGCATGTTAGCAGGTTATTGCAGTTACTACTAAGAGAGATCAGGCACAATCTGAGAGGGATCAGGAGATTGGTTGGCAGAGACAGTTAGAGAGCATAACCTCCACATCCCGGGGCTGATCAGTTGATCTTTAGGCATACAAAGAGCCTATCAGGGAGGTTGAGTACTATTGACAACATTACCAATAGGAAATTCCAATAGCAAGCCGAGTTCCAGACTTCTCCCAATAGAAAAGGATGCAACCGCCAGAGGATCACAGTGACAGGTAGGTGGGGGAGGGCAGTAGCCAGTAGGGCTAGCCCTTTTGATCACAGATAGTTTTGCATTTTTGATTTATGGTCTATATTGTTGCCCCTATTGTACCATGTGTTTCGATATACACTTGATCCGATTTGTATCATAATAGTGTATTTTTTTTTATGATATATATGAGATGAATCACCTTTTTATGAGATGTTTTGCAAATGTATGATATGCAATTTTTTTTTTTTATTATGATGCTATGAGATGTTTCTATTTCTTATGGTGTATGCTTCTAATGAATGTATTTCTTTTTATATCTTTTTCATGCATTTTAATGATGATCTTCTGAATGTAATGTGTGGTAATGATGGTGCGAATGGATGCAAATGGTAATGGATGCTAATCATGATGTAATTATTTCTTAAGATGCTTAGAATAATAAATTTATATTATTCCTCATAACTTAAGATAATGATATGATGCAATGTGATTTTTATGCTAATGATCATGTGGATGCAGAATGTATGCATTGGCAATGTTTTGATTACTGTCATGATACCATGTTAGTGTGGAAGGAAGATAGAATAATTTAGAATCAATGCGTTAGTTAGGATGATGATGATTTTTCTTTTACGAGAGTTGGGATTTTCAAAGGGACCAATTTCATTATATTTGATAACACACATAGGTACAATGCATTAAGGTATAAAGGAACAAGATGGCATTGTACCTACTGTTATGGAATTTGACTCAGCAATTAGATAGGATTATCCATGTTCACAATTAGCATACATAACCTTATTCACGATGTAGTTCAGATATTCTAAACATCTCAGACCAAAACATAGAAAAGCAAGTCTTCCTATGTGGTCAACAAGATACCTAAAACACCCTCCCTACAAACCAAACAAAGCACGCATGACTAAGTTATGCATACAAGAGTATCCAACAAGCACAATAGATAAGAAAGATAATAATCATTTCCCCATTCCTTTCTCTCCAAACCTGATTTGTTTAGGCATCATCGAGAGGTCCTTGGAATGAGCACAAAATAAGATAAGTCAATAAAAGACCAAATAAAGCAAACCAAACAAGCTAATGTTCTTCATACCGCTAGCCAAGAATAACTACTGTGAGATACCTGATGCTTATGTCCATCATAGGAAAGATTCATCCTAGGACATGTTGTGATCAGGTTTTTGATGAGACTAATTTAGGTGATAGGCTATTGATACTCCGATTTGACCAACTTGTTTGCTTACTGTCTTAGACTTTCGAGACTATGACAATTAGGTGTTCAATTTTGAACCTATTAGACTTGCTTCTGACTGACTCACCAAAGGTTGAAGGTGATGATTTATTTTATAAGGAATGATGACAATCATGGGGAAAGCGAGATGAAATGAATGCACCATTTTGGATTTCTTAGATATCTGGATGTTTTTGAGATTTTTTGAAATGTTTTGAGGTTGTTTTTGGAATTTTTGAGATTTACGACGAAGAGACTAACCTAAAGACCTATCCTAGGGGTCTCGAGAGCTGATCCATAGATTAGTCTTGCCTACGTTATACACGTAGATACCATGTAGTTTGACTGATGACAGACTTGACTCAATGAAAAGATGGATGGGCAAACGGATTGCCATTTTATTTTGATGGGCGTCTAAGGACTAACCTAAGATGTCTCAAGGGATGATCAAAGATCAACCTTTCCTATGTTCAAGCTCAAAGACAATGTATTTTAGACAAGGTGAAAGAATGACAAGACTCAATGATGAATTTTGAAGATTTTCTGATAATTTGACATGTTTTTGGATTTTTGAATGATTTTGAATAATTGGATTTTTTGATGAGTTTAGGACGATCACAAGAATATACACAAATCCGATCCAATGTAGGTATAGGAACATGCCCCCAATGTTCAAGTGATAGACTACTTTGATAAAGGTAGGACAAACTGACCATAGGAATATGCCAAGTAGTACTATGGTGGAATATGATATGGGCATCAGCTCAGGCTATGGTATGGATGTGAGCGGATGGGTAGATGAATGATTAATGAAATGTGATGGAATGGATGAGTGAGTTGTACAAATCTTGGTGGATGGGGAGTGATTTATTTACACTTGGCACTTGTTTACTAGGTTTTCATCAAGGTACTTGTCCAAAGCACCACTGAAGTGGTTTTCACTAGAGGACAATTTTTTTATTTCTTTACTGTTTTCAATCCTTTTTTTAATTTTTTAGGATTTTTGTATTTTTGTATTTCTTTGTTGTCACCAAGACGCCTATTTGCCAGGTTTTCATCAAGGTAACCATTTTTTTAGGACTTTTTTAAATTTTTTTTGTATTTTTTTTAGTTCTATACCTTACAAGTTCTTAGTCATAAAACTTTTTGAGGTGAGAGTTGTTCAGAGAATCCTATAGAGGCTCGCCTTCTGGTGTTGCTAATTGATATGCTCTTGATTTATAGCTAGCTATGATGATGAAAGGTCCCAGCCAGTTGGGCTTGAATTTTCCTTTGCTCTTTGGATTTGGCACATTCTTTTGGTTCTCTTTCATCACAAGTTTGTCAACTTAGAAGGTGCGTTGCCTGATCTTTTTGTTGTAACTTCTTTTTAGGAAATTTTGGTAGACCTATGAGTGATTTAGGGTGTCCATGCATCGTTCATCTAGTAACTCCAGCTCATTTAGTCTTGTAACCCTATATTTCTCATATGTGATGAGGTTTTTCAATGATATCCTTAGTGATGGGAGCTCGATCTCGATAGGGAGGATGGCTTATGATCCATAGACTAGGGAAAATGGGGTGGCGCATGTTGGCATGCAGATGGTGGTACGGTAGGCCCATAAGGTGGGATTTAACTACAGATGCCAGTCATGATCAAATTCATTGACTATTTTCTTAAGGATTTTTAGAATGATTTTGTTGGTGGCTTTTGTTTGGGCATTGCCTTGTGGGTAATATGGTGTGGAAAAGCGGTGTGGGATTTTGAATTTTTCATACAAGTCATGGACATCCTGATTCTTGAAAGGTGTCCCGTTATTAGAGATAATGGATTGGGGAACATCGTATCATCAAATGAGGTGGTCTGCTTTCCAGTGATGTAGGTCATGGGAATTTCTTCGACCGACTTTGTGAAATATTCGATGGCGGTGATAATGAACTTGTGGCCGTTAGAGGAGGTGGGCGAGATTTCACCTATGAGATCGAGCCCCCATTGGGAAAAGGGCCAAGGTGTGACAATGGGATGTAATTCTTGAGCTGGTGCATGAATGAGATCTCCATGTTTTTGGCACTGTAGACACCTTCTGACAAAGTCGTGTGCCTCTCTCTCCATTATCGCCCAGTAGTATCCAGTTCTTAGCAACTTATTAGCCAAGGTCATACCACTCGAGTGTGAACTGCAACTACCATTGTGTACCTCAGTCAAAGTAGTCAGGGCCTCCTCAAGATTTAAGCAATGTAACAAGGTTCCATTGATGCTTTTATAGAAGAGGGTTTCTCCTAGGATGGAAAATCGTAAAGAACTTTTGAAAAAGGTTCGCTTGAGGTTCGGGGTAATGTCAGTTGGGAGGATTCCTAATCTTAGATAGGTGTATATTTCATGATACCAATGATCACTAAGACCAATGAGTTCATATGCGTATTCTATCTATGGTACCTCAAAAGTGGGTATGAGAAGCTATTCTACCAGGAATTCATGTTTCGAGACATTGCAAGGGATATCTAGCAAGGATCCAATCATTTCCATTGCATCAGCTACTTTGTTGTTTGCCCTTGGTATCTTCTCAAAGGTGATGTTGATAAATGATTCCTTGAGGCTTTCTACCACCTTCTTGTATGGTGTAAGCTTATCATCCTTAGTTTGGTATTCACTGTTGACTTGGTTGATGATAAGTTGTGAGTCTCCATAAACCTTTAATGCCATGATTCACCATTGTGTTGCAATCTTGAGACCTATGGTTAAAGCCTCGTAATATGCAATATTTTTGGTATAGTGGAATGCTAACTTGTAGGATCTCAATATACAATTCTCCCGAGGGGTAATGAAGAACACACTAGCTCCTGATCCATGTTATGTGTGGGAACCATCAAAGTATAGTTTCCAATGATCGGATGCACTGAGATTGAAAAGGGATTCGTCTGGAAATTCTAATATGAGCAGGTTGTCTACATATATTGGAGCCTCTACTAGCTGATCCGCAATGACTTGTCCCTTGATCACTTTTTGCTCTACATACTCAATATCATGCTCAGATAGTATCATAACCCATTTATCCATTCTTTCTATAAGCATTGCTTTTGACAATAGATACTTGAGGGGGTCTATCTTGGCAATTAGCTTAATTTGATGAGCTAGCATGTAGTTTCTGAATTTTTGGGCTGAAAACACCACTACTAGGCAAGATTTTTCTATTGATGTGTAATTGAGCTCATGCTATACCATTGTTCTGGTGATATAGTAAATGGCCTGCTCGGTTCCCTTTTCATCATGTTGGGCTAAAAGGGCACCAAGGGCAATCATTGTCGCTGAGATATTAGAATCAATGGTTTCCCTATGATCGGTGGCATTAGCACTGGTGGCGTAAGTAGGTATTCCTTGATATTTTTGAATGCTTGCTCACATTTTCATCCCACCTATACAGTACTCCCTTATGGAGTAGATGTGAATAGGAAATCTATTTATCTGCTAGCTGTGTTATGAACCTTTGGATGGACTAGAGTCTTCCTTGCAGTCCTCTAAGTTGTTTTAGTGTTCTTGGTGCTTCCATATCAAGGATTTCTTTTACTTTCGAAGGATCCACTTTTACCCCTCTCATTGATACTATGTAGCCCAAAATATTTCTAGATTGTACCCTAAAGACACATTTCTTTGGGTTGAGCCTGACCTTGTTATTTTATAGTCGGTCAAAAATTATACTTAAGGTCACTATGTGGTCTTGCCTCTTCTTTGATTTAGCCAATATGTCATCCACATAATCTTCAACTGTTTTGTGGATCATGTCATGGATCTTTGGTATGTAGCTCCTGCATTCTTTAACCCAAATGGCATCACATTCCAACAGTAGGTTCCCTAAGGACATGTAAAGGCAGTCTTATGTTGGTCTTATTTTGTGATCATTATCTGATTGTACCCTGAGAAGCCATCCATTAGGGATAGCATCTCATGTATGGCTATCGTGTCCACTATCATATCAATTTTGGGTAGTGGAAAATCATCCTTAGGACATGCTTTGTTTAGGTCTCTGAAGTTTGTGCAGATGCAAATGTCCCCATTTGGTTTTGAGACTGGTACGAGGTTGGATACCCATTCTGGATAGTCAATCAGGCATATGAAGCCAATGACCAAGAGTTTCTACAATTCTATCTTTATGAGCAAAGATATCTACGGGTGCATCTTTCTTAACTTTTGTCTAACTAACTTTGCTCCAGGGTGAACGGCTAAATGATGAACCACTACTTCAGGATCCAAACCTGGCATGTCAGTGTAGGTCCATGCAAATTTTACCTTTCTTTCTCTTAAGAATGCAGCCAACAATTCATGTTCTTTTGTCTAAAGTGATTGAGCATAGAATGTGATTTTTGGTTTTGTCTTTGTTCCCAAGTTAACAGAAATACATTGTTTTGCCAGGACTGCTGATTTTTCTTGATGTAGTGCAGTAGGGGGGAGATTTAATCCTTCATCCTCCAGCGCCTCGGAGAGGTTTTCACCATTGGATGTGTCCATTATTTTTACTATTCTATGGTTAGAGAGTGCCATAGTGTGGTTGTCACTTAATAACTCCGAGCTTCTTCTTGATATTTTTCTTTTGTGAATGAAAGACTCAATCTTCTCCTGTAATATGCTCGGGTGTCCAAAGTGATTTCAAAACCCACTTTGTGATCCCCACACGGAACTGTATCCCTTAGTCCCATGAATTCTGAGAGAGCCTCATCATTTTTGAATGAGTCTAGAATTGGCAGTCCTCGTTGGTCATGATCGATGAGTTGAGGGTGTACTAAGGTGATTTGATGGGTTTGTTGGTTTGACTCAGTTGGTAAGGCACTAATCATTAGTAGGGTGGAATCATCAAAGAGCCTAGGAAGGCCCACTATGGTGTCATCATCATCACTACTGGTGCAAACATTTGTGATGTCAAAGGTGAAGTTGTCTAGTGGGATACCTAGGCAAATGGGTGGTCTAAGGTTAGTTGTTGATACCTGAGGAGAGTTTCTAAGTGCCCTAATAGGAGTACCTCTACCATGTATGGTTATACTCAGAGGAGTATATCCTAGACCAAGGTTTTGCATTCTCTTTTCTGCAATGATAGGCTCCAGGCGTCCATCACTATTCCTTCCAAGGCTTTCATTTATATTGTAGCCCATGCCAAGCATTATTTGTATCCCTTTGTTGGCCTCATCCATGGGTAATGTGGGTGTGGGTTCTGCATCATAGTATATTATGCTTGAAATATCCTCCTAACCAAAACTTTCCCGAATTAGGTCTCCCCAATGGCAGAATCTAGAGGGGTTGGTCCTAAGGGTGTGGACGGGTGTTTCGGTTGGTTGAGGTTGGCCATATGACCTAGGAGATTGTGGGAACTCTCCCACAACAAATGCACTCTTCTTCAATCGATAGTCACTACATCCATTGTCTTGGATCATATTTTTGATGTTAGATATAATAGGGATGGCTTATGTCTCTATCGCAGAAGTGGAGGCGAGGTTAGCTGGGTCAATGTATGAAGTGGATGGGCCTTCATCATTTTTTGGTACTTGGGGGATTTTATAAAACTTGGCTTCCAAGTTTTTGCAGTAAGAAAATGGTTCGGGATCCTCGTGTATAGTGACCTCCTCATTTTGGTTTAATAATTTGATACATTGGTGATATATCGAGGCCATTGCTTTCATTTTTTGGATCCATGGACATCCAAGGAGGATGTTATATGGTAAGTCGAGGTCAAGGACCTAATAGGTAGTCTCCATGGTTGTTGGTCCCACTTGGATGGGGATTTTAATAGTCCCCTGAGACACTCTTTCTTGATCATCATATGCCTTTATTGTGATGCTCTTGTTTTTTTTAATGGAATCCTCAGTGAATCCCAAGTTCTTTATAAGTTTGAGAGAGCAAATATTAAGGCCTGCACCTCCATCCACTAGGACCCTTTTAACTTTATTTTTATGGACCAACACTTGTAGGTGAAGTGCACAGTTATGAGATGGCTACAGGGGGAAGTCTTGGTCAGAGAATTTAAGGAGATTGGGGGTAATGATGTTCCCAACCATAGCCTAAAATTGCTCTGTGTCTAGGGTGGTGGAGATGGTGGATGATACTAATGCTTCATCAAGAATTTTCCTATGGGCTGCGGAAATTTTAAACAGTTCCATGATAGAGATCTGTGCGGGGGTTCTCTTCAGTTGGTCGATGACATTATAGTCATAAGGAATGTCTTTTGTATTTAAAATGGGGGTCTTAGACGGTGCCCCTACAACGGTCACCTTGCCGCCATGTGTGGTGACTCCACAATCAGCGTTGGCACCCTTGACATTAATGACCATGACCATTTCATCAACACATGCGAATATCTCTTCATGTACTAGATTAGCACTAGAATATGTTTGCTTGCCTTCGTTATTCCCTTGATTGTTTCCTTGATTATGGTTCGGCATTGGATTTATGTATATCTTCACATTTTAATTTCCGGCTGGTTGTTCGACATTGATAATCTTGTCCTCGATGAGATCTTGGATGATGTTATTTAGTCTCATGCAATTAGCGGTTGTATGCCCTTTGATCTTGTGAAAGTCACAAAGGAGATTTTCATTATACCATGGAATTTTCATCATGGGTTTCGCGTATTGCTCAGAGTTGGAGACTTTGATTAGATTCTCTTTGACCATTTTTTTCATTATGGACTCGATGGATTCCCCAAGGGTTGTCAACTTCCAATTGGGAGGGTATTTTCCTCGAGGAGGTGGTCCTCATTGATTACCCAAGTTATTGATTTGGTTGGCAGGAAGTGGTTGTTGTTGTGCTACTACTGTATTAGTCTACACATTATTGTGATTATGATTTTGTGGTTGATGATGAGTTTGGATATTTGGCTTGGGAGCATTTATGACCACTTCAGCATCGACCACGCCGTTTTTTGAGATATTTTTCTTCCTCGACCATGTTTGAGGTTTATCATTATAATTGTTAGATGGGCGATTATCCTATGGTGGAGTGAATGTTGAGATGCCTCCTCGCGTGGTAAGGGCCCTTTCAATGTTGAGCACCTTTAGGATCAGTTGATCGTATGATGTGATGCATTGCATTTTCAAATAGAACACCAAGTTTTCATCTAGATTGGATATGATGGTGCAAACTTGTTGTTCTTCTAGCATGGTCCACTTACTCTGATTGGCCTTGGATCACCATCTTTGCAAGAAGGATGTGAATAGCTCTCCTTTTCTTTGTTTGAGTGTTGATAGTTCTTCCAAACTAACATTTGCACCCATGTTGAAAGCATAATTTTTCAGGAATGCTTCCACAATCTCCTTGAATGTTTTAATGCCCATGGGTAGGCGAGAAACCCATTCCATGGCTGGACCAGTCAGACTTCAGGGTAAGAGTCGCATTAGATACGTTTCATCGTATGCAACCTCCATGCAATGCACCTGAAATTCCCTGACGTGGTTTTCAGGGTTGCCCGTTCCATTATACTTGTCAAATTTGGGGATCTCAAATCCCTTGGGAATGGTACCATGGTGAGAATCCTATCGAAAGGATAAGGGCACAATTTTCCCAGTGTTCTTATTGTCTTTCTTCCTTATAGGTCCAACACTTGCTACGAGAGCAGTTTGATTTGTGTTGCAACATTGTTGCTTGGATCAGGAGGTGGAATGAATGTGTTTTGAGGCGTTTGAGGTGTTTGATTGGTGGGAGGAGTACTAGTGGGAGTTTTTTGCAAGCTCTATTGTACGTTCAAGGCCTATTGGTATTGTGTTAACAATGCTTGTTGTTGGTCTTGCTACTATTGTTCCCATAAAGCCTATTGTTGGTCCAGTTGTTTTTGTGCTAACAAAGCTTGTTGTTGGTCTAGTTGTAGTTACACCAACAATGCTTGTTTTTGGTTGAGCTATTGTTGTGCCAACAAAGCTTGTTGTTTGGGTTGTTGTTGTGCCTAAAAGGCTTGTAGGGCTTGTTGGTATGCTTGTTGATGGATTGCTTGCAGTTGCGCTTGGTATTGTGCTTGTGCATGTTGCTAGGCTTGAGCTTGGGCTTGTGCTTGTGCTTGAGCTTGTTGGTATGCTTGGGTAGCTTGTGTGGCTTGTGTAGCTTGTGCGCCTTTCACAGCTTGTGCACCTTGCATAGCTTGTGCAGATTGTTGGTTTTGCTTTAGTACCCTCTAATGATTATCTTTTTGGATGGCTTGGATCATGGTGATGAATGAATTATCCCTGTTAGATTTCAGTGGGATTGGTGGTGGATTGGGAATGATGTCGAGTGAGCTAGTGGTGTTGGTGGTAGGGATTTGGGTCATTGGTGGTGTGGTCGAGATGCTTGGTCCTTGAGAAGGTATGCCTTGGGAGATTTGAGGACCGATTGATGTGTTTACCATAGTGGCTTGAATGGTTGCCACTTATTGTTTTGATATTGTAGGCACAAAGAGAGAATTCAATGTGATGTTCGGATTGCCTAGATTTAAGAAACTAGATATGGGTGAGGGGGGAAGGCCCACCCCCATAGGTGATGTGGATGTGAGCAATAATGGGGGAAAGGGTGGTAGGTTTCCTTTAAAGGATAATGGTTCAGTGGATCCCGTGGTTCCAAATAAAACACCTTCTCCTTGCGGTAGAGAATTTTGTATGTTTAGCAGATAGGTGGGTGTAGCATGGAACGAGGATGAATCAGTAGAATTATGGAAATTGAGTAGGATGTATGGGTGTGATGGATTTACCAGAATAGAGTTTTCTGGTATGGTGTTGATACTCACCTCTTTGTTGTTTATAAGGTGATGTTTTGGTAACTCATGAAACATAGCACTTCCTTTGCTCGCAATTGGTTAGGTTAGCATGATAGTTGATGTGATTATGGGAGTTTCTTGGAAAATGCTAGGAATTGACACTAGGGGTATGCCCGTAAGAGGCCTTTCTATACTAGCATCTACGTTAAGGTCAGAAGGGAACTGGACCCCTCCTTTCATTAATGTGCATAAGAATAGAGAAGGGTTAAGTTTGAGCATGGTATTGACATTTCTATGATTCTCTGGATTTTGAATCATTTCAATTATTTCCCTTTGTATCATTCCCAAGACTTCATTGATGATATCCTCTTCATAGCCTTCCCCTTGAGGATTTTGTGATGGTAGAGAAGAGCTACTTGAGAAGAGCTACTATTTGGCTAGGTGTGTTAAGCCAAGATAGGGTGATGCTGATTTGGCCCTTTTAAGTTTAGCATGAATGATTTTCATAAAGTTCTCAAAAAATTTGTTGATGGGATGAGATTTGATTGATGGAGAGATGAATGAGGATGATGAATTTGATCTTATACTTGAACCTAGGCACAACTCTCTTTACAAAACCTAGGTGTTGAAGAACATGCTAGACTTCCTATGTGAGGAAAGCAAACCTTTCAAAAAGCTCAGGATTTTGTTGATAGTAGAATGCATACAAAGCTGGATTATTTCTTGAAGCCTTTTTATAGAAGTTGTACACAAGTCTTTCTCTGACTTCAAGGAGCATTTCAAGGCGTTGTTCATGGGCTTTTAGACTTATCCTTTTGAACCTTGGTTTTGGGATTTTGACCTTTCGGGAAATCATTTGAAGCAAAACACATATGAGGTTCAATTTGTCTTTTATCTTGGCTTTAGTGGATTTCTTTTTACCAAAAACACTTGCTTGATTATGTTTCAAACTATATGTCTAATGTCCCAATTTCTTTTTCATCCCACAAGGTCCATTATGTGGAAATCAAGTAAATTAGGGAAAAAATTTCCTAGGTTTAAGCTTAGTGAAAACAAATGATGATAAAATTCAAGCACTTAGAAACCTCTAAGGATATGATCCCTAGGGAAAGCAAGAGTACTTAAATTCATCAAAGGTATTTGTTTCTTCTGAGGGGTTTGAAATTTGGAGGTTTTTGTGAATGTTTGTTTTTCAATTGTTTTGAGAACCAAGCAATGTATTTTTATTTTCCAAGCACATGTACAACCCTAGGATGATGAGACAATATTTTGTTGGGTTCCTCACTTGGATGAATCTAGCTGCGCATATTTTGTGTGGATGACTAGATGCTTGACCACACTGGCTCCCCTCCATGGCACACACTTCTCAGGTCAGCCAAACATTAGTACCCATGAATCTCCCATGGCATACTTTTCATCTCTACAAAAAAACCGCATGTATAACATGGGGTGACTTCAAAGGACATGACCTTCTACACCAAAAAAATAGATAAGGATTTGGCCTTTTCTAAACAAAGGGTTTTAATTCAGGCATTCCATTCATGGGGGACAATCCAGTATGGCGAGAGACCATTGCTGCCCTTCTCGTCGAATTAATCCTCATGATTCTTGAACTTTCCTCAAGAATCCACACTTATATACTGGTTGGAAATCGCTTGCCTTTAGCATGTTCCCGGTTGGGTCGTTCCCTTGGGTGATTACTTTTTCCCACAAGGCATATCCGCTAAGGTAAATAATAGAAAGCTAGCATATCCTATAGTTTAATCAACCTTCATTGAAAAATAAAGGGAGAACACTCGCAATATACTGTGCTCACACTCGCATGTTTGGTTCAATTTTAATTCCAAAAAATGAAATGTGGAGGCAATCTTTTATGCAACTTAGTGTCACCAAAAAGACTTTTGATTCTCAAGATCATTGTGAAGCATGAGAGAAGTGCATACGCCTTTTTAAATGACACTACTTTACAAAAAAGATTACAAGGCACAAAAAACACATGTTCATTTTAAATCCCTCAAAGCAATAATGAGTTATTTTTAAGCACCAAAGGAAATGTGAGATTGCCTTGTTCAGTTTTTTAAACCTTTAAACAAAATCTAGTATGTTGTTCCTAAGGTTGTTTTAAGCCTTTTGCGAACTTTGAAAAAGAAATTTTTCTTGTTATTTTTAAACTGAAAAGGAAAATTTGTATTTCTAAAGCATGAAAGTAACAAATTTCTCTTAAAAAATAGAATTTAAAATCCTTCAAGAAGTGTTCATTAACACTTTAGTGTTTAAAAACACTTTGTGTATGATGAATTTGATATCATGATGCACCTCTTTCTTTTCTTTTTCCTTGCTCCAACTTGCAAAATGATAGAAAATCAGAGAGCACAAAGACAACAAACAAGGTCAAGAATTAGAAAATCAAAAAATCAAAAAGCACATGTCAAATTTTAAACCTGACTATTTTTTGCTGCAGAGTTTGTAGGAGAGGTGTAGTTTATAGGAGCGACGCAGTTTGGAACAAAAACAACGCTATATAGTGCCACACGTTTGACTCTGGGTGGTGCTCTATAGGAATAGAGACCACAGGTGCGGTGTAATATGGTCAAGCGACGCAGTTTGAGAGGTGGCTAGGTTTGAAATTTTAAAGCTTTTGAGGCGGGAAAAAGGGCGGCGCAATTTGGGAGTTGAGCGGTGCAATATGGAGTCGCGTTTCTAAAAGTGGTGCAATAAATCACCATGGACCTATGTGCAATTTGTTTAGAGATTTAAAAAATTTAACAGGTGAAAAAGCAGAGTGGCACAGTTTGGAAATTTTATGCGGTTTGGTGTAGCACCGTGTCTTTGAAAGAGATACAATATGGCATCACGCCTCTGGAAGCAGCGCAATATAGTGCCATGGAACTGTGTGTAGCACAGTTTCCTATGTACACAAAAATGTTAGAGAAAACATGGAATTTGTGAAAAAAATGTGATGAAATCTTTGAGATTGCCCTCCTTCTAGTGCCAAAATGTGAACCCCTAAACCTGCAAATGCACAAGAACAACAAACAAGTCAAATTGTTAGATCAAATGCATAAAAGCATGAGAGATTCCCCATGAAATCCATATATTTAACTCAAATTAGGAAAATGAAGAACATAATATGGAAAAGCATATAAATACTAATTAAGCAAATAAAATTAAGATCCCATGGGGGAATTGGTGCCAATTGAATGTTGAAATTGGCCCTTTCCCAACTCCTAGGTTGCAATGTGAATGATTTTTGAAATGGTCAAATATCCCAAGGAGAGCTAATTTTTTTGAAAATGATGAATGGTTGAGTGGAAATGGGAAAAATTATCTCTCAATGTGAAGAGAGTAACTTTGCATGAAATTGTGGATGAGAAATGAGGAGAGAAGCCTCCAATTTATAGATTTGAATTTGGAAGAATGAGCAAACTTTGAGCAATGTGGGACTAACTTTCAATCCAATGTTTCAATGCCACTTGTCACCATGTGAATGGTTGATGGTTGTGCACATTTTTGGCCAAAGTGCCAATAAATACAATTAGTTTGAATTTGAATTTTTGAAATGACTTGTTGAAGAGGGAAGGGAAATGAAGTTAATGTCACTTGGCTCAATGCAAAGGACATGTAAGAGGCCTTAAATGCCTTGTTGGAAGGACCAAGTCCATTTGAATTTGAATTCAAATTGAGGGAATATTCCCTTTTGATGTCATGTGAGGGAAAATAGAGAATTAAATAAATTAAAGTAATTGATTTATTGTGCAAATTGCATTCTCTAGAGGATTTTAGTGAGAGGGATTAACTTAATCAAGGTTTTGATTAATTTAATAGGAGATTTGATGATTTGACAATTTTGACTCAAATAGATGAATTAATTTAAATCAATATTTAGAGGAAATGATTAATTAAATAAATGATTTTATTTATTTAACTAAAGGGGATAATGTTAGATTAAATCAAATAAGGTTTAATTTATTTAATTTAATAAGAGGACTTTAGAGATTTTAATCAAATAAAATGATTTATTTAATTAAACAAAGATGTAAGATTAATTAAATTAAATTGATTAATTTAATCACTTGAAGAGGAAAACGAATAATGATTCATTAAATTAAGAGACAGAATATGATGAAATGCTGAGAGTATGATTTTGGAGGAAATGATGTTAGTAATCAGGATCAAGTGTGCCAAACTGAAAATGTACATTTTCCATGTCTACAGGTGGTGATTTAGGTTGCTTAGCCTCTTCTTCCTCTTCTCCCTCATGTACTATATCTTCTTGAATCATTAGCATCTTAGAGAACCCACCAGACTTCTTTGATTTCTTTGTAGTTTCAGCCTCTGATGGTTTCCTCGAGTAAACCTTATGCTTTGGTTGTTGTTCTATTGCCTCCTTTTTTGGGGGGATCTGGTGGCAGGAGGAAACTTGGGAGCCTCCTTAGATGTAGCATCGGTTCCAAAATCGGTCTCACTCTCAAGCTCATCTTCGAGCTCACCATAGGTCAAATCAACCCCTTGAAGCTTTAGTTGAGCAATTTGTGCATCAACCCATTGCCTGGTTCTATTCTTGATTGGATTTTTCAAAATGTCAAGGTCATTAATCTCTTCCTTGTCCCAGTCTATGGTTGGCAATGGTAGGTTAGTGACAACATCAAACCTCAGATCTATGACTATGATTTCATCTTCATCAATTTGATTTGGCACCGGGAATAGTTTGATTGTCTTGATGAAGTACGTCGTCATTCACATGTAATGCCTCGTGTGCACTTCTTTATCATCTTGGAAATTGGCCCATAAATTTTCAATATTGTGCAAGTGGGCATACTCCTTCCCCAGAAACTTCTTCAATTTGTCATATGGGTCCATTCTCAATCGAGGGGTGTACTAGCTCAAATTATATTCAACAAGCTCTTCCTCTGAATTTTCATCACATTGGGTTGCCGAAAGAGCATAGATTCCTTGCCCAAAGGTAAGAGGATAAGGCACCACTATGTGGTGCTTTCCCATGAGGAGATTTTGGGCATTTTGCAGTTGCCTTGATACCTCTAACAATACCATCTGGTCATTTTGATATCGGGGCAGCTTGTATGGTTTGTTGTTGAATCCTTCGGTTCAGATGTAGGTAAATTTGGGAAATTGGATAAACAAAAATCTAAACCTCTGTATGAAGTCACAAGCATTTTGAGTGACTCTTCTCTCAAAGTCCCCTCTAAGAAGTTTGATGATGTGCCCGATGAATGCATCATTCACCCTGCAATAGTCCTTCTTGATGTTCCCTTATTGGAGTTGTGGGAATCGGTCATAAAATTTTAATTCTCTTCCCGGGATTATGCTTTGTGCTATGAATAGGCCTCTGTATGGAGTGGCATATGCTAGAAGGTAGACCAGATCATAGGTCATGTAGAATTTATGGGACTTCTTCATCATTAGGAATTTATCATGCAAATTCTTACTAATCATCCAAGCTCAATCGAACTTGGCGGTGCCTCTGATAATTTTTTCAATAAAAAAAAATCCAATCACAGAAAAATGTTACGGTTGGGATGCCCATGATTCTTCTCAACAAAGTCACCAAATCATGATAGTCTTCATAGAAGTCACTTACGACTAATTCTTGGGGTACTTTGTTTGCACTCCCCCTTTTTTTCTTTCAACCAATGTTGGTTAATTATCTTTTTTCACTTGAAGGAGTCCACTTTCCACATCTTATCTACATATTCTATTGATGCCTACTTTGCAGGGTCATGAGTGGGGATGCAAAAAAATTATGCAATAGACTTGGTAGAGAGATTAGCCAACACCCAACCATCCCGGTCTACATTTTTTTTGCTTTTCTCTTAGTAGGCTTCTCTACAATCCATTTCCAATTCAAGGGCTACTAGAGTAGGCATGAAGCTGGCCACCTTATCTAGACCACTCTTCCTTATTCTCCTTGCATTTTATGTGGTAAGGTTAATTATAACCCTCTTCCTGAACTCATCTATGTTTACATGGTCGAGTTTGGTATTTGTGATTTTATACCACTCAGTAGCAATCTTGGAGGTGACCTCCATCCTCTAAAATTGGAACCTCATATGGTCTTTATCCTCCTTCCCTCTAATGGCCTTAGCAAGTTTCTTTCCATTTTCTTGTTCGACAGAATCCCCTAATGGTCCTGCAGCCAGTTCCATAAATCCTATAGGAACAAACACAACAACCATATTCATATATAAAACAAGGGGAGCATCAGTAAATCCTACAAAATAGTCGTTAGATCAAGTAATTCATCTTTCATAGATCATAACATTTCCTAAAAATCATTATTTTCTTTTTGTTTGGGAGAGATTGAGTAAAGCAGGCCCAGGGATGCGGGTTTCCCTAGGCTAGCGGTTGTTTTGAGGTCCACCATTTGAAAATGACACTAGCAAGGTGGAGTCTCGTAGACAGAGTCCCATAAGGTGACATTCACAGCTAGGTAGGATGATCATCATAAACCTCCATAGTTTAAGGTTCATCAAGGGGCGAGCAAAAAACCATGAAAGGCAGCTATGTGGTGGCCATTTTGAAATGGTGAAGGTTGGACAATAGCCCAGAGAAGGTGGTTTGCATCATCAAGCCCACCAAATTCATCGTCATTCAACATTTTCTAGGGGAGGCCAAATGGGGGTAGAAGGATCAAGCCCCGCATGATGGGTGGTAGGTCAAGCTTGGTTGTTTGGAATCAACGTTTAGGGCTCAGCAGCCCACAGATGGCCTCCCGTAGAGGTTGTCCCACAGTCATATTTTACTTAGTATTTTCCATGTGAAAGGACGGAAAAGAAATGGGTAGTGTAGAGTTCACAAGGCAGATGGGCAGGGTGAGTCAACCATTCAGAAATGACGAATGACATGGGGTGACCTGTAGATGGTGGCCCATAATGGCCAGTCCAAAAGGGACCAGTACTTAGTAACTTTAAGGAATACGAATTGGGTGGCGAGCAAGAGCTCGGGACCCACCAAGTTGGTGGAAGGACGAGGTTCACCATTTTAATTGGACCCTATGAATGGTGGTTAACAGCAGATGGTACTCTGTGGGAGTCGCCCTGCAAAGACCTATCAATGCAAATGTCCACCAAGTGGCAGTTGGTTAAATGGGGTCCACAAAGTGGGAGGGTGGTGGATAGCGATCGTTCAGAAATGAAACTAAGCAACGGGCCAAAGGTTATGAGCAGCCCACAGGGGTAGATCCATGAGAGTTGTCAGTCAGGAGGGGCAATCTTAACCAAGTGTTGAGTTTAATCCCAAAGATAATGGAAGAGGGGCCTATGGAGCCTCCAAGGCAGATGACCAGGGTGGAGTGGTGATTTGAAACAATGAAGAAAGGGCCATGAGTAGGAGGAATCCCACAATGATGGATCCACAAGGATCATTAGGGTATGAGCCATCTGCATACGCGGGCCTAACAGAGATGATGGTCGTTGTTTAAGGTTTATAGGTGAAGGGTTGAAGCAACAACGACAAAGGTCTTCCAGGATGCAAGGGCTTGGTTGCTTTGATGAAGAATGGTCACAGAGGATTTAAGTTCCACATGGCCCAAAAGGGTGGATTCTCAAAGGATTTTCAAATTTTAAGACCTAGGTTTTGTGCACCGTGAGGTTTTCTACTTATTTGTGAGCTTTTCCTTCTTGAACAGTTTGAAGATTTTAAATTTTTTCAAGAAAAACCATGAGTGGGGTGGTAGTGGACTTACCTAGGCACTCCGCAAGAATTCAATGAAGAATATTAAGATTGCAATGCATGATCGATAGCAGGATCTCGCGGGAGCAAAGGCAGTGGAAGTTGGAGGGCTCTAACAACTCTTTAGAAGTAATTTCGATGAAAATGACCCATCAGAAACTCCTATTTATAGAAATTTGTGTATTAAATGTTTGCAACAAATGATGGTAAGGAGGCTGACACAATTGGTGGGCATGGTGTTCAAACAATTAGTAGTGGCAAATGAGAAACCCACGAGGTGGGCAGCAGCCAGGCACTCGCCATTTGGAATGGCCAGAGAAATAGAGACAAAGGTCATGGAACCTGCAAGGCGGATGGCTCGACTAACTCGACCATCATGCAAATGACAAAGGGGCCAAGGAATCCCGCCAGGGAAAACCTATAAGGACGAACCCAAAAAGGGCAAAGGAGGTGGGCAAGCAGCCAGGCACTCGCCATTTGGAATGGCCAGAGAAATAGAGACAAAGGTCATGGAACCTGCAAGGCGGATGGCTCGATTCTAACTCGACCATCATGCAAATAGGACAAAGGGGCCAAGGAATCCCGCCAGGGAAAACCTATAAGGACGAACCCAAAAAGGGCAAAGGATGATAGTTTAAAGGGCCCAAGGCAAACTACTAAAGGGGACTCTGTGAAGGCTAATGACTTAGAAATTTTGGGGATGGTGAAACTTGGTCAACCTAAGATGATGACTTTAGGACACATTGACCATGTAGGACTCAAAAATAAGAGGGCATGCAAAATGAGATGATGACAAAAGTGATCTGACATAGGTGAAAAGAGAGGGTTCCTATTCGGAACGGGGTGTCTGTTAAAGGCACAACAAATGGTGACTCCACTGGGGAACGCTCCTGAGCATTCTAAGGATAAATGTTCACTCAGAACCTAGAATCTTTAGTTTCACAAACCAAAAGTTGATTTCCATAGGTGAAGTAGGAGCTCGAGGAAGGATGATATCCTTAATTGAATCAATGCACAAGAGAATCTCGAAAGTGTGTGCATAGTGAATTCATTCTCCTGTCCTCAAAGACTATACAAACAACTACTAATCAGGCAAAGGCAAGCTACATAAGTTGTCTAACCCCAAAATTAACCTGGACATTAATTTGCTGCCAGACAAGCATCCATAGCCCTGATGGAGTTATCGTTGTGATTCCATGAACATTTCTCTATTGTCAGCCAGACATCCATAGCCCTAATAGAGTTATTCGCACACCCATACAATTGCATATTTTGAATTTTCTTTTCTTTTCTTTTCTTTAATATTTTATTTTTGATACTTTTCTTGCTCAACTACGTAAGCGTTGAAGCTTACAATGGGTTTGGAATCATAGTGGCCACTGGAGTAGACTTGAGATTTTTTAACTTGCCCAGCCCTCCTAATAGCTACTGCACAACTCCTTGGAAATAATTAAAGTGTATTGTCATGTATGATCCAAGATAGGTCCAAAAGGATTCAAACAAGGGTCCCTTCCTAGGTCAAATCCAAAGTTCAAGTAAAGGAACTGATTTCACGGAGGCAATCAAAGACCAACAGTTGGGAGTGATGGAGGCAATCAAAGACCAATAGTTGGGAGTGAATATTTATTCAAGGAACACAAAGAGAAGGCAATGAAGTGAATTGTTTGTCAAACTAGGCATGGCCACCATAATAATAATAAGGATGCTCAACGAGACAAAATATTTAGGGAAACAAGTAAAAGCAAAGCAAAATAGTGAAGCAAAAAAGGGAAACCTAAACTAACTTATATACAAGTATTTACAAAGGCAAACTTTGAAAGCTTAGGGAAGGAAATAATGCTTGAGATGCTACTCGTTGACCAGCAATAGGACATCCTCTCCAGTTAGTGTATTAAGGCGAAAGGCATTATCTCCTAAAATCTCTAAAATTTGAAAGGGGCCAAGCCAGAGCTTTTCAAATTTTTCATGTCCCCCTTTCTTTTCATTGGACTTGTCCCAACATAGGACCAAATCAGAAATTCTAAAGGACTTTACTTTGGCTTGACGGTCAAACCATCTTTTGACTATGCCCTCATGTTTGGCAAAATTTTCAATGTCTTTGTCACGAACTTCTTCTAAATGTAACAATTCAGCAAGATGAGCTTCTTTGCGATCTCCCTCCTCATAGTAATCATTGATAAATTGGAGGGTGGGAATCTTTAAGTGTATAGGAAAGACAGGCCCTAGTCCATAGACTAGATGAAATGATGAATTCCCTAGGGAAGCCTTGCGGCACATGCGATCTGCCTAAAGGGAAAAACACAACTTGGTATGAAAGTATTTAAGGTTCTTGTCAAGCAACTTCTTGATCACAGTGATCAGGTTCTTGTTTGTGGATTTGGCTAGGCTATTGCCTTGAGAGTAGTAATTGGACAAAAACTTAAGGGAAATGTTGTAATCAAAGGCCCAACTAGCAAAATTTAGTGAAGAAAAGGTGGGTCCATTATCACAAACAAGGGCATATGGGCAACCAAAACAATTTAAGATAAAACTTTCAATAAAATTAGTAAATACCTCTGTGGTACATTGCCTACATGCAATAGCTTTTGTCCATCTAGTACAATAATTAGAAGCGGTTAGAATGTACTTGTGGCCTGCAAAGGATGGTGGGCTTATCAGACCAATGAAGTCGAGACCCCATTGCATGAATAACCTTACCTCCAAGACTGGTTGGAGCGGGAGAGCAATATTTCTTTCTCTGACAATGGCCATCTGGCAGATGTGGCAGGTTCAGACATGGTGATGTGCATCCTTGAAGGCCGTTAGCCAATAATATCCAGCCCGCAAGATTTGATGAGCAGTGGAAGGGTCGAACTCATGGCCGACACCAAACTTATCATGGAATTTTGCTAAAGCTCGTGTTGCATCTTCTTTCCCAAGGCACCTGAGGTAGATCCCTTCATGATTTCGCTTGCACAAAATAGAGCCTTGCAACATATAGTTGTTTCTCTTTAGCCTAAGGGCATGTTTTTGGAATCTCTGCAAGCGAGGTGGGCATGTGTTGTGTAGTACATATTACAAAATTTCATTGTACCATTCTTTAGGGGAGACATCTTCGAGTTGGTACTGCTGCACTGTGAGTTCAGGTCCTACCTCCAATAGTGTTTTAGCTATAGTTTGGGTAAGGGCCTACCCCCTTACTAATTTTATAGGCTGAATTTCCATATCATACTCGTTCAGTAAGGTGAACCATTTTTCTCTTCTTTCTCCAAGTTCATTTTTTATTAGTAATGTTTTTACTACTGGGTCAAGAACTATGGAAAATACCTTATTACGTAAGATGTAATGTCTAAATTTTTTGACTCATTTGACCAAAGCATATGCTTGCTTTTCTATGTTGTGGTATCTTAGCTCATCATCCTTTAATAGAGCACTCATGAATGCAATTGGGTGTTCACTCCCTTCATCATCCTTTTGAGTCAATATGCTATCACATGAATGATCTAAAGTGAATGAGTAGATATAGAATGACTTCAAATAATCGAGGCTGACCAGCACGGGTGCATCAGCAATTACTTTCTTGATTTCTTCAAAGGCTTTCTTCACCTTGGGGTCCACTCAACTTTGGTGTCTTTCTTTAGCATGGCATTGAGTGGCTTGACTTTTTCAGCAAAGCCTATGATGAATTTCCTAACAAAAATTATCTTTCCAAAGAAGGATTGTAGTTCCTTCTTGTTGTCTGGTAGCTAAATTTTTAGTATTTCTTGGATACACTCAGGGTCTATTGAAATTCCTCTTTTTGAAATAACATGCCTGAGTAGCTTGCCTTTTGTAATGTCGAAGATGCACTTTTGTGGATTCAAAGAGATTCTGAACTCTTTGCACTTTTGGAAGACTTTGCATAGATTAGTGACATGATCACTTCGCTTCTTTGAAAACAACATGAGGTCATCCATGTAAGTTATCATACATCTTCTAATTAAATCCTTGAAGGTAATATCCATTGCACACTGGAAAGTGGTGGTTAGCGTTAATGAGTCTGAACGACATCCTTCTGTATGCAAAGGTTCCCCATTTGGTGGTGAACGTTGTCTTATGTCAGTCATCATATTGCACCATTACTTGGTTATACCCAGAGTATCCATCTAGGAAGGACATCATTTGAGATACATTGACTATCTGAAGGACTTCATTCAATGAGGGCACGGGGTAGTTATCTTTCTCTGAAGATCTATTCAAGTTACAGAAATCCATGCACAATCTGATTTTACCATTCTTTTTCCTGACTAGAACAAGATTCGTCACCCATATGGAGTGTCTGACTTGAAATATGATCCTTGCTAACATCAAATTTTGTACTACTTTGTAGATGATAGGTTCCAATAATGCATTGGCAGGGCACTGGCATTACCGAAATGGTCTAGCATCTAGCTTGAGAGGAATGGTATGTGTAATAATCAATGTGTCGTATATCTTCAAATCCTCATAACTCCAAGAAACCACATCATGATACTTTTGCAAGGCGTTAATGATCCCTTTCTTCTCCTCTGGTGTGTACACCTTGCCAATGAACACATTCTTAACTTCCTCAACTACTCCAAGGTTATGGGTGTCATAATAATTGTTTATGGAGTCCATCTTTACTTATCGATCTTGATCTTTGATCTGATCTAAGTCAAATATTCATTCCAGTTGGACCATGCCTTGAGGAATGGTATTGGTTCTGAGACTAATGACCCCTTCTATATCTTGGCCTCTTCGAGCTTAGCCTCATCAATGATCTGAGTTGAAAATACATCAGAACTGGTCATGAAATCCAAGATTTTCTTATCATCATTGAATACTTGAAAGTGGGATACGTTGTCTGGCATAGATGAGGTGGAGGTGAGCTCAACGATGAACCTTTTGAGACTAGACAATGATAGAGGTTGAAGGGTGTTGGTCGCTTGATCCAAGGCATTAGTGGTATGATTTTGGGAGTGAGGGATCAACTAAATATTAAATGCATCTAGGCTCTCTAAAAGATTCCATACCCTATGCTTGTAATTAGTTAGTCTTGTATCATGACAAGAATAAATATTTCTTAGTTGTTTTATGACTAACTCTGAGTCACCAAACACTTGTTACACTTTAAACCATTTTCTTAGGTCCATCAAGAGACCAAGGACTAATGCCTCATACTCCGCTACATTATTCCTACAATAGAATTGAATTTTGTGAGTAGAAAAGTATGACTTACCTGTAGGGTTGATTAGTTTGAAGCCAACTCTGGCTCCTTTCTTGGAGATGGACCCATCAAAGCACAGTGTCCAAAACTTGGAGCAATCTTCAATCTTAGGGTTCATAGGGATTTTCACATTCAAAAATGTATCCACCTCAACAACCTTGGGGGGCTATGTGGGCTTGACATGACTTTGATCTGGTTGTATCATATGATGTTCCCCTTTAGGGGCAACACATCATTTTATGTGCTTAACCGCTACTTGGCATAAGTAGCACTCGAATTCAGAGTGGGAAGCATTGTGTACCCTACACCAACTGGGCAAAAGTATCTCTTGAAAATCCATTCTTGCACCCAAAATGAGTTGATCCTACACACAACTCTCTATGAAATCTTGGAAACCATCAAGTAATCCAAGATCACCATCCTCGTAGGAATCTTCATCATCAGGCTCAATCAATATCTTTGTTCTCTAAGGCATATGGGCCAAGCTGATAGGTGGACTACTCAACACAAGAAGGACCTCTCCTATCGCTTCTTCTTCATAAGATTCTTGTTTATCTGAATATGCCATGGGGCAGTAATTCCCTAGTTCTGTTTCAAAAAATAGTACCTCATTTGTGTTGTTGTACTTAGTTATCATGAATTTTATGCACAACTCTCTCTCAATATGGATTTGATTCAACAGTCCTTTCCATGGCAGCCATAAGTGAGAGTAATTGATTGTTGCATATTCATTCAATTCCTGAGTGAAATCCCTTCCTAGAATGATACCATATGTGTCGAGAATATCAATAACTTAAATTTCAATCATTTGTTGTACCCTAGGATCAGAAGCAATCTACATAGGTATTCTATTGATTTCACCAACTATACTGATCTTCGTCTTGTGTCACCTTGCATCAGGAGGGAGTTGGAACTATTCCCAAATCTTTGCAAATTACCAGAGGCATGACATTAGCAGAAGCCCCCAAATCAAGCAGACAATTATGCAAATTATTTCTAAATATTCTAATGGTGCTTAAGAAGGGAGGGTCTCCAGCTTTCCTTGAAATAATCCCCCTAAAGTATCAACTTGGGCTACCTGATCTTTATCTTTATCATTTCCCTTGTTTTGGACTTGGGCTTGATCCGATTCCTTAGTAGGTTGTTTTTTGGCTTACTGGTTTGAGGGTGATTCTGCTTTCTTGTTAAATATCTTGTGGATGATAGGATCATTTTGTGCCTCATAAAATGAAACTCATTTGGTGGGTACTTCCTGGGCTAACTTAGATGAAGGAGTCCCATTGATCATTCTAAAAAAGGCATTCCTAACTACTGAGAATTTAAGAAATTAAAAAGCGGATAGGCTAAGCTTGACCTTCTTGAATTATTTTGTGATGTACTCTCCCATTTATTCAATTTCAACTTTGAAAGAGGGGGTATGAGATGAGCCAATAGGTTGGTTTTGGTTTTGACCTTGATGACCAACACCAAGGAATCATATGGTTTGGATGGAACAAGGACCTGACATCCCAAACTATCAACTATGTTCTCGACCTCTATCTGGAAGATCTCAGCGACTATCTAGAACTTTGGACAATCCAATTCAGAATGTCTACTTGTCTTGTGAATACGACACCATTCGGATAAGGCAGCTTCAACCAATTATACCCCACTCGTAGTCTTTTCATTATTGCCCAGTTGGTCGAATGGCATGGGGACACCACCATTGTTTGACCTCATGTTCAAAGTTCAGTTCTTCCTTTGTGATGGCCTTCTATCAAATTTTTGTCCTGAATTCTACCCCCTCTCATAATTCTACCCTAAAGGAACATTCAAATCATGGCTATCACGAATGAGGTTGGCTTGGATGCTTCGTTGTGAGGCCTACAATTGGTTGTTCTGATTCATCAAGTGTATCATCTTGGCTGACATCTTCTTAATCATTTTGGTCAACTCGTCTATCTAATCCTTTTCGGCATTGTTTGGTTGCAAAGTTGAATTTTCAAGGAGGACCAGTTGCAGTGCTTGCTAATTTTGTTGAGTGGGAGGGAACTTAGAACATTGGAGGTATGTCAACACTTGGGGCAGTTGAGCATAGACCTGCTATTGTTGTGGCTAAAAGTAAAAAGGCATGGGAGGCATCTGATTCAAAGGCTCTCTAGGATGTGACACCATTGCAAGTTGAGGGATTTGATTCATCAAGGGTGTTTACTATCCCAGTGTTTGAGTAATCCCTTGAACCTGATATGGGTGAGCAACTAGTCCTAAAGAGGGTAGCAGTCCAGAAATAATTTTCCCTAGATCCTACTTTATTTAACTACTTTTGTGTAGGCACCCAACAACCGACCCGGTGGTGGATTCATCCTCTTCACCAAGGCAGAAGTGAGGTTGTCTAAGGCTACATACTATATCACGTGGGTGGAAGGATCGTCAACCACATATGGAGACTGCAGCCTCATGTATTCTCGATGAAATATATCATTGAATGAGTTGATCAACTTTTTGATCTCCCTTTGAATGGCCATGAACTGCTGGTATAACTTAGAGGGATTGACCTAGATCTTAAATTTATGCAAGAAAGCTTCCCTTAGAAGGTCCCAAGTGTTAATGGATCTCATCAAAAAATGGATGTACCAGTAGAAGGCCTCATCCCCCAAGGAGTAAGGGAAGATCCTTCATGCCACATCCTTGTGCACAATTTGCATATCTTTCAAGGCTATTTGAAAGATCTTGATGTGTTCTTCTATTGTCCTCTATGGATCCCAAGGGTTAAACTTGGTGCAAAAACCCTTTGGGTTCTTTGGCATATCATGGTAAACATTGAAGGACAAAGGAGATGGATTGTTGCCTAGCCATGCCATGGGAGGTAGAGGTGGAGCAGGCTATGCTAGGTTGACTTGAGTTTGGAAAGGGACAACAATAGCTGCTAGGATAGATCCCAGGAAAGGAAGTTTATTGGATTGGAAGGAAATTCCTTGGTTGTGGGAGATGGTAGCTTGGAAGGTAGTTTGGAGCGGCTGAGGAGAGCAAAGGACTACAAAGGGTGAAGGAGAAGATGAAGGCGAATGGGTAGAAGGAGAATATGTGGATAGAGGTGAAGTGGACTAATTGGTAGTGTTAGAGTTGAACGCTTCCCCTCTTTTAGCTCTTGTATCCTTCGTAGGGGGTGGTAGCTCTTTAAATTCCCCTTTATTTGGTGTACATCTTAGCACTCGATGGAACCTCTTAGGGGAGAAGGAACCAATTTGATCCAGTTTAGCACAATCTTTGCCCTCCTTCTAGCACTAGTTCTACTAATGGGTTTTTTTCACTTCTCAACATAGGTAATGCATAGATACATCACCTCTATTGAAAGGTAGAAATCTAAAAACAAGTTACAAAACACTACCCCAAGATCTCTTGGGTATCAGGTCATGAAATTCTTGGAATGTCTCAATTGGTCTTATGTGATTTGTTGGTAATCATAGGGTAGCCTTACATGTGCTAAGTTGGAGGGAGATTGGTTCCTGAAATGGAGTTCCTAAGAGATTAGATTTGATGTGCAATTGCTGCAAGTTTAGAATAGCAATATGGACTCCACTTTTATCATCATATTTGGCTTTACAATGATGCCTAAACCTTTCCTAAACTACTATTTTACAGAAAGGTCAAAAGGGAAGGGAGAAGAGGAAGTTCTTGGATCTGCAACTATCAATGAACAATGATAATGGAGGGCACTACAATGGATAACCTTCCTGAAACCAAGTTCCACTTAACCAAATTAACTTATAGTATCATGAAACTAGTGCTATCTTCTAAGGTATGTAGATTTTCAACCATTCATTCACCATGAACATGAATAAAAGATGAAGTTTACAATGCAACAATCAATATATGTGTTCATAATAGCTTTACACTACTGTTTATCATTAATAAACAATACAAATCAAGAATAAGGAAGAACATCAACACAAAAAAATCCTTCAACTTCAATAAACAACATTCACTAATCTCTAAAGCATATAAACATATTGATAAACAAAGTGAATTTACTCAAATCCACTAACTATGAGGAGAAGAGTCATGAAACATGCATGAAACTCAAGAATCCACCAAAATCAATGAATTTCTATTACAATTTCAGCAACATGTATTTACAACAACTCAACTCTCTCTTGAAAATGAGAGGAGACACCCTATTTATGGTGCTCAAAAATCAAAATGAGTGGCCAAGATTTAATCTCGTTATGTGGCCAAAATTCACTAAAAATTATGATTTCACCTACCCCCAATATTTTACAATTTAAAATACATTGTTTGTCCTTTAGCCTATTTCAACTTCTAGTGTCAACACTGTAGCACTGTTGTATCCTATTGATTTCTCTTTGTTGCAGCTAAATAGTGAGGAACTCGTCATCAATGATAGGTTCTCCAGCCTCCTTTTGCAATGTGGCATATTCTAAAAACTTTCCAATTAGTTTTTGGAGTTTTTCCCACTCCATTTTATCCAATTGAAGTACCTAAAATGACAGCTTCTTTAATCGACCTATGATCAATTCCCAGTTCTTCATGCACTTGGGTGTGGCCTTAACTATTTTTTCGGATTGGATGGAGCCATGGGCAGAGAAGTCCATAAAATACGGCGTTAGCAAACATGTTGTTCCATGCTCCATTTTCTAATGGAAATACAACCGGATTTTCCCCAGATCAAGGTCAAGGGTCAGCATCTCATAATCGATCATTAGCTTGAGATAGTCCTCAACATCCACCCTGTGCTCCTTGGCCCATTCCAAATCAAGTTCTACCTCATGGAGCACTCGCTCCAAGACTTCTTTCCTATGGTCCAGGTTCATTTTCCATGTTTCAATGAGCCATTGATCATTCTTTGTTGGAACTAGCTCCTTTTCCCATAATTTTTCTGGTATCTTGAGGATGGCTTCAATTTTAGGATAGATGATCCTGTATAGTTCACTGAAGCGGTGGCAAGTCTTCTCGGCGTCCTCCAAATTATTTTTCACATCATGAAACTTGTTTATTTTTCGGACGGTGTGATCGATGCCCATATCTCCATTGTAAAGTACACGTCGGAACCAATCCTCAATTTCCTTGGTCCAAATCTTTCTTTTCTCTAGCTTATCTAATTTCTGTTTTAACATCAGTAGTGGTGGGGTTGATGATGTTTTTGGCAGCTCTTTAGTAGAATACCATTGTTGTCTGCAGGTAGTGAGATCTCTCACCTATGCTTTTAATTCCTCCTTGGAGGACTGGTCCTTATTCATTTAATGAACAATTGTCACTACAAACCCCTAGAGTTGATCAATCTTCTCCTCACTTGTGGTTGTACCTAGTGGTGGAGCTATTATATGTTGCCCCTTCTTCCTTTTCTATCATCAAGGTGCCGATTTGTAATATTTGAGATCTTAATGCATCCATTGTGATATGTGACCTGAATTTTGGTTTCTTTTCTTTCTTGGCCCCTATTTGAGCCTCTGCTAGAATTGTGTCTAGTCTTGCCTTGGGATCCATGGGAGAGAGAGGGTCTTCTTCTATATTTTCTTCTCCAACCACTCGAGAATTTGAGATCCCACTTTTGGTGATTCATGATCACCTTCTTCTCTTTGTAAATTCTAGATCTCTCGCTCCCCATGATCTGAGGCTTCTTTCTCTATTTTCTCTTCATCCTCTTCATCTAAATCCCAAATAAATATAGTCTTTTCCTTTTCTTTGGGGTTGTCTTCACCTGTGGGTACCTTTTCTTCTTCTTTCCTAGGCTCCATTTAACATTTTTCCCCAAGACTTTTCCTTGTTTTAGCCTCTTCTTTAGACTTATCTTCTTCTTGAGTTTTGTCCTCTTTCTTTTCTTCTTCCTCCTTCTTGGGAGGTACTTCTTCTTGATGTTCAAGTATTACATCTTGTTCCTTTGATGGAGGCTCGATAGACATTTCAACGTCTTTATCAATTTATTTCTCTTCTTCAGAGGACTGCCTCTCGACTTCTTCACCAACATTTTTGAGTTGCTTGGACAACTCCTCTTCGAGCTCTTGGTCAAAGGACTCCATCACATACTTGGCACAGGAGTCTTCAACATCTTCTCCTGAGGATTGATACTTATCCTTCTCTTCATATACCACCTCATCAATGACTAGGTGTTCATATTTTGGATGCACATGGTAGTCATCTTTGTAAGGATCCTCACGCTTGACATCCTTTTCCTTTTCAGTTGTCTTCTTCTGCCACCTTTCGAGTTATTCTGAGATTTGTAAAGTCACTTCCATTTTGGGTGGTTCTATAGGAGGATGGGTAGGAAGACTAGCAACGACCTGAGCTAGGGAAACTTGCACCATGGGGCTCATTAATACCCTACAAAGCTCCATAGGAATATTCTACATATGATGGGCAATTTTTTCTAGGAGAGAAAGGGAAGGTATGGTTGTTATGGTGGCCAAAGGGAGCATAGATGACATAGACATCAAGGAAGAGGAAAGTAGGGAAGTTGTGGAAAAGGATGAATCCTTCACCATAATAGGCATAGTGAGCAAAGTGGAGGCAAGCTGGATTGAGATGTCCATCGTAGACAGGGAAGAGATTACTAATGTCTAGGATATCAAAGGAGGCGTAATAGCACCGACATTGGTCGGGATGGCAAGGGTAGATGCAGCAAGTGGTGATTTGGGTTTCTCAGCCTCTTCTTCCTCTTCTCCCTCATGTATTGGATCTTCTTGAATCATTGGAATCTTAGAGAACCCGCCAAACTTCTTTACTTTCTTTGTAGTTTTATCCTTTGATGGTTTCCTCGAGTAAACCTTATGCTTTGGTTGTCATTCTATTACCTCCTTTCTTTTCTGGGATTTGGTGGCAGGAGGAGACTTGGGAGCCTCCTTAGATGTAGTAGTGGTTCCACTATTGATCTCTCTCAAGATCATCTTCAAGCTCGCCATAGGTCAAATCAGCCCCTTGAAGCGTTAGTTGAGCAATTTGCACATCAACCCATTGCATGGTTCTATGCTCAATTGGATTTGTCATAATGTCAAGGTCATTGACCTCTTCCTCATCCCAGTCTATGGTGGGAATTGGTAGGTTAGCAATAACATCAAACCTCATATCTATGATTGTGCTTTCATCTTCAGCAATTTGATCCAGCACCAGGAATAATTTGAATGTCTTGATGAAGTACACTGTCATTCGCATGTAATGCCTCAAGCGCACTTCTTTATCATCATGACAATTGGCCCAAAAATATTCAACATTGTGTAGGTGGGAATACTCCTTTCCCAAAAACTTATTCAATTTTCCATATGGATCCATTCTCGGCCAAGGGGTGTACTAGCTCAAATTGTATTCAACAAGCTCTTTCTCTGAATATTCGGCACATTGGGCTGCCAGGAGAGCATACATTCCTTTCCCAAAGGTAAGAGGATAAGCCACCACTTCCTGGTGCTTTCCCATGAGGAGAGTGGGAATTTTTCAATTGCCTTGACACCTCCAACAATATCATCTAATCATTTGGATACAAAGGTACCTTTGATGGTTTGTCACTAAAGCATTTGGTTCAAATGTAGGTAAATTTGGGAAATTGGATAAACAAAAATATGAACCTTTGGATGAAGGAATAGGCATTGTGGGTGACTCTTCTCTCGAAGTCCCCTTTGAGAATTTTGATGATGTGCCTGATGAATGAATAGTTCACCCTACAATAGTCCTTCTTGAAGTTCCTGTATTGGAGCTATGGGAACCAGTCATAAAATTTCAATTCTCTTCTCAGGATTATGCTTTGCGCTACAAATAGGCCTTTGTATGGAGTGGCATCAGTTAGAAGGTAGACTAGATAGGAGGTCATGTAGAATTGATGATACTTCTTCACCACCAATAATTTATCATGAAAATTCTTAGTAATCATCCAAGCCCAATCAAACTTGGTAGTGCCTCTGATAATTTCTTCAATAAAATAAAACATCCAATCAAAGAAAAATGTTGTGATTGGGATGCCCATGACTTTGCTTAGTAAAGTCACCAAATTGTGATAGTCTTCATAGAAGTCACTTCTAAACAATTATTGGGGTACCTTGTTTGCACTCCCCCTTTTTTCTTTCAAGCAATGTTGGTTAATCAAAATTTTCCATTTTTATGCTTTTATCTTGGTAGAATTCTCTCCAAGCCATTACCAATTCAGGGGCTACCAAAGCAGGTGGGAAACCGACCACCTTAGCTAGACCACTCTTCCTTATTCTCCTTGAATTTTCTATGGGAGGGTTAATTATAACCCTCTACCTAAACTTTTCTATGTTGGCATGGTCGAGGTTGGTATCCATGATTTTATCCCACTCAATAGCAATCTTAGAGGTGACCTCCACCCCCTGAAATTGGAAACTCATCTGGTCTTTATCCTCCTTCCCTCTAGGGGCCTTAGCATGTTTCTTTCCCTTTTCTTATTCGATGGACACCCCCGATGGTCTTGCAGTCGGTTCCATAAATCATGTAGGAACATACACAATAAGAATATTCATATAAACAAGGGGAGCATCAGTAAAATCTTAAAAAAAATTCGTTAGATCAAGTAATTCATCTTTTAGAGATCATAAAATTTCCTAAAAATCATCGTTTGCCTTTCACTCGAGAGAGATTGAGAAATGCGGGCCCAGGGATGCGAGTTTCCCTAGGCTAGTGACTATTTTGAGGTCCACCATTTGAAAATGACATTGGTAAGGTGGAGTCCTACAGACAGAGTCCCACAAGGTAGGACCCATAGCCAAGGAGGACGGTTGTCATAAGCCACCAAAGTTTAAGGTTCGTCAAAGGTGCAGGCGAAAGACCGTGAAAGGCAGCTATGTAGCGGTTGTTTTAAAATGATGAAGGCTGGACAACAGCTGACAGAAGGCAGTCTGCATTGTCGAGCCAACCAAATTCATCATCATGCAACATTTTCTAGGGGAAGCCAAACAACGATAGAAGGATCAGGCCTCACATGATGGGTGGTAGGTCAAGCTTGGCTATTTGGAATCAACGTTTAGGGCTTGACAGCCCATAGATGGCCACTCGCAGAGGTTGGCCCATGGTCATATTTTACTTAGTATTTTCCACATGAAAGGATGGAAAGGAAATCGGTAGCGCGGAGTCCGCAAGGCAGACATTCGAGGTCAGTCAGTCATTCGAGAATAGTGAATGACATGAGGTGACCCATAGATGGTGGCCCGCAAGGTCCAATCCACAAGGGCTCAATACTTAGTAATTGTAAGGAATACCACCTAAGCGGTGATGAGCTCAGGACTTGCCAAGCGGGCGAAAGGATAAGGTTCCCCATTTTAGCTGGACATTATGAATGGCGGTGAACAACGGATGGTAGTCCATGGGAATCGGTCTGCAAAGATCTATCATTTCAAATTTTTGCTTGGTGACGATTGGTTTAGTGGGGTCCGTGAAGTGGGAGGGTGGTGGATAGCGGTCGTCCAAAAACAACACTGGGAAAAGGGCCAAAGATCATGAGTAGCTTGTTATAAAGAGCGGAACTCTTTAAAACAAACATCGATAAATACTTTCAATAAAATCATTTATATTCAAAATAAAGTTGATAACTCATTCATTTAGACATCATTAAAATTCAGTCGATTCCAAAATAAACGACATAAGGTCGATAAGATAGATTCATATACAATTCCAGTCTAAAAACATACATGTGTCATATTACACAATTTGAAAATAATATAATGGAAGATAATAATATCAATTACAATTAGAGACTTAGGCATTTAGACGCCTTAAGCTATTCAATACATATTTCAAGAAATTATAAAACATAAAAGAATATGGCATCCTTTGATCTTCAATCCAATAGCTAATCTTCATAAGGAAGACGAGAACAAGGATCAGGCACTTTTTCTGCCCAACCTCAAAGCTTACGCTTCCCCAAAATTCTTAATTCATTCAAAGAATACCCGAACCTGCACGAATCGCTTAGCAAAAAGCAGTCTACAAGCAAGATGGAATCTAATGCGTGCCTAGTATAACTAGTAAAACCACAAGCATTTTCATTTTTCTAAATCATTTAAGAAATAAGAAATTTCGATACTAGGATATGGTAGAGAGTTCAATAATTCCATCTATTTCAATGTTCCTTAAGTTACTTGGCCAAGTAAAATGTCATGCACGACAAATAAAGCAGTTTTAGAAAAGCATAACTACACTCTCTAATAACCCATATTCGACACCCATCCCGGAAGGTAACTTTCCCAAAAACATAACATGCACAATCATTTATCAAGCATGCATGGTCCCAAATAGTCAAATACAATCTTTCACAAAAAATTTATTGAAAGTCATGATTTAATCGAAAACAGTTTAAAATATTGTTCTTTCATCATTTTTAACCATAGATATTAAATTCACAATTAAAAATCGAATAATTAATTAATCGAAAATAAGAAGGTGTATCTCCAGTATGAAAATTAAATACATATAAAAATAGTCATAAAAGAGTACACATTCTTTTGTTATTGTACTCATCTATTTAATACTGTTCAAGTTCTTTTTTGATTCTAAGTAAATCGTATTTAAATTTAAATGGTTTATTTTCTGTTTTTAAAACTTTCAGAAAACAAATAATTATTTTGTTTAAGCAGATTTAAAATAACTCATTTTTTTGTTTCTGTTTTGACTATTTTAAGTTTCAATTGCATAATTGCTAACTTTAACCTCTATCTTGAAATTTCATTTAAAAATTTTAAGGATATTTTTTCTGGAGCATTTTTAAAGTGCTTTTAAATCAGAATAAAACAATCATTTTCTATTTAAGATGTTTTAAAATCTAAATGTAAATGATGTTTTTTGGTTTTGCATCTCTTCCTAAATTTAATCGATTGTTTCTCAGTGTTTTCAAACCAAATTTCTCCCTAAAATTTTTTGTTTTGGAACTTGTTTATAATTTTCTGGAAAATTCATAGTCTAACATTTTAAGAATTCAACAGAATTTCAAAGTAACAAAAAATTCTTTGAATAGTTATCAAAATCCACAAATAAATAAAATTGCATTCAATTTTAATCTATTCATAATTCATTTAATTATTCAAAATCCTACCTATTAAATTCTCCGATCTGGAAAATTGTTGAAAGTTTTCTTCCTCTGTATTTTGTTGCTTTTACCTCCCTGTCTCCTATGTTGTGTTCCTTGCTACCTTGGATGCACCGTGTAACACCCAACACTACACCCTCTATTCTTCCTTCCTCTATATTTTCCTAAGACCTCTTGCTACCTAAGCGAGTGTGGAGAGTGTGATCTCCTTGCATAGGTCGCGCCTATTCCTTTCTTTTCCTTGTTGTATCTGCATGGAAAGTCTTAGTGGCTGCAAAGGTAAATGGAGAGATGTGGGAAGCTTGTTCTGGCCATGTCCTCCCTCATTTTCTAGATGCGTGGGATGTGAGTGGAGACTCCTCTCTGCCTAGTCGCTTGGAGTATGGAGTCCTCTCCTTGGCTGTGTGGAAAGATGGAGTCTCTTTTTGGCTGCACCTCCTCTTTTCCACCTTTTACCAGTCTCCTATACATGGGTCTTAGTCCTCTCTCTCACTCTCTTGGCTTTGTCTGGGTAAGGTGAGATCCAGAATAAATAGACAAACAAATATGAATTCTCCCTGCATCAATAATACTCTGTCTTTTTTTTTTATATTGAAGAACAAAACCAGATTTCTGTGTCTTTTTCCAATTTCAAAATTCTCCAGACCTATTCTTCTTTCATGCATTGATTTTACCAAGAAAAGAGATCCCCTATTTTAGATTGATCTCCAGATCAATTCTTTAACTCCAAGTTTTCAATTTTATTCCTTCTCATCTTGATTGAAGATATTTCTTCAATTTGTTAACTGAAGTTTCATTTGAATGCAAAGTTCAATTTGCACGTGAATTTATTTTTCAATAACTCTATTTTAAGATTTTTGTTCAATTTCTAATTTTAAATCTTTTCTTCTTTCATATTTTCAATTAAAAACATTTAAATTTATAAAACACTTTATTCATTTAAATTTTATTAAATTCTGAAATAAAAGCCAATTCCATTTAAATTTTGAAATACAAGTATCTTATTTTCAAACAATGATCAAATATATAAACAAGGAATCCAATCATTTAATTTAAATCAATTTCCTCAAATTTAACCAAATCGTCATTTTAAATCAACATGTATTTTTCACAATTTTTGAGAAATTAAATTTAAACTCAATTTTTAAATTTGCAAACACAGAATCACAAAATGCATTAAAAATATTATCCAAGTGAGTGTGTGAGATTTCGTCTTACTTATAAACGTCTAACAGCTAAACGACTCTACCTGATCATTGTTCTCGCCTTCAATCACGTTCACCTATTCCTGCATTCATTTGCACTCGATTTTACATTAGCAATTTGACAAACCCCAAATTTAAATAAAATGCATTTCAAATTATTTTAATTGCATTTAAATTTCAACTTCATTTCAATTTAAATTTCATTAAAATAATCTTTTAACTTTAATTTAAATAATGATATAATGATTAATAACTTGCATTTAATTAATCAAATAAAAATCTATACGTGACATCCTTCCCCTCTTGGAAGAGACATCATCTCGATGTCTTATTAACCAGTCAATAAGCATAACATCACCATCAATAAAACACACTATCTCAATCAGTAAACATAGTATCTCAATAGATAAAGCATAGTATCTCGATCATAATGAAATAGTAACTAACAACAGTTCTCAAAAATAAGCATAAACAAATAATAGTAGCATCCACGCTATCAAAGTTCACAACATGTGAATCAAAAACTAGAGTATCAAGTATCTTTGCATAAAAGAAATGCTAATCTATGAAAGCAAATGAGGAAAATGATAGTCTATCATCTCAAAATCTACCCATGTAGTACTATCCTTAGTATATTGGTCCCACTAGACCTTCTACTGAGTACTATCTCTATTATGCAACTTAATGCTACGCCTCTCTAGGATTTGGATGGGCTCCACTAGCACCACCCCTAGATCATGTACCTGTAATGAACGCCAATCAAGAATATGAGATGCATCATGATGATATGGTTTCAACAAAGAAACATGGAAAACATTATGGAGTCGAGCTAGAGCAGGTGGTAATGCTAGTCTATATGCAGTTGGATTAATAACTTCCAGTACATCAAAGGGTCCCACAAATCTCGGTGCTAACTTTGATGATTTCCCAAATGAGATAGAGCTCTTATGAGGCTTAACCCTCAAGAAGACTTTATCTCCTGCAGCAAACTATCTGAAAGTCATGTTCCTATCAGCATAGCTCTTTTGTCTATAGGCTGCTTCCTTCAACCTACCCTTGATCAACTTCATTTTCTCATCCATTTCCTTGAGCATATCTAGACCAATAATGATCTTGTCTTCCATCTTGTCCAAACTGATGGGTGTGAGACATTTCCGTCCATAAAGTGCCTCAAAAGGTGCCATACCCAAAGATGCATGAAATGAGTTGTTTTAGGCAAACTCAACCAATGGAAAATATTCCTCCCACTTGTATTGCTGATCCATGCAGTACATCCTGAGTAAGTCCTCCACAACCTGATTGACCCTTTCAGTTTGGCCATCGGTTTGCAGGTGATATGCAGAACTAAAATTCAATTTAGTTCCCAAAGTTGCATTCAGTGTAGTCTAGAACCTAGATGTCATCCTAGTATCCCTATCAGAAATAATGGTCTTTGGTACACCATGCAATCTGAATATCTCTTGCACAAATTTCCTCGCAAGAGTCAATGATCCATCCTTCAGATTTCCAAGTATAAAATGTGAAACCTTCATCATCTTATCAACAACTACTAAGATGGTATCATGCCTATTCCTGCTCAAAGGTAATCCTTGGATGAAATCCATACTGATTACTTGCCACTTATACTCAAGTATATCATGAGGATACAAAAGTTCTATTGGATGCACATGCTTGGCCTTAAATCACTATCATTCCAAACATCTAGACACGTATTCCATGACATCTTTCTTGGCATTAGGCCAAAAATACAAAGCCTTCAACTTTGTGACCATTTTCGTAACTCCTAGATGCCCTGAATAAGGTGCATCATGAACTTCCTCAAGGATCAACTTCCTCAAATCTCCACCCTCAGGGATATACATCCTTCCCTGATATCTGAAAATACCATCAAACTCCATCAAATATCCATCAAATCTATGACCTGAAGGATCTGCCTCTAGGGCTTGCCTAACCCTATCATAATGCTCATCTCCTAGAAGATACTGCAACACTTGTTGTCTCAAATTTGACCTTGTGGTCAACATAGCAGAGATATTTCTTCTCTTGCTAAGAGCATCTGCAACTCAGTTTTCCTTACCTTTGATATACTTAATACCAAAATCATACTCACTTAGGAACTCAATCCACCTCCTCTATCTCACATTGAGGTTCGATTGTGTGAAGATGTACTTAAGTCCTAAATGGTCTGTCTTAAGTTCAAATGGCTTCCTTAGGAGATAATGTCTCCACATCTCCAATGCATGAACAATAGTTGTAATCTCAAGATCATGTGGTGCATAATTCAACTCATACTATTTCAGTTTCCTGGACTCATATGCAACCACTTTCCCTTCTTGCATTAGCACAACTCCTACACCTTCACCTGATGCATTTGTAATCACTATGAAGTTCCCATTAGGATCCGGTATAGTCAACACTGGTGTCGATGTCAACTTTTGTTTAAGAATTTGAAATGCTTCCTCGCACTTATCAATCCACTCATATTTCTTTCCCTTCTTCTGAAGAGAAGTAATAGGTGCTGCAATCCTAGAAAACCCTTCCACATGTTTCCTGTAGTATCCTGCAAGTCCCATGAAACTACAAACTTTAATAACACTTTGCGGTGTTGGACAATCTACAATTGCCTTTATCTTCATAAGATCAACTGAGATTCCCTCAACAAATATGACATGCCCCAAATAGTGAACCTTCTTCTGAAATAAAGTACACTTTGAAAACTTACCAAAAAGCTTTTGATCTCTTAGTCGTTGCAAGACTATTCTCAAGTGCTTCACATGTTCCTCTTCTGTTTTAGAGTAAATCAGAATGTCATCAATGAATATAAGCATGAAATCATCTAAAAAATCTCTAAATATACTGTTCATAAGGTTCATGAATTCCGTTGGAGCATTCGATAAGCCAAAAGGTACCACAATGAACTCGTAGTGTCCATACCGAGTTCTGAAAGCTGCCTTCAGAATATCCTCATCCTTAATCCTCAACTAATGGTAACCTGATCTAAGATCAATCTTAGAAAACACTGTGGCCCCTTTCATTTGATCAAATAGATCATCTATCCTAGGTAAAGGATACTTGTTCTTAATGGTAACCTTGTTCAGCATCCTGTAAACAATACACAGTCACAAGGTTCCATCTTTCTTCTTAACGAAGATTACCGGTGCACCCCATGGAGATACACTCGGTCTAATAAATTCTTGTTTTAGCAACTCCTGCAATTGAACCTTTAGTTCATACAAATTTGTAGTAGTCATTATGTAAGGAGCTTTGGATTGAGGCTCCGTTACAGGTAACAATTCAATTGAGAAATCAAATTCTCTCTTCGGTGGTAAATCAGTAAGTTCTTCTGGAAAGATATCTAGGAACTCCTTGAGAACTAGATAGTCCTCTAGTCTTTGATGGGCATTATCCAAGTCACTAACCAGAATAGGAAAAATGGAACATCCTTTCCAATGTGCTTTCTTTAGCTGCATAGATGGGATATGTCTCAACTCTAGAGGCTCTCGAGATCCTAAAATCTCAACTGGATCTCCAAAATAATCCAAACAACTCACAACCTTATCCTCACAATTCACTATGGCTTTATGCTCAGTTAACCATTTGATCCCTAAGATCACATCAAAGAACCCAATTGTGCTACATAAAGGTTAACTTGGGTTTGGAAATTAGGTAACTCTAAATCTTTGCATGATAAACATGAATCTACCCTCTTCTCTGCTCGATTTCCATACTGAACCATCCATGAATGTGACATAAAATCAGGTCTAACAAGTAATTTAGCAACTAATTTAGGATCAATAAATCATTTCATAGCTCTTTTATATATCAAAATAGAAACAAATTGTCTAAAAATATTACCCAACATCTAAATAGGTGTAGCCTGAAAGTCTTCTTGACGGTTCTCAACCGCTGCATGGATCTAGTGTTGCGGTGCTCGCCGATCATTACCACCTTGCTGACCTCCTATAAGCTGAGTGCAATTGGAGGCATAGTGATATCCTCCATAATTATAGCCTCCACCTCATGGCCCTAGATGACCACCTGTCCTATTCCTGATATTGGAGAATTTGGTGTTATTATTGTTCACTTTCTTGTTTCCACGAAATCTACCTTCTCCTTTATCCTGAGTGTTTGTTCCTCTCTTTAGATTCCTGATCAGTTGATTATTATTGTTACCCCTCTGGTTATTGTTGTTATTATTTTGGAACTTCCTATTTCCAAAACCAGATTTAGCATTAACACTCTTCCTATAGTTTGCCACCTGTTGCAGCTTTTGTTCCTATTTTGTGGCCTTCTCAAAGACCTCATCCATCGTCAATGGATTATGAATATCCACATCAACTCCAATTTGTGGCCTCAATCCTAGGATGAATTTCCAAATATGGAACCATTCATCAATCTGATAATGTGGCACGTAATTGAGGAGATTAGTGAACCTCTTCCAGTACTGAGTAACTATCAAACCACCCTGTGTCAGATTCTGGAACTCTTTCATCTTCCTGTCAAAGAATAGTTGTGGAATCCACCTCTTCCTGAAACATTGCAAGAACACTTCCCATGTAGTCCCACCTGGTAGTAACTTCTTCTCAGTCTTCTCACTATCCCACCAAGTAGTAGCTTCTCTCATAAGTTGGTATGCAGCCCAAACTGCCTTGGTCTCATTGGACATATTCCTGAGCTCGAATTACTTATCCATCTCAATAACCTAGGCTTCAGCTCCATCACCTATTATTTTACCATCAAACTTGGGCGGTGCTACCCTTTTCAAATCTTTCACCAACTCCCCTTCAATCCTTGCTTGAGAATTTGGTACTTCAACCCTTGGATTCTCGTTATTAGGTTACTCCCAATTTTGGGGAATTTTGACTCGAGGTTTTTGTCCTTCTCTGACACCTCAAACTTCCTATTCCAGGTTATCCATTTTGGAACCTTGCTGATTCAAGAGACTGAGAATATGGTCCAACCTGTCATTCTCATTACTTGCAGCAACTCCTTTACCTCTTGTACCCATTATGTATCACAATTCCTACATCAAGGAATGTTTTCTTAGCATAATGTACAAAGGACCCTAGTGTTTAAACCTAGGGCTCTAATACCAAATGTAAAGAGTGGAACTCTTTAAAACAAACATCGACAAATACTTTAAATAAAATCATTTATATTCAAAATAAAGTCAATAACTCATTCATTTAGACATCATTAAAATTCAGTTGATTCCAAAATAAATGACATAAAGTCGATAAGATAGATTCATATACAATTCCAATCTAAAAACATACATGTTTCATATTACACAATTTGAAAATAATACAATGGAAGATAATAATATCAGTTACAATTCGAGACTTAGGCATTCAGTTGCCTTAAGCTCTTCAATACATATTTCAAGAAATTATAAAACATAAAAGAAGATGACATCCTTTGATCTTCAATCCAATAGCTAATCTTCATAAGAAAGACGAGAACAAGGATTAGGTGCTTTTTCTGCCCAACCTCAAAGCTTATGCTTCCCCGAAATTCTTAATTCAATCAAAGAATACCCGACCCTGCATGAATTGCTTAGCAAAATCCAGTCTACGAGAAAGATGGAATCTAGTGCATGCCTAGTATAACTAGTAAAACCACAAGCATTTTCATTTTTCTAAATCATTTAAGAAATAAGCAAGTTCGATACTAGGATATGGTAGAGAGTTCAATAATTCCATCTATTTCAATGGTCCTTAAGTTACTTGGCCAAGTAAAATGTCATGCACGACAAATGAAGCAATTTTGGAAAAGCAAAACTACACTCTCTAATAACCCATATCCGGCACCCGTCCCGAAAGGTAACTTTCCCAAAAACATAACATCCACATTCATTTATCAAGCATGCATGGTTCCAAATAGTCAAATACAATCTTTCACAAATAATTTATCAAAAGTCATGATTCAATAAAAAACAGTTTAAAATATTGTTCTTTCATCATTTTTAACCATAGATATTAAATTCACAATTAAAAATCGAATAATTAATTAATCGAAAATAAGGAGGTGTATCTCTAGTATGCAAATTAAATATATATATATAAAAAGTCATCAAAGAGCACACATTCTTTTGTTATTATACTCATCTATTTAATATTGTTCAAGTTCTTTTTTTGATTCTAAGTAAATCGTATTTAAATTTAAATGGTTTATTTTCTGTTTTTCAAACTTTCAGAAAATAAATAATTATTTTGTTTAAACAGATTTAAAATAACTCATTTTTTTGTTTCTGTTTTGACTGTTTTAAGTTTCAATTGCATAATTGCTAACTTTAACCTCTATCGTGAAATTTCGTTTAAAAATTTTAAGGATATTTTTATCAAAAATATTTTGTCTGCAACATTTTTAAAGTGATTTTAAATTGGAATAAAACAATCATTTTCTATTTAAGATGTTCTAAAATCTAAATGTAAATGATGATTTTTGGTTTTACATCTCTTCCTAAATTTAATCAATTGTTTCTCAGTGTTTTCAAACCAAATTTCTCCCTAAAATTTTCTATTTTGGAACTTGTTTATAATTTTCTAGAAAATTCACAGTCTGACATTTTAAGAATTCAACAGAATTTCAAAGTAACAGAAAATTCTGTGAATAGTTTTCAAAATCCACAAATAAATAACATTGCATTCAATTTTAATCTATTCATAATTCATTTAATTATTCAAAATCCTACCTGTTTCTCCGATCTGGAAAATTGTTGAAAGTTTTCTTCCTCTGTATTTTGTTGCTTTTACCTCCCTATCTCTTGTGTTGTGTTCCTTGCTGCCTCAGATGCACCGTGTAACACTTAGCACTGCACCCTCTATTCTTCCTTCCTCTGTATTTTCCTAATACCTCTTGTTGCCTAGGTGAGTGTGGAGAGTGTGATCTCCTTGCACAAGTCGCGCATTTTCCTTTCTTTTCCCTGTTGTATCTGCATGGAAAGTCTTAGTGGCTGCAAAGGTAAATAGAGGGATGTGGGAAGCTTGTTCTGGCTACGTCCTCCCTCCTTTCCTAGATGTGTTGGATGTGAGTGGAGACTCCTCTCTGCCTGGCCACGTGGAGTATGGAGTCCTCTCCTTGGCTGCTTGGAAAGATGGAGTCTCTTTTTGCTACGCCTCCTCTTTTCCACCTTTTACCAGTCTCCTATACGTGGATCTTAGTCCTCTCTCTCACTCTCCTGGCTGTGTTTTGGTAAGGTGAGATCCATAATAAATAGACAAACAAATATGAATTCTCCCTGCATCAATAATACTCTGTCTTTTTTTTAATACTCAAGAACAAAAATGGATTTCTCTGTCTTTTTCCAATTTCAAAATTCTCCAGACTGATTCTTCTTTCATGCATTGATTTTAACAAGAAATGAGATCCCCTATTTTAGATTGATCTCCAGATCAATTATTTAACTCCAAGTTTTCAATTTTACTTCTTCTCATCTTGATTGAAGATATTTCTTCAATTTGTTAACTGAAGTTTCATTTGAATGCAAAGTTCAATTTGCACGTGAATTTGTTTTTCAATAACTCTATTTTAAGATTTTTGTTCAATTTCTAATTTTAAATCTTTTCTTCTTTCATATTTTCAATTAAAAACATTTAAATTTATAAAACACTTTATTCATTTAAATTTTATTAAATTCTGAAATAAAAGCCAATTCCATTTAAATTTCGAAATACAAGTATCTTATTTTCAAACATTGATCAAATATATAAACAAGGAATCCAATCATTTGATTTAAATCAATTTCCTCAAATTTAACCAAATCGTCATTTTAAATCAACATGTATTTTTCACAATTTTTGAGAAATTAAATTTAAACTCAATTTTTTAAATTTGCAAGCAAAGAATCACAAAATGCATTAAAAATATTATCCAAGTGAGTGTGTGAGATTCCATCTTACTTATAAATGTCTAACAGATAAATGACTCTACCTGATCGTTGTTCTCACCTTCAATCACGTTCACATGTTCCTGCATTCATTTGCACTCGATTTTACATTAGCAATGACAAACCCCAAATTTAAATAAAATGCATTTCGAATTATTGTAATTGCATTTAAATTTCAACTTCATTTCAATTTAACTTTCATTAAAATAATCATTAAACTTTAATTTAAATAACGATATAATGATTAATAACTTGCATTTAATTAATCAAATAAAAATCTATACGTGACACCCGCAAGGGCAGACCTACGAGAGTTTTTAGTCGGGAGGGGCAATCTTAACTGAGTATTGATTTTAATCCCTAAGACAATGGAAGAGGGGCCCGTGGATCCCGCAAGGCGGATGACCAAGGTGGAGCGGCCATTTAGAACAATGACTAAAGGGCCATTTGTAGGCGGAATCCCGCAGCGGTGGATCCACAAGGATCATTAGGGTGCTCGAAAGGTAAGAGCTTGTCAAGTTCAAAAATGATGCAGAGAGTGTATGAGTGATCCGCATACATGGGCTCGATAGAGATAATGGTCATCATTTAAAGTTTATCAGTGAAGGGATGAAGTAACAGCGGCGAAGGTCTTGCGGGCTGCAAGGGCTTGGTTGCCCTGATTAAGAATGGTTGCAAAGGAGTTAAATTATATGTGGCCCGAAAGGGTGGATTCTCAAAGGATTTTCAAATTTTAAGACCTATGTTTTATGTGTCATGAGGTTTTCTACCTATTTGTGAGGTTTTCCTTCTTGAACAGTTTGAAAATTTTACAAATTTCAAAGAAAAACCATGAGTGGGGCAACGACAAGCTTACTTAGGCACTCGACAAGAATTCGATGAAGAATCCAAAGATTGCAATGCACGAATGATAGCAGGATCTCGCGAGAGCAGAGGTGGCGGAAGCTGGAGGGCTCTGACAACTCTTTAGAAGGAATTTTAGTGAAAATGACGTATTAGAAACTCCTATTTATAGAATGTTTTGCATTAAATATCCACAATAGATGATGGTATGGAGGCAAGTATGATTGGTGGGCACATTTTTCAAACCATCGATGGCAGCAAATGTGAAACCCATGAGGCAGGCGATAGCCAAGCACTCACTATTTGGAACGGCCAGAGAAACAAAGATGGAGGTTGCGGAGCCCGCAAGGTGGATGGCTAGACCGAATCAGCCACTATGCAAATGGTGAAGAGGCCAAGGAATCCCACCAGGGGTGGCCCACAAGGGCAGACTCGCAAAGGGCGAAGGACGATAGTTTAAAGGGCCTGAGGAAAACTACCAAAGGGGACTCCGTGAAGGCTAATGGCTTAGAAATTTTGGGGATGGTGAAACTTGGTCAACCTAATATGATTACTTTAGGACACATTGACCACATAGGACTCAAAATAGGGGGCACACAAAATGAGACAATGACAAAAGTGACCTGATACAGGCAAAAAGAGAGGGTCCTTGTTCGGAACGGGGTGTGTGTGCTAAAGGAATAACAAAAAAGTCCTTACATTTTGAAGCACTCATAACCAAACACAAGGTAAAGCAAGTCCTACTTGACAATAGATATTCCTTAAATCTATGCACATTAAAATTCATTAAATAGTTGGGATATTCTATTGTATATTTAGAGCCTCAAATCATCACCATCAAAGCATATAATAATGTAGATCAAGATTATGAGGGTACTATATGTCTTCCTATACAAGTGGTTATAGCTGCTATACAATTTCATGTTATTGATATTGATCTTCAATATAATGTCCTCCTTAGTTTCTCATGGATCCATTCCATGCAAGTAATTCCATCTAGTTATCATCAATGCATCAAGTTCTAACATAATGGCATTGAAGTTATTATTTATGTCAATTCACATCCTTTTGAATACTATCAATCTTTAGAATCTTCTTATCAACAATACCATCATTGACCAAGTACTGATATTTTATCTTTTAATGGAACTAAGGATTCCTCATATATCAACCCAAGAAATTTATTACCCTCATTCATCTCATCCATAGATCCCAATCCTATCACCCCAAGGTCAAGATACTAGCAAAGGTTGTGGAGATTATGAGTTGCATAATTCCTTTCACATTGAAACCATTCCTCTTTCTCCCTATTCATATGATTGACCTTCTCAACAAGTGTGTTAAAATGCACCACATCAAGGAGTAGAGATCCATCATATTTTAGTCACCAGGGACATTAGAAGATGAGAAAATTGAAGACATAAACCAATAGTTGTACAAGGAAGAATCAACTATGGATGATTCTCTTCTTGAGTAATTACAAGAAAAATTCCTATTTCTATTCATATTCAAGTCAAAACATGAATTGTTAAGGAAAAGTATTAGGACTCAATGAGAAAGGAATTGTTCAACGCATTATTCCTCCAACTAAATTTCATCAAAGAGGACTTGAATATATACCTCCAAAAGAAAATCTACTAAGTCATTAAATATCTTTGAGGATGATGAGGTAATTTTCAATGATGTGGAAAATATCGCTAATAAATTTATAATCATTTTTTGATTATTTGGATATCTCCCCAATTTTCACCAACCATTCCATCCTTGCAATCAACCTCCTAATTTTCTAGCTTGAGCTTATATATTTGGAACAACAAGGCTTTATGACCCTCGATGTGTTCCAAAATGATGAGGCCTTCCTCAAGTTCATGGGGCTTCAAGATACCATACCTCATGGTGATCACAAGTAAATATTTGTATATCAATTGAATAATTATCCATATTTGGGAAAGATGAATTCCTTAATCAAAAATAATAATAATAATAATTAAAAGATTCCCTAGTGAAAACCTCTTAGATGTAATATCAAATCTAGAAAAAGTAAAAATAAAGGAGGTATATTTAGGTGGAAATCTCCTTGAGGTTCTAGAAGATGAGGAACTAAATCGTCCCCTTATGGATCCCCAAAGGATAGAAAGATCTAAAATCTTGATCGAAGATACCCAATATATCAATTTGAGCATAGATGTAGAACCAAACATCACATATATAGCAACCACCCTTTCATTTGAAGAATGACAAACTATCTCAATTATCCTATATAAAGGGTATAATAAATTTACATGGTATTATTTTGATGTGCTTGGATTAGATCCATTGTTAGTGGCCCATCATATTGTCATGCATCCTAATGCAAAACATGTTAAGAAAAAGCTAAGGAAAATGTACCCTCAAATTTCCCTCTTGGTTAAAGTAGGGCTACAAAAAATTCTTGAGGTTGGTTTCATCCACCTAATTAATAATCCAAATTGGGTATCCAAAATTGTGTTAGTTTATTAAATAAATGGATGCATCCATATTTTCATCGACTTTAGAGACTTTAACAAATCTTGCCCCAAGGATGACTTTCCTTTTCCTACTATTAATCTCATTGTAGATCTTATAGGTGGGCATGCAATGTTATCTCTTACGAATGGTTTTTTCAGGATATAACCAAATCCACAAATCCAAAGGGGATAAATATAAGACAAATTTTATCATTTTATGGAGAAAATTTTGCTACTAGGTCAAGGTCTTTGGTCTCAAAATATAGGAGCTAACTATCAAAGAGATATGATATTCATATTTCATGATCTCCTTCATGTCATCATGGAATACTATGTGGATTATCTCTTAGGTAAATACAAGACAAAATAAGGTCATTCTCATGTCCTTGAGAATATATTTGATCATCTCACTCAATATGAATTATGACTTAATCCAAAAAGTGTGCCTTCAATATCAAATCCAATAAATTATTAGAATTTATTGTATCATGATGGAATATTATGTGGATGAAATCTTAGGGAGATTCAATACAAGATAAGTTCATCCTCATGTCCTTTATCATATCTTTGATTGTCTCGCTCAATATCAATTATGACTTAATACAAAGAAGTGTGTATAACATGATAAAAATAATATGTGTATGATCTCTTAATGAAATATAATACAATATAATTTTGTCCTCATGTCATTGAGCATATCTTTGATCGTCTCACTCAATCTCAGTTGTGACTTAATCCAAAGAAATGTGTCTTTGGTATCACCTCCAATAAATTATTAGGATTTATTGTATCACAAAGAGGAAGCTCCAACAAAGTTCAAATCCATAAAAAAAAATGTCTCTACCTAAGACACTCAAGTAGTTGTGTAGCCTATAAGGTAATCTCCAAGACATTCAATAGTTCATTGCACAACTCATGAACAAGTGTCAACTTTTTTCTCATCTACTCTACAAGAATTAAACATTTCAATGGGATAGCTCTTGTAAATAATTTTTTGATGAAATCAAAGAATATCTAGTGTCACCACTTATGCTCATGCCTCTTATACTAGGTAAACCTCTTTTTCTATATATCTCTACAATATCAATGGTACTAGGGGCACTTCTAGCACAACATGATGAAATTGGAAAAAAGGAAATATGCTAAATTAGTCACACTCTAGTTGGTTATGAGCTTAACTATAATACTATGGAAAAAAATATTTATTTGTGGTATTTATCTCTCAAAATATTTGACACTACATGCTTATTCTTTAGATGAAGCTCATTTCTAAAGTAGATCCACTAAAGTATCTTCTCTTAAGGACCTACCTTACATGATGAATAGCTAAATAGGTTAATTTCTTAGTGAATTTGATATTAAATATGTGGATTGAAAAGACATAAAAGGGTAAGTTGTTTTTGATCAATTAATAGAGCCTCCTCTTATAAATACGCATCCTTTGATAATATGTTTTACTGATGAGTCAATATTCATAATAAGTGAAGAACTATTATGGAAGCTCTACTTTGGTGGATCCTACACACAAGATGGTTCAAGGGTATGTATCTTATTTGTCACTCCATAAGGATAATTCCTACCAAAGGCCTTCATATTATCATTTCCTTGCACCAATAGCATGGTGGATTATGAAATATTGGTCATAGGACTTAAAATAGTCATTTAATGGAATATAACCCAACTACAAGTCTATCTGGATTCTCATCTTATCATCAATAAAGTTAATAATGAGTATAAAAAATGATAAATTCTTCCCCTATAAGTGAATGGTAGATAGATTTAGAAGCTACTTCACCCACATCCAATTTAAACAATTTACTTGTCTCAATACAAATTTGTTGATTCCATGGCTACTATGGGACCTTTGTTAGAAATGCCAAATGATAGTTAGAGACATGAATTCTTGTTGTAACAAATCCCAATTCTATCATATGACGTACTTGATTTTAAGATGATATGTAGGATTTTTGGTTGTGATTCTACTTCGTACCATGATATATACCTACCTTCATGATCAAACCCGTCCACCTAATTTTACACAAAACCAATGCAAATCCTTCAAAAACCCACCATACCATCCTAGGAGATACACTTTATCATCAAGGCTATGATTGCTATTTATTATGATGTTTAAACACAATGAAAGCTTACCTCACATTATAGAAGGCACATGGATGTATTTGTGGGGTACATAGTAGTAGAATGGTATTATTGTTATCACAGGAATTTGCACTCGCATGAAAAGTTGTAAATCTTTGCAATCCTGTGAAACATTGGAGTACTTTTAGGTTGTGGGTACCCTATTTGAAAGTAAACCTTCAAATTATAGGTCGGCTTCCTTTTTTATCTTCCATTTTTTACTAACGAAACTGGTTGGGAAAAGGGAAGAAGGTGTTGAGATGAATGCAAAACTGGAAAAATAATTAAATCTTAGTGATGCACCTAATTGGAAATATAAACTGCAACCTAATTCACAAATGATTACCCAACACTTTTACTTGCACAACCTGATCTGATAGCTTAATCACCTAAATGGTTTATACATAGGATTTGATTGAATACAATTTTGAGGGAAACCAATTAGTTTTCATGACTAAACTGCATAATCAATTACATGCACGGTGTATAACCAGTGAGCTTAAACTAAACTACATACATATATTAATGAAAGGAGATAGAAAAATTTAAAGGTTTCTAAACTAAAACACAATATTCATCAATCAAATCCCACACAATAATGATGCCTAAAATCTTCAAGGAAAAACTTGAAAATATTAGAAATTAAAAGGAATTCTTTTACAAATTACAAACTTAATTAACCTGTAAAAGTTGTTGCATAATCTATTAAAATGTGAAAACTAAGTTACATGAAGTCTCTTTGCTAAAGGCAAAAGTAGAAAACAAGAACTAGTGAAAAATGACTAAGTCGTTTCACTTTATACATTAAGCCTCTTAAAGGCATGGAGATGAAACTAAAAGTCAACTCTAAGTGTAAAAATCAATAACTCCAAAGTAATCCATGAGCATAAGCAAAAATCCATGAAAAGAGGGACCACCACTATTGCAAACTGAGCCTAAATAGCACAAAACTCCATCTCATACTATGTATAATTGAACCGTGACTTAAGAATGGCCTCTGAGTTGACTAAAAGTCAACAAACTCCATGCAAGTGGTACTGAAGGTGAATTGATAGTAAACTCCACCATTTTGCATGATTGAATAATTGAAAAAATTCAAGCTCTACTTTGCATGATTAGTGTCCTTGACTCACTCAAGTTATACCTTTTCATGAATTTGATAAAAGGACTATGTGAGAAAAATATTAAAAAAATCAAAGAAAATGATTATTTTAATATTCGATATTGGCACCTTCCCCTTTATCATTACATAACATTATAAATATTAAGAAAAATTATCATCTTAATATTTATTTACAATGATGAAATTCCATGCAAAAGAAAGAAGTCAAATATTTCACCCTCAAATTCACAGGCTACTAGGTTAATTGACTTCAAGTCAATACTTCAACACAATAATATGACATGATTTTATTCAAAACAAAGGTCAAAATAACCTTGATTTGAATTGGGATATTGGGTGAACATTTGAACCCTAAAATCATTTCTCTCATTCTTCTATTTGAGTTTTCTGGAAGTTTCACCATGTTGTGCTGCCATCACTAGGGTTTTGATCTGGAAAATGAGTCTTTGCTAAGATCCCATGGAGAAAACTAGAAAAGAGCTGAGTTCTCACACAATCAAGCTTCATACTAAAGGTAAGTTGGGTATTTGCTCAAGAAAACTTGAAATATTTGCTATTAAACTATAATTTTCTCTCTGTTTGGCATGGCCTCACTGGCTTCTTTCAATTGCTTCTGTATTTTTCTAATATTTGTCTTGTGCAAAAGTGCTCCACCCGTGAAAAATAATAGCAATTCTTTTTATGGGTTTCAAAAAATCCCTATGGCGTGTCCATACAATGCATATTTTATACTCTTGTGAGCTTTGTCTCTCTGATACTGGTGTGAAACCCTTATTATTTTTGTAGTTGATTTTTTTAATGGAAAACCCCATCTAGGTTTCACATTTGCTTGATGTAGCTTGCATTTCGTCCCCTTCATTTAGACTTGGTCATGGGTATTTTTGCTTTCATGTCTACCTTCTTTGGAATCTTGCTACTGTAGAAACCCTCCATCGAATTTATCCATTTGGGTTTCATTATTGCAGCTCTTTCAACACCATGCTCGAAATTATGGTTGCCACTGGCACTTGAATGAAAAAAATTCAAAATAACTTCATTCCTTCTGCATTTTTTAATTTCTGAATTTCCATTACTTGTGTTGATAGCCTTGATCTCTTCATTTATTCATCATTGTATGGGTATTCCAACCAAGCTGTAGCACCTACTATGATCTCCTTTCACACTTGGTAGTGCTCCTTATCCATCAAACTTCTAAGTCGATGATAACCATTTAACATAAATGTCTATTACCTACTGTCACTATGATTGTTCTTATAGATCTCAAAACTAGCTCAATGGATTTGTTTGCCTATAGTATTTAATCAGATGACACCATACGCATTGGAGAAAGACCCAAAACTTGTGATTTGATAGTAACAAACGATTTTGAGAAAGATCATAAGTCACACTTTAGGTCAATAAATCCCTCCTCTTTTGTTCTTATATAACCCATGCACAAAACTATATTGAGTTGAGGATCAACCTTCTTCTATTTTTCTTAAAAAGTGCCCTGATAAACCTCATTACTAACATTTGCACATCTGTTAGCTGCATTTCAAGCCTTTAAATTGTCTTTCTCCAATGAAATAAACCCCCCTCTTAAAGTGAATGCATATGCTCTGAGGGAAAATAATTTTGCACAACTATGACTCTGAACACACTATGAACAACAATAGGGATGCAATTCTATCCTCCGATGTTTGAACAGTTGTCAAAAAAAAAAGTATATGTATGTGTTTGAGTGCAAATTCATGAATGGAGATGTTGACTTTTAGGAACTCTACAAATTTTCAAACTTCTTCTATGGGTATGGTGACTGGCATATGTCACGTATACTTCTTCCCATTTGAACACCTTGTATGCATTTATTACATGGAGCCTTGATGACTTTCATTCTTTATGCTTTTCAAATCTCCATTTAATCATGCATTAGGTAAAGAGATTTCTTCAACTCTATGTGGGCAGCTAGCAATAATAGATAATGATCATAAAAATAGCTCTCCTGACTTCTTGTTGATGCCTTTTGATGCCTTTATTATAGTCATATAGATTGTTTGCTTAATATAGGATGTTGAAGCTTTTATGATGTATACATGTTTCTCTTATCATCTTCAAGACTTTATATGTATTTCAAAAGTTGTTTTATGAAACAGTCTAAAATAAGATTGATATCCTACTCTCCCTTTAATATAAAGGGGCTCAATACCTCACCAAAATGCAAATGAATGTATGGTAGAGCTGAAAGCTGAAACAAGATAACAATATTGATGATCTCCTAACATGTTTTGATCATTATTTTAGTACGATGAGCAATAAGATGCTTGCTCAATTTTTTTTCACCATGTTGAAATAAGGTTGCTTTATGAATCTCTTCTTAGTTACAACAGTTTTCTTAATGAATATTTTGAATATCTCTTAACTCTCATATAATGAGAGAGTGTAATTTTTGATATGTTGGGCTCAAACCTCGTGGGAGCCCATTTTTCTCCACATATCTGATGAAAATTGATCATGAACATAATGAGCCTATTCTTGCACAGTGAACAAACATGTTAGCAAAATAGAATGAAGCTAGAAGCTTCCAATGATGAATTTTGTGCTCTTTGAATACTTGAATCTCTGATGATTTAATAATCTGATGAATGGCTAATTGAATGTATATTACATTTTTGTTGGTAATATAGGAATGAGGTAGGATGTGATTTTTCATTTCTCTAACACCACCTTTCTCAAATCTTGCAGATGCATTTGGAGCTCGGAGCTATCGCAACTTGGAGACACGACAACTAAAGGCTTCAAGTGTTACAACAATTCATCATTCCAGGCAATGACGAATCACCTTCTCCCTTATATCTACATTATCTTCAGTTGTGTAGTGTACTTTTATTTTTGTATTCATTATTTGATTATGAAAATCAAATTAAGCTACTCCCACAACTTGTGTGGGACTTTGGTTTGTTCAAAATGAATAAAACAACAAACATTATGCAATTTTTTCTTGGTTACAGTTGTTACAATTACTTGCATAATAATACTGAAAATTAAAAAGTAATCAGATTTGTTTCAGCAATGAATACTTAGTAGAAAATTTTGTAACCACTTGTGTACCTTTAATTATGAATGCAATTCAGCTCTACCTATTTTGAGTTGTAGCTAAAAATAGGTAAAATTTATCTAAAAAGATTCAAGTATAACAAGATATTATTGGCCTACATTGGAGCATGATGCATATCAATATGTCAAATGGTGTCTTACATGTCAAAAGCATGGATACCTTATTACACACCTTCTCTAGTGTTGTAACCTATCACCACTCCTTGCCCCTTTTCTCAACAAGGTCTAGAATTGGTTGACAAGATTCATCCCTCCTCCTCCAATGGAAAAAAAAAACACTATTGTCATTGAGTATTTTATAAGGTTGGTAGAATCCACCCCCCTCACCTTCATTATTGAAACACAAATATCCAAATTTATCCTTTATCATATCATTTTTTATTTTAATATTATATCCACCATTATCACTAACAATGTTAAGGCATCACGAACATTGACACTCACAATCTTTGTGAATGATTCCACATCCAATATTGTTGGTCAAACCCCTACTACCCTCAAGGTATTGACCAAGTTGAGGCAAATAATAAAACCTTGCTAAGAATACTTAAGAAATTTGTTAATGATATTGGTCATGATTGAATCAACCTCAATCTAGCACTTTGGGCCTATTGCATTAGCATTCACACACCTACCAATGCCACTCAATATTCCCTTGACTTTGGTATTGAATCCATCTTTCCAACTGAAGTTGAACTCCCATTATTGTGTATCTTCTTGAAGAATCTCATCAATGTTGAAGAATATATGGTTGCACACTTGCACCAATTAGATCTCCTAGATGAATGGTGACCCAATAACTTCAACCATTTACAAGCTTTACAAATTCACCTCTAGAGAAGATACAATAAGAAAATAAATCCTAGATAATTACAGGTTAGTGATCTTGTACTCAAAAAAAATCAAAAGAATCTCTAAGATTGAGACAAGAAAGGAAAGTTTGAGCCTAATTGGTTAGATCCCTATGTTATTACAACTAAGTATGGATCAAGAGGTTATCAGTTGTATACTCTAGAAGGGAAACCATTGGATGAATTTTTTAACATTATACACCTCAAACGGTTCTATTCTTGAATCCATACAACATCCCACTTTAAAATGAGGAAAATACCAAAAAATAGAAAATAAAAAAATGTTAAAGATAAATAATGCATGCTATGGTGAAAACCTATAAAATAGGAACTATGTGTAATAGGTGGCTTCATTATCTTATAGGTCCTCTCAATACTTTTGTGTTATCCATTACCATAAATCCCTTTGTTTACCATAGCCCATTATCATACTATCGTTTTTAAGAATAGGATAATATAGAAATATATAATAAAATGAATGTAAAAATTAAATCTGGAGACACAAATATACACGGTTCACCCAATGTGGACTACATCCATAGAGAAAAAACTAGTCCTTTATTTTTTCGAAAAAATGAAGAGATACAACCTACAACACTTCTATTACAATTTACTCTTTGCTCTCTCACAATATATTGTCATAACACAAATTCCCTCACATGAACTCTACCATCAGATTTGTGGCCTAATGATGAATGATCTAGATTTACTATGTCTATGAGCATGAATTTTCACCCCTAATGCAAATTCCCCTTTCACCCCTTTACACTTTAGAAAACCAAAGGTGGAGGCTTAATTCCACTTAAGCTCATTTTCTACATCACACTTGGTGCCTGTTTTGTGTGTCAGTGGGAGCATTTCAATAGGGGATGCCCACATGGTGCGCAGACATCCACGTGGCGTACTTACGTCCCTAGAAAATTCCTATGATGGGAGATTGCAGAGACGTTACACTTTCGATTGGAAATCAAAGTGTAACGCCCCTCTTCGGCTGGTCGACCTGAATATGGTTGTTTTTCATCTTCTCCTTCATATTCTCACTCCATTCTTCCATTCTCAAGTTTGGAACAAGTTGGCACACTCTCTCCATGCTTTGAGCATCCATTTTCAAGCTTTGTAGTAGCACTTTTCACTCCATTGCAGCAATCTACCACTCCATCACTTTGATAGTGTGAGCGCAGGACAAATGCCATCACAACAGAGGCTTCAGTTCCTCTCATTCACTCCTCCACAATCCTTGAGTGCTTTGGATAGAGGTGGTAAGATCCTCTCATCTCCTCTATCATATTTGGTTGAGTAAGCACGCACTATTTTTTTGTGTTTCTTGTATACGTAGCTTGTATTCTTTCTTTATCATTATTTCTATCATTCCAAACTTGGTTGTCTGTGGAGGTGGAAACAACAAAACGGGGGTTTGACTAAGTCAGGCCCCTAAACAACCCCAACATTCCCTCTTTTTATGTGTGTAGGTGGAGAGATCTCAGAGCAAGCTCATGAGAGGATCATTCTATGAAATTATCTTCGTCACCTTTGTGGTAATATACTTCTTTCATCATATCCGTATTTACCTTTCACTTTTCCTAGTCTTATTCTTTACTTCCTGAAACTGCTAAACTAAATTGTTAGTCCTTTTTCAGGATTCTAACCTTGTCTCTCTATTTTTTTGGTTGTACGGATGCCAATGAACCTATGAGATGCCAGCACGTCATGCTATTGTCCTAGAGCCATGCTTTTGTCCTTCAATAGAGAGCCACTTGAGACATAGAGTTGACTTTGAAAAGCGACTTGTCTAGTCTCTCTCCAACTCTCGGGTTTGCATAGTGATCGAAGGACCTCATAGTCCTCATCATTATCATCCCATCTATCCTAACCTTCCTTTAAACTAAGGTAAGTTATGGAAGCCTTACTACTCTCAGCCTTTCGTGACCTGAGGTCTTGCAATGGTTGGTCCCCCTCTCACATTTTTGGTGAACCCAACATGAACCATTTTGGTTCCATTTTGTGATACTGAAAGCTCCTTTCCTTGTATCCTAGGAGTGTTTTAGGTGTGAGTGTTGTGAGGATATCACCTTGCAACCCAACCTATGACCCTTAGTAGGCACAGTTGGAAGGTTCCAAAGTGTTGTGAAATGAAACCTCAATTGGGTCACTATCCTATCTCGTAAATCTTAGGAGGCTCTGTAGAAGTATTGTTTGGTGTGCACAATGGAATATTTCTTAAATCAACCTATTCCCTCTACACATAATGTGAGTAGTGGTACTATCATAACCCTCATCTCACAAGACTTACCGATGGGCTTCAATAGAGAACCATCTCCTCTTTACATTCCTATGAGGATAAATGAGAATACTATAGTAGGTGTTCTCGTTGATCTGACATCGTAAGTGAATATCACAACTGAGGAGATCGTCTTGATTAACTTCCTGCATAAGGATGGGTATGATGCACCTAAGAGAAACATCCACACACACGATAGATTTTTCATACCTCCTATAGGGAGTATTTTCCTACCAGTCCTCATTGGACCTAAATCTATAAGCCTTCAATTTGACATCATCTCGAGGTTTGAACTCTTCAGAGTGAAGCTAGGCATCCCTTGGCTAGTAGCTATGAACACAGTTCCCTCAGTTATACAAAAGTGTCTAAATTTTGTTCATGGAGGTTTGGTACATGTTGTCCATGACACTAGTTTTAGACCACCGGTTGCATGTGGCAGCTATACCTTAGATTACTTTTGTCCCATGTCCCTTGGTCCTCTCCCACCTAGGAAGGACCTCCTACACCACATGTATCAAAACTATAAGAAGGGGCGTGCTAGGCTGAAAGTGAAATACCCAACATCACCTTATGTTGTTTCACATAGAGCTTGTCTGAAAGCTGATAGTGATGCCGCCAAGGCATGTAGAAGAGAAGAAGAGAATTGGTCTCGAGATCCTCCTTCTTCCTCTTCTGACATTCAGCCCGATGCTTCCTCTTGTCCTATTGTGGTACCATCTACTTTTGTCTCACGTTTGTGAGAGAATCCCATGGTGCCCACTTGGTGAAAGGCCAAGTGTCTTGTGTTTGAGCTTCATGTCTTACCAATGGAACCTCAGCCCATTCGGTATGGAAGACAGAAATCCCCTCATGGAGATTCCTCTTTGTCTTGGCCTATGTGGCCTCCTATTGTCCTTTGTACATAAAATAGTGAATGGGAAAAGGCCCGCTGCCAAGGCATTAGAGTCAACCCCTCCCGTCGTTTTTGAAATTTTCCCTTCTTCTCCCATTCAGGAGTCTATCTTTTCATTGGAAGTAGGTGTGGAAGACACTCCCATGTCTAAGCAGAATCCTTTCATCCCTTCGCAGATTTCAGATTCTGGTTCAAAGAGTCATAGAAACCACCTTGCATATGAGTGCAAGTGTTGGCAAAAGGCCCTCCTAGCCGAGAAAGCCTCCTTATAGAAGAAGGAGGAGGAGAAGGTTGCAACTCCTACTGCATCCTCCTCTTTCCCTCCTTATGTCTCTGAATATCTCTCGACTCCCACTATGAGTGCACATGCACCTGGAAAGGTGCACGTGTTCATTGCTCCTTCGATAGAGCCACCTTTGTTGACTTTCGTCTCGGATGTCTTGCCTTTCCCAAAGCCCGTGGACATGGTGAACACTTCGGTTGTGTCCACTTTATTTATTTCCTCTTCTCCCTCAACCCTCCTTGTTTCGTCTGTGGGGAGTTCACCTCCTCTAATGAAGAAAAAGGTAGAGTGTATCCCCTCCACCAATGGAGGACATAAGAAGAGCCCACCTTCTTCGAAAGGTAGCCCCAAGTTGACTTGTTCTGTCTTAGTAACAGAACCAGTCTTGGCCTCCCTCGAGTTTGTCACTGCTCCCGAGTCTCTTGGTGAGCCTAGTGGTGAACCTCAGGTACAACCTCCTCCATCCGCTGAGGTAAAGCATGGCACTCCCGTTAAGTATATTTTTAACTCATTGGATGAAGTTATGACCTTGTCAGTGATCTTTGTGAGGTCGTTGACCTTGGACACATAAGAGTTGAGCAACAGAGACCTCACAGGTCCCTCTTCCTTGGCCCTTTTTGTGGGAGGATTGGAAGATCCTCCCCTTAACATTACACCATTGTAGGCTTTCCATACTTCCCTCTACAATGATCTAGAGTGGGAAGCTGACGACCTCTTGGTCGACCAGTGTTAGGGGGAGACCCTCTTCTTGATCTTTAGAGTAGATGCATGTATGTGTTGTGATTTTTTCCCCCATAATCATGCTATTTGTGCCCAAATGACCCTTGTCACCCCTGTTGGTGCTTGGATATAGATGTGGTGTTTATGTTGTAAACTTTCTTCTATATGTATCTTCATTCTTCCATGTTTTTGATTGACTTTCAATAAATTGGGGATGATGCAAAGCGTCAAGAACATTTAGGCCTCCTTCCATGTTGACCCAATTTTTACTTTTTATTTTACTTTGTCTTTCATGCATTCTTCTTGATCTGGTTATGGATTGATGATCCTTCACCTCTTACCGCGATTACCTAATATATATAAATAAAGATAGATTTGACCCCACGAAACCAGATCCCCTTGTGCCCTTTGTGTGTGATCTCTTTTCTTTATCTTTCTCTTTATCTTTCTCACATCTTTGCTTGAGTTGTCCCTTTCATGTGTGATAATTCCTCTTCTACATTAATTGGTATTTATAAAATACATTCATTGTCAAATGAATCTTTTCTCAAAAACCCTTCACACACTTCTTTATGAGAATTGCATTCTCAACTTGAAACCCTAGTGGAATATGTTTCCTTCATCATGGGTTTGTAAAGAAAGGACTTGGAAACCCTCTTCTGAAGCGGGAATGGTCTTAGTCTTCCCCTCACATGGGCACATATCCTTCCTTTCAAATTCCTTGATGAAGTGAACATCTTGCAAAAGGTGTCCTTGGTGATGAATCGATTCAAGAAGGAAGACATTAGCTTTGAACAGTGTGTCCCTTGAGTGGACCCCTTATTTTCACATTGGGTTCCTGAGGGACCCCTTCAAAAGTTTTCAACAAACTTCTATGGCGTCTAGCTTGGGGGCAGCCTGACTAGGCCGATTTCCCTTCTTCGTGTCTAGTCTAAGGGCAACCTGACTAGACCTACTTTGCATCCTTATGTCTAGCTTGGGGAAAACCCGACTAGACTTCACTTTTCAAATAGTACATCCCTTGAGTGGACCCTCCTTCCTTTTGAAGGGTTCCCGAGGGACCCCTTTGAAATACTTACAACTTAGCGACGATCTACGTGATTGTTCGTTCATTGACCTATGCGGTTGCTTCTTGTTGTTTTTTATCTGCGGGTAAGTATGTCGCCCTCTCTAACTCTGCGGAGTCCCCTTTGCTCGGTCTACATCATGTGAGAGTTCTTGGGGGATACCTTCCTTGCAGGTTTACACATCTGTAAGGTGCTTTTCTTGGTTTCCTTCATGTGATATTTCTTGAAGAATACCTCCCTTGAAGGACCATGAGCCTGTGAGGCGCTTTCACACTTCAGCTTTATATTTTCATGGAACTACTGAGTCCTCTCCTACACTTTCGAGTTCTTCAGATTGTGCTTTGCTTCTTCATCAATTTAGGTATACTTCTCTTACTTTGTTACTCTGTTACTACTCTACTTTACCGAAGCACTCATCAGTATTCGTGCTCGCTAAGGTGGGGGAAAAATGTATCAGCGTGAATTTTCACCCCTAATGCAAATTCCCCTTTTACCCCTTTACACTTTAGAAAACCAAAGGTGGAGGCTTAATTCCACTTTATCTTGCTATCTACATCACACTTGGCGCCTATTTTGTGTGTCGGTGGGAGCATTTTTTTCGGGGACCCTTGTACAATGCATAGATGTCTATGTGGTGCACTTACGTCCCTGGTAGATTCCTGCAGTGAGAGACTATAGAGATGTTACACTTTCGATTGGAAGTCGAAGTGTAACGCCCCTCTTCGATTGGCCGACCTAAATATGGTTTTTTTCATCTTCTCCTTCATATTATCACTTCATTCTTCCATTCTCAATTTTGGAACAAGTTGGCACACTCTCTCCATGCTTTGAGCATCCATTTTCAAGCTTTGTAGCAACACTTTTCACTCCATTGCAACAATCTACCACTCCATCACTCTGATAGTGCAAGTGCAGGATAAACACCATCATAACAGAGGCTTGATTTCCTCTCATTCACTCCTCCATAGCCTTGAGTGCTTTGGATGGAGGTGGTAAGCTCATCTCATCTCCTCTATCGTATTTTGTTGAGTAAGTACGTACTATTTTGTAGTGTTTCTTGTATACGTAGCTTGTAATATTTCTTTATCGTTATTTCATCATTGCAAACTTTGTTGTCCATGAAGGAGGAAACACCAAAATGGGGGTCTGACTGAGGCAGGCCCCTAAATAGCCCCAACATTCCCCTTTTTTCTATGTGCAAGTGGAGAGATCTCAGAGAAAGTTGGTGAGAGGATCATTCTATGAAATTATATTCATCACCCTTGCAGTAATATACTTCTTTCATCATATCCGTATTTACCTTTTTCTTTTCCTAGTCTTGTTCTTTACTTCCTGAAACTGCTAAAATAGACTGTTAGTCCCTTTTTTAGGATTCTAACCTCGTCTCTTTGGTTTTCTATCTGTACGAATGCTAGTGCACTTGTGAGACACTAGTGTGTCGCGTTGTCATCCTAGAACCACACTTTTGTCCTCTGACAGAGAGCCACTTGAGACATAGATTTGACTTTGAAAAGTGACTTGTCTAGTCTCTTTCCAACTCTCAGGTTTCCAAAGTGATCGAAGGACCTCATAGTCCTCATCATTCTCATCTTTTCTATCCTAACCTTCCTTTAAATTGAGGTAAGTTAGGGAAGCCTTACTGCTCTTGGCCTTTCGTGGCTTGGGGTCTTGTAGTGGTTGGTCCCCCTCTCTTACACTATGAAATTATAACATTTTGTAATTCAAATATATATCTAAAATTTGGCTTAGGGGGTGTTTTCCCTTGAACCGTCATTAGAGGGATAGCCCTTGGATGCTAAAGGTGGGGGGAGGGGGGGTGACAGGGTAAACCCCCCTTCACTCCCACCAAAATTAAATGGGCTCCAAACACGGTTGTACAAACACCAATAATTTATACCTTTAACAAGATTAGGCTTTGTTACCAAAAATCTCCCACTTGGAGATTGATTACAATAACTCCATCACTATTGCACCTATTGGATTAGGCTCCAACAAGTTTGAACTTGGAAAGTTTCTCAACATCACCATAATATTTGAAGGCTAATTTAAACTGAGAAGGAAATCAATTTCTCTTGGCTTACTACCTTTGTTAAAATGTTTGTAGGATTTTGGTTGGTGTATATATTTTCCAACTTCAACTATTTATCTTCCAAAACTAATCATATGAAATGGTACCTTATTTTTATATGTTTAGTCTTAGAATAAAGGGTTGAGTTATTTGCAAGATGAATGGAACTCTAGTTATCACTATAAAACTTTCTATTCTCTTGCTTCTTTCCTAATTCCTCTATAAACCTTTGTAACCAAATTATCTCTTTACTAGCCTCTATATCAATGTCATACTCTACTACTATTATTGAAAGTGTAATGATATTTTTTAATCTTAAAATCCAACTTATTGTTATTTTGCCTACATTAAAAAGATACCTTGTGGTGCTCCTCTTGCTATCTATATCACCTACTAGATTTGAATCAAAATATTCTTGTAGAGTAGATTTTGAGCTACCAAAACATAATTCTTGAGTATTCGTACCTCAAATATAACTGAGAATCCACTTTACTGCATTTCAATGCTCTTTTCTTGAATAGTTCATATACATGCTCACATAGTTCATATACATGCTCACAACTCTCATTGCACATGAAATATGGAACCTTCAACATGTAAGATATTTCATCTTGTGTTTGGGAAACATCTCCTTTGTTTGAAATGACCAGGAAAAGGTGTAATAAATGATTTGATATCTTGCATTTGAAATATTTTCAATAGATTCTCTTTTTACTCATTTTAAGACAATGTCAATTTAAGATTTTACCTGTCTCTTGTTATTCTCATATCAAGGATTTTCTTTGCAACACCCAAATCCTTCTTTGTAAATGATTAGCTAATTTTTGTTTGAGAATATTAATATCTTGCATGTTAGACCATGGAACAAGAATTTAATCTACATACAATAACAATATATTGTAGCTACTATTATCTACTCTCTTGAAACAAACACAATGGTCAAAATGACATCTACTATAGCCTTATTTTATCATAAACCTATCATATTTTAAATACCATTTCCTTGCAGCTTGCTTTAGGCCATCAATATCTTCTTAAACCATACTAATTTATCCTTCCCTTTACTCAAACCCCTATGGTTGTTGGATATAAATCTCTTCCTCTAAATCCTCATGTAGAACAATTATCTTTACATCTAATTTTTCAAGATGCAAATCTTCTACCTCCACAAGGATTAAAATAGTTCTAATTGAAGCCATTTTACCAATAGGAGAAAATATTTAATTATGATCTATACCTTTATTTTGTGTAAAACCCTTTACAAAAATTTTGGCCTTATATCTATTTTTTTCTCCATCTTCTTCCTTCAACTTTTTGTTGGTAAATGTTTTTTTCATTATGATATTATCTCTAAGAATGACCTTGTTTTCTTGAAGAGTAGTGATAATCATTCTTACAGTTGGAGAGATCGCTATGGAACAATGATCTTCCTCTACGTTTGAGAGGGGAAGCTCCTTCATAAGATCAAATTTGGGGTTTTTGTTGCTTTTAACCATAAATACCAAAAGGTCAAAAGCGAAAAACTAAATGAAAATGACTCACAAAAACCCTAGCAGTAGACACACAAATACTAACTAATTTATTTCACAAAATTACACAAACATAATTAAATTTCATCAGAAAATCAAAGTATACATTATCATATTTGTATGATGAACATAAATATTGATAGAATTTTGTTGCAACAATAATAAAAATAATATGCAAACTTACATACTATGAGATAAGCTATGCCAATGCACTCAAACCAAGATACCAAGATTATGACTGCATCTATTTGAATATGTTACACAACTTGGAGGTGTTCCAACATGACCAATTATATCCATGATGACATAGAGATATTACCAATTTAACATATGAGAAATTAGTAATGATAACTTAGAAATACATCTAGAACATATGGAAAAAATGCAATCTTTATTATCTTTGTGAAATTATACAACTTCAAAAATATTGATGTATAAAGTTGAATCCAAAAACCCTTTGTTTATCTCTTATTTCTAATCCAAACATAGAAAGAACCAAAGAAATAAAAACCTTTCAAAAAAATGAACCCCTTTTTACAATAAAAAAACATGCCTTCATATCCTCCCAACTCATAACTATCTTGTAACTGATTTGTAACTATCACTTTTAAGACTTTACAAAATGTTTAGAATGTTACAAAGTCCCTTTTAATGAGTTTATTTTTCAAATTGTTAAAATAAATGCTTTAAAAAACTAATACAACAAACTTTATAATAAAAATTTGGGTCTTTTGTAAATTTGATGGGTTGGTGACTTTCATGGAATTATGTTAGAAAATTTGCACGTGTTGGTTGTAGGTGTTAAATTCATACTTCTAAATCATTGAATCTTCTTCCTCTAAAACATAAATCATATGGTATGGAGACACTTTTCTTTTTAAATGCAATTGTTGACTTTCCATAGCAACATAATCAACCAATGTTGCAAGCTTACAATACTAGCTTTCCCACAAATCATATAACATTTACCAATGCAAACACCAATATTTAATAGAAAAAAATCATCAATAGAAAAACTTTGAAGTGAAAAATTGTACCCAATTTTGGTTGAGGAATTAATGTTGGTAAAAAGGTCCCACAATCGTGCTTGAGCCAAGATGGACATTAGGACCTAATTTGGAATATACATGCAACATTATTCCATATTCTATGAATGCATGCACATGGAATAGACCACCACCTTGTTTCCATATCTCATTTTTTATATATTCCTCATTACTAAAGCTTCCTTTAGATGATAAGGTCACCACTTCTTACTCTCTATGCCATTATTCATAACTAATGCTCTGATGAGAAGAAGCAATCATGCTTGTGATGTATTGTTCCATATTTTGTTGATCATGTCACTTAGTGTGATTAGCATGTGATAAAAACTTTGATAAACAATTTGAAAGCACCTCTAATAGTAGCCAATGAGATAAGGATGATTTAGTGATATTATGGAAGGCAAAGCTAACTTTAATTCTTGTAGTCTTTGGAAGTTTTCCTTATTGGAAAAAGATGCAAGGCATGACATAAGCTCCAATTATAATTTGTGAAAATAAATTCTTTTAGTTATATGAGGCAAGGGTATGCATAGCTAAGAGATCTAAAACTTCGGGAGTCTTTACTATAGTATATACTATCAAGAAGAGAAAAATAAAGAATCCCACTAAGTGTGTACAAACATTGAGTGTCTCATTGTGGATTGAAAAGATGCTCAAGAGAACCTGTTAGATGCACATACCAACTAAGAGGGGGGGTTGAATCAATTGTCTACTTTAAAACATCAAAAACCCCCATTAACATTCATATATGTATTAGCCCTTAAACCCTTAACAACCATTAAACCCTTATTTCATTAGTAGAATGTAAACATGTAAAGCAATAATGCAAACACATCAAACACATGAGAACACTAGATTTGCATGGAAAACCCAAGAAGGAAAAAATCACAGTGAGAATTAGCTCATTAATATATGAATTACAACACTGAATACAATAAGGCCCATTTCCCAAAAAGATAAATAAAGGCTCACTATTGGTGGCTCACTACCAAAGGACTCACTATCTAGAAGAAATAAGAATAGAAGAAGGGGTGGCTCACTTCCAACTTGAATGCTAGCAATGCATCTCTCATATTCTGAAGGTACAGTTTCACTGAAGCACAAACAACTCATCAAATAGATTGAAATGTAGACACCTTCTGATCACTACATCTAGAAGTCATAGGGATTAAGGCTCAAACTCAAATCATCACACTTGATCATATTCACATATTTTGCATCACACACTCTACACTTTAATCTACAACAATTATCCTTGCATTTATACCCTTCATGACCTACAACAATCTTAATTAGGTCGACGTAAAGGAAATGTATTCACCTCAACCATGCAACATCAAATAGGTCAACACAAAACAATTCCACAATGTAAAGAAGTGAATCCAAACCATACTACTTAATTAGGACCCAAATCTACACTGAAACACTTCTCAACACTTCCACAAACAACAAACATCCATCATAATTAGTGCTAACACGCTAGGTTGGCCAAACTTGTATTAACACCCTAAACAATTAAGTTCATGCTTAACCAAGTCCAAAAACAACTTTACAAACCACATAAAAAAACTCCACAATATCCATACAATATTTTAGAATACTCCACATCATTAGGATATTCTCCACAACTATTGCAACCACCTAAAACTCAAGAACACCTTCATTCTATGCAGCCAGACATACTAGCACAACCATACAACACACCAAACAACTTTATGGAACAACTCAACACCTAAAAATTCAAGGAAAGGTAGATATAAACACTATAATAATGTTCCCAAATATGTGACACTAGAACCTTCACTATGGAGAAATGTAGGGCAATCTCATTTCTCTCAAACACCCTGTTTCACCAGAAAAACATTTTATCAAACACATCTTCCACTGCAGTATGATCCAAAACCTAAAACTCTAGATATAGACTCAGAACACCTCTAATAATCATATTCAAAACACGTGAGCATATCTTCAACCATGAAGAAATGCAGAGCAGAACATTGAACACCACTCTATCACACTGAACTAACTTTTATTCAAATTTTCTCAAAAGCACTTGAAAACCAAGAGAACCAACTTCATCAACAACATTACTAACATCTTTGCAACACATCTACAAAATTTTCAATATGCAACTACAACAATCTTCCCAAACACAAGTTAGGCCAACAACCTCTACAAATATATTGAAGTAGGACATCAATGACAACACCAACATGTGTTGACAACAATACCAACAATTCTAGGAACATCATTAATACTAGTATCATTCCAAAACTCTCTTTATATAAGGGTTTGACATCAATGAAAACACCCAAGAAACTCACAAACAACTCAATCTTCCAACATCTCTAAAATTCCAACAATCTCCCGCTTTGTCATTGATGGAAACACCTGTTTTCTACAAAACCATCAACAAAAAATTAACCAACAACATTACTGCAATAAGAAATAAACCCCCTAATTGGGACACATATTTACTCTTCATCCTCTCTCTTCATAGACTTCTTCTTCTGCAACACCAACAACACTTGCATTCTAGATCAATCTCCTCCTTTGCTCCCCAGACAATATTCTCCCCAATATATGTTTTTCAACCACTTTAACTTTCTCCATGTTTTTTAGATTCTCTCTCCCCCTATGATCTTTAGATCATATTCACTTCTATAGAATGGTTTTTCAACCAACTCTCTCCCCCTTTGACATCAATGGAAAAGGGCCATAGACTTATCAACTCTTTTTCTCTCCTGGCTTTGACAACATTCAAAGGGAAACACCATCAACCAACTCTTCTTCACTCTAGCGCACTTACTTTCCTACACACTCCCCCTTAGTAGCACACAATAAACTCTATCTAAATACACCATCCAACAACCACTACTACCTACTCCCATTGAGAGGTAGCCTTCAACATTAGTCTAGGACCAAGAATGTATCTTGAAATGATTTTTGGATAGATGCACACACTTATGCATCTACTTGAAACAAGGAGGGGAAATAATCCCCAACTTCACCTAAAGATACTCAAAAGTATCTTTTTGAAGATCCTTTGTTAAAATATTAGCAAATTTATCCTTAGTAGGAACATAATCCATCTTCACCTCATTCTCTGCAACTTCCTTTCTCAAGAAGTGATACTGGATTGAGGTATGTTTTGTTCTTGAATGCATTACCATATTCTTTGAAATATTGATTGCACTTGTATTGTCACACATGATAGGAATAGGTTCATCATATGAAACTCTTATATCCTTTAATGTTTGCTTCATCCACAATACCTATGTAAATCATGATCTTGCTACAATATATTCTACTCCTATAGTAGATAATGACACTGAATCCTGCTTCTTACTTAGCCATGAAACCAACCTGATTCCAAGAAAGAAAGCACCATCATTTGTACTTTTCTTGGCATCTACACATCTAGCCCAATCTGCATTTGTATATGCACTCAAAGAGAATTTAATATCCTTAGGATACCACAAACCATAATCTAGAGTTCCCTTCAAATATTTGAATATCCTCTTCAGTACTACAACATGAGATTATTTGGGATCTTCTTGAAATATAGCCACAAGACAAACTGAATGCATGATATCTATTCTAGTGGCAGTAAGGTATAATAGTCCACCAATCATTGATCTATACTTGCACAGATTTGTCTTAAGAGATTCATCATTCTTTCTCAACTTACAACCAATAACCATAAGAGTACATACTAGTTTAGAATCATCCATTCCAAACTTCTTCAACATTTCCTTAACATACTTAGATTGTGGTATGAATATACCCTTCTTTGATTGACTGATTTTCAAAACAAGGAAGAAATTCATCTCCCCATATATTGACATATAAATTTCTTTCTACATTTCCTTTGCAAACCTTTTGCACATACCTTCATTTCCTTTGAATATTATGCCATTAACATATAATACCATAATTAATATTTGTTCACCTTAAACTTTGAAATACATATTTCTATTTGCAGTACCTTTTCTAAATCCTTTCTACAACAAGTAATTATCTAACCTTCCATAGCAAGTTCTAGGAGCTTGCTTCAGTCCATACAATGCTTTCTTCAATTTGTAGATGATGTTTGTATCTTCTACAACTAAAAGCCTTTTGGTTGTTCAATGTATACCTCTTCTTTGAATTCACCATCCAATAATGCATACTTCACATCTATCTGATATACTTTGAAATATTTATGTGTCGCAAAAGCTAAAACATCCTGATAGCTTCCATTCTTGCAACTGGAGTAAAATTTTCCTCATAATCTATATCTTCAACTTGTGAGTAACCCTTACACACAAGTCTAGCCTTGTTCTTGACAAGTTTTCCATCTTCATTCAACTTGTTCCATAATACCCACTTAGTACCAATCACATTCTTATTTTTCAATCTTAGGAACAATTCCCAAGTCAAATTATTCTCTATCTGTTCTAACTTTTCCTTCATTGCTTTGACCAAATTCACATCTTTGCATGCCTCAATCAATTTTTTTGGTTCCACCTTAGAAATTAAATAGAAATTTACTTGTTCCTGTATCATAGCACCTTTCTTCTTGTCAACACACCTTTTCTCTTCTCCAATGATATGATATTCTAAATGATTCTTCTACACATACTTTGGAGTCTTATGATTCTTTTCCAGAGCTTCTTCCTCTTCAACTGGAGCCTTTTCTTCTTCACTACAATGGGATTCATCATATTGATATCCTTCTATCAATACTAAAATTTTATTTGGTTTTTCTTCCACTTTAATATTTGCACTCTCAACAATATTCTTCAATATTTTTTTGTAGCACTAGTAAGCCTTGCTTCTTGTAGAGTATCCAAGGAAAAATCCTTCATTATATCTTGCATCAAAATTTCCTAATTTTCTTCATCTCTTCTGATATAACACTTTCTTCCAAAAAATATTAAATATTTCATAGTCGGAGGTTTACCATACAATAACTCAAAGGGTCTTTGAACTATTTGTTCTTGCTTGACCTCTATTAAGAATGTAGACTGCAATATAAAATTCTTCTCTCTAATAGATATCTAGAAGATTAGCTTCCTTCATCATTGTCCTAGTTTCTTCCTAAACTATTGTGTTTTTCCTTTCCACAACTCCATTCTACTGAGGAGTTCTAGGGGCTAATAAATGCCTTCCTATTTCATGATCTTCACAAAAAAAATTAAACTCATTTGAAGTAAACTCACCACCTCTATCAAATCTCAAACATCTGATTTTCATATTCATTTAATTCTCAACCATAGCCTTAAATGCTTTAAACTTTTCTAGAGATTCTGATTTTTCTTTGAGAAATGTAACCCAAGCCATTCTAGAATAATTATCAATTAATAACATGAAATACATGTCACCACATGAGCTTCTAATCCCAGTAGGTCCACATAGATTTTTATGTACTAACTCCAAGGGACTTGTGGTGGAGTATTCTTTTGTCTTGAATATTTTCTTTGTTTGCTTTCCAACTTGGCATTCTTTGCAGATTGCATCGATAGACTTTTTAATCTTTGGTAGATATCTCACAACATCAATAGAACTGATCTTCACTAGGCTATCAAAATTAATGTGACCTATTCTTCTATGTCATAGCCAAATTTCATTAGTTTGAGACATAAAGCACTTTGCATCACTACCTTTTAGTTGATATACATTACCTTTTTTCCTTGTTCCAATAGCAACCAGAGTACCATAGCTTCCTTTTCTAATTTCACAACCACCATTTTGAAGTATAAGATTATATCCTCTACTACATATCTTCCTACACTTAGAATATTATGTCAAAGACCCTTGACATAAAGAACATCATATGTTTTATGATTTCCATCAAAACTAATTGAACCTTTTCTAGAGATCATAGTAGATGTATCACAACCAAACTTAACAAGACCACCATCATACTTTTCAAGCTTAACAAACCTACTCTTATCACCTACCATATTTTTATCCACTGTCAATGATCTAGTAATTCTTCTCCTCTAGCATGAAAAGAAGTCAACATAGTTCCTTCAATGTTATGACCTATTTTTGGAGCACTTTCCTTCACACATCTTTTAAGATTAGTAAAATTATTTTCAACATGTAAATCCATGAACAAGAATTCATCACTTCCTTAATCTAAATAATCTGATTCTTCATCATCAGATACACCATTTTCCTTTTCAACATAATAACTCTTTTTGAAAAATTTAACCTTATGATCCTTTTGTTTGTCATTAGTAACTTTGATTGGAAATTTAGATGCATAATGACCTATATTTCCACAATTGAAACATTTGAAAGGTAGCTTACCTTTGTATTTTATAGTACCCTTTTTCAATCTCCTCACAAATTTTGTACCTCATCAAGATCATTTGAATCTAATCCATCATCCTTTTCCACTTTGCAAACTTTAAAATTAGTTTCTTTGTTTGTAGCATCTTGAAAAAATTATCTCATTTTAAAAGAAGTTAAAGCACCAAATATCTAATCTCTAAAATAATTATCCAAAATTTGAGCTTCCTCAATAGATTTTTTTTTTAAACTATAAGATTTAGGTAGAGTTCTTAATACCTTTTTCACAACTTCACTTTCATCTAGTTTTCCACCAAGAGCAATGATGGAATTGACAACTTCATCAACTCTGAGCATGTAGGCAGTAATATCTTCATCTTTAGCCATCCTTAGGGTCTCAAATTTTGTTTTTTAGTTTTGCATATTTGCTTGTTTGACCTTGTCATCTCCTTCATAGATACCTTCCAAATTTTTCCAAATCTCTTTATCAAACTTCAGACTTATTACCTTTCCAAGTTCATAATCAAAAATACCATTTAGGATTACATTCCTTGCTTTTCCATTGTTTTCATAATACTTGATCTCATCATCACTTTTCAAACCATTTTCAAGCATAGTGTAGCCTTTTTCAATATATTTCCAAACACCAAATCCAAGAGAAACCATAAAGGACTCCATCCTAGCTTTCTAGTAGGTAAAATTTGTTCCATCAAACAAAGGAGCTTTGACACCTTTCTTGTGCACCATTTAGATCTACCTCAAGTGGTTAAGCTTCTTCCTCGGAACCATGAATTTGATACCAATTGTTAGATGCATAATACAAATGAGGGGGGGTGAATCAGTTGTATACTTTAAAACATCAAAAATCCTCATTAACATTCATATCTATATTAGCCCTTAAACCCTTAACAACCATTAAAACCTTATCATGCATTAGTAAAATGTTAAAATGTAAAGAAATAATGCAAACACATCAAAAAAATGAGAACACCAAATTTATTTGGAAAAACCATGGTGAGGATTAGCTCACTAATATATGAATTGCAACATTGAATACAATAAGGCTCACTACCAAGGGCTCACTACCCAGAAAGATAAAGAAAGAATCATTGTTGGTGGCTCACTACCAAAGGACTCACTATCCAAAAGAAATAAGAATAGAAGAAGGGGTGTCTCACTACCAACTTGAACTACTAATAATGCATCTATCATGTGCTAAAGGTATAGTTTTGTTGAAGCACAAACAACTCATCAAACAAACTGAAATGTAGACACCTTCTGCCCACTGCATCTGGAATTTGTAGGCATTAAGGCTCGCACTCAAATAATAAAACTTGATCATATTTGCATCTTTCTCATCACACACTATGTACTTAATCTAGACAACAATTATCCTTGAATTTATACCCTTTGTGACCTAAAACAATCTTAATTAGGTCAGCCTAAAGGAAACGTATACACCTCAACTATGCAACATCAAATAGGTCAACACCAAACACTTCCACAATGTAAAGAAGTGAAGCCAAACCATGCCACTACTTAACTATAACCCAAATCTACATTGAAATGATTCTCAAAACTTCCACAAATAACAATCATCCACCACAATTAGCACTAACATGTCAAGTCAGCCAAACATGTATTAACACCCTTAACAATTAAGTTCATGCTTAAACAGGTCCAAAAACAAATTCACAGAAAACATAACAACACTCAAAAATATCCATACAACATCTCAAAATATTCATGAAAACTATTGTAATCACCTAAAACTCAAGAACACCTTCATTTTGTACAACCAGATATACTGGCACAAACATCCAACACACCAGACAACTTTTTGGAACAACTCAACACCTAAAAATTCAAGAGAAGATAGATACAAAAAACATAAGCATGTTCTTAGATCCACAACACCAAAACCTTCACTATAGAGAAATGTGGAGCAATCTCATTTCTCTTAGAAACCTTGTTTCACTAGAAAAATATACTGTCAAACACATCTTCCACTATAGTAAAAGTCCAAAACCTGAAACTATAGATATAGAACCTTAGAACACCTCTAACCATCATATCCAAACCATGTGAGAATATCTTCAACCATGAAGAAATGAAAAGTAGAACACTGAACAACACTCTATCACACCAAACTCTCTTTTATTTAGTTTTTTCTCAAAAGCACTTGGAAAACAAGTGAACCAACTTCATTAGCAACATTACTAACATCTCTACAACACATCTACAACATGCAACACTTTCCAACTACAAAAATATCCCCAAACATAAGTCAAGCCAACTACCTCTACAACTATACTAAAGTAGGACATCAATGACAACATCAGCAAGAGTAGACAACAATACCAACAATTTCAGGATCATCATCAATATCAGTAGAATTCCAACACTCTCTTTATACAAGGGGTTGAAATCAATGACAACACCCAAGAAACTCATGAACAATTCAAACTTTCAACATCTCCAAACTTCCAACATAACCTACTTTAGAGGCCACTTTGAGTTGTAGAATATTAGAATTTATTTTCTATGATATAAGTATTCAAGTAAGGCATTCTAATCTAAAAATTGGTACTTGAAATTCTTCACAACATTTTGGTTTTCCCTAGGGAAACATCTTCATCACCGTAATCATCATTAAATCTTCTAGACTTCATAAATCCATTCCACTTTTTCCTTGTGGGTTATTACCAAAATTGGATTCAGCTTGGGTACCCATCAATACAATCACTCTAAAAACTTTAAATCAATAAATTTTTTTGCACTGGTTAAGACATTTAAAAAATCCTCATTAGCTTTGGTATCTCTAAATGGTAAGACCCCTACACCCATATAAATATACTACATCAGTTTTTAAAAATTCTCTACCATTCTTAATAACATGCATCCAATGGTGAACCCTGCCTTATGTCCATGAGATGACATCTCTTTACTTACGAAATTCTATCAAAAAAATCTTGTGCCTTTTTCTATGCTTCCATATTTGCGAGCATGGCTACAAAAACACTAGAAGCTACCACATTCAATAAAAATTTCCATTCTATCATGTTTTAAAGGATGTTCATGACTTATTTCAACACTCCTTATTTTGTGCAAGTAGAGGAGATGCACATGTAGGTTGTTGATTAGACTGTTGAGAAGAAATATTTGCATTGTATACTCTTTCCATTTGTGAATGAGATGACAATAATTTTGAAACTTTCTTTGCATCCTCTTGCTACTTCTCAATACCCAACTTCATTGTCTTGATTCCTTTCTTGCTTGTGTAGCCATGAAGGAAGGTGTGGGGCTTAGTTTTGTGTTTTCCAAGGGCTTTTGATTAAATTTTTTGAAAACCTTTTCATCACATCCATTTTGTGCAAATTTACAATCATGACATCTCTCAAAACCACATTTATTTGAGGCATTTTTGTTAAATAGTTGCATGCCTTTGTATGTTACACATTTTATAAGTGTATCTATAGAGTATTATCAACTAAAACATTTGACAACATTTTTAGACCTATTGTGATTTGATGTATGCCCATACTATGTTATGAGCACCATTTTGGAATAGGTCATAAGAATGTTGGTAGGATTGTAGGGATTTGGATATACACCTATGAAAATCTCTTTCATCATATCCATTTCATGCAAATCCTACCATTATGTCACTCATGAGACTATAAATATCTGAGGTGTTTTATCAAATTGTTCTAATGCCTCCATTTTGTGTAGGCTAAGCTTCATGTTTGCTATCTACATTTTCTTGAAATTTTCTAGTTGCATATCTTGCGATCATGGGAGCCATGAGAGTGCAAATTTTTGAACATATAATAAATTGGATAACCAAGTTTACAACTTGCAATGACATTTTCGAGAAAATAAATAATTACACATAATGTACAAAAGAATGCAACACAAAGTTTAGTCTTACTCTTTTATTTATCTTTTCGAAAATATAAAATCTCCAAGTTTTTTTCTCTCATACAACATTTGCAAAAATGACTAAAAGTCTTTTATAATGATATTTTTTTCAAATATATAGGCCTCACTTCATAACTATTGGGTATTTATAAAGTGATGATGGGGATGAGATCAATGGAAGATGGATGATGCGGATGAATGAAACTCTTGGAGAACCTTGGGGGGATGCTAAACTTTTTAGGGCTTGAGATGATTTAATTTTGATTAAGGATATTTTGACTAGGTGTGTTAAGTCAAACAAGATGATTATGCACTTGCAAACCCTAGGAAGTTGTGTTATCCTAGAGAAAACTTGTACAAGATAATGAATTGACTTAGTGTATTAAGTCAATCAAAGTGATTTTGAACTTGTAGACCTTAGGAAATTGTGTTATCCTAGAGGTAAATTCATTCAAGAGGATTGATAATTTGACTAAGTGCATTATGTCAAACAAGGTGATGTTGATTTTGCCTATAAGTTTAGCATGAATGATGTTTCAAAGTTTTCAAGATTTTTTTGGTGAGATGATATTCGATTTTGATGATTGAGGGATGGATGAGAGTGATAATTTTGATCCTAGATTTGACCTAGGCAAGAATATTTCTTACAAGATCTTGGTATTGAAGAACATGTCATACTTCCTATGTGAGAAAAAAAAAATTGAAAAAGAGTTGGATTCTATTGATAATAGAACTCATACAAACTTGGGTTGTTCTTTGAAGCCTTATTGTAGAAATTATATACCAATATTTCTCTAACTTCAAGAAGTATTTCAAGACACCCCACATGAGCTTTTGGGCTAATCTTTTTGAACCTTGGTTTTTGGATTTTTATTTTATGGGAAATCATTTGAGAGAACACATGTGTGGGGTTCAAATGTCTTAATCTTTGTTTAATGAATTCCTTTTATTATAAACAATTTCTTGATTAAAATTTTAAACTAGATGTTTATGCCTCAATTCCTTTTCATTCCACAAGGTCCATTATGTGAAATCAAGGTTTCAAGAGCACAATTTTCTAGGTTGACTTTAGTGAAAACAAATGATGATTAAACCAAAGCACTTAGAAACCTCTAAGGATGGAATCCCTAGGGTAAGCAAGAGCACATGCATATTCAATGTGGATGATTAGATGCTTGACCACACTGGCTCCCCCTTACAATGCACTCATTTCTTGGGTCAATCAAGCAGCAATACCCATGAATCTCCCATAGCATACTTTTCATCTCTACAACAGAACCACATGTATATGTGGGGCGGTTTCAAAGGATGTGACCTTTTGCACCAACAAATAGTTAAGGATTTTGGCTTTTTCTATACAAGGGTTTTTAATTCGGGCATTTTGTTCATGGGGGACTATCCAGTATGGAGAGAGACCATTGTTTCCCTTCTCCTCAAAATCATCCTCATTATATTGGCCTTTGTTCCAATATCCACACTTATATCCCGGGTGGAAGTCGCTTGGCTTTAGCATGTTCCCAGTTGGGTCATTCCCTTGGGTGATTACTTTTTCCCACAAGGCGGACCCACTAAGATAAACAAAAGCGAGCAAGCATATCATATATTTCAATCGACCTTTACTAAAAAACAAAGGGAGAACACTTGCAATATACCACGCTCACACTCGCAAGATTGGTTCAATTTTAACCCAAAAATGAAATGTGGAGGTAATTACTTTACTCAAATTAAGATCACCAAAAGGCCTTTTGATTCTCAAGATCATCGTGAGGTGCGAAAGTAGCGCATACATCATTTTAATGGTACTAATTTGAGTAAGCAATTACAAAACAAAATAACACTTGTTCATTTTAAATCCACAAAGCAAAAGTGAATTCCTTTTATAACACCAAATCAAATATGGGATTTTCCTTGTTCAATTGTTAAAAGTTAAACCAAATCTAGTAAGTTGTTATAAAGTTATTTTTAAGCCCTTTGTTTGCAAAATTTGAAAAAAAATGTATTGTTCTTTTTATGGCCCAAAAGGAAATTTAGTGTTCCCTAAAGCATGAAAGATAACAAATTTCTTAAGAGAGATTAAGAATTCTCTAAGAGTGTTAAACAACACTAAAGTGTTTAAAAATACTTGGTATAAGATGAGAATGATGTCATAATGTAACCTTCCACCTTGATTTCCTCCTTTCCTTAACTTGCAAAATGATTAAAACCAGAAGATTTAGAGACAGCAAATAGGTTAATAGCTCAAAAAGCTAAAAAAAAAAGGCACATGTCAAAAGAAAATTAAATTTGAACTTTTTAGTGTCACCCAATGACGCAGTTAGCAAATGCGGTGAAGTTTAGAAACTCCATCGGCACAACATAGCGTCACTGACAAATGAAATTGGTGCTCTACAGCAAGATAGAGAGCGCAATGGTAGCGCTATTTCAGACCAACGACACAATTTAGATTTTAGAAGTCCGCGATGCAGTTTGGAAATTTGAAATTTGTGGGCGGGAAGACTCTAGCAGTGGAATTTGGAATTTCGAGCAGTGCAATATAGCACCACTTGACTGATAGCGGTCCAATATGGCATTGTTGTACTGTGAGCGGTGCAATTTCCTAGAGGCACCAAAAATGTCAAAAAACCATGGATTTTTGGAAAAACGTGATGAATTTCTCCAAATCAACCCTCCTTCTAGTGCCAAAATGTGAACCCCAATCATACACAAGCACAAACATGGAAAACAAGCACAAAACATACACAAGCACGATTCCCCCAATCATACACAAGCACAAATCATACACAAGCACGATTCCCCATGAAATCCATCTACAATGCTTAATTTATAGGAAAAATGAAGAACAAAACATAAAATATAAATGAAATCCTAATTAAGCAATGCAAAAACTTGATCCCATGGGGGAGTTGGTGTCAATTATGTGCATAAATTGGCCCTTTCCCAACTCCTTAGTAAGCTTGATGATTTGATGGAGATTGATCCACTTTTGTTGATGATGAACAAGATGAGTTCTTAAGAAAACCTACAATAACCTAGCTATGGTGATGGAAAATTCTCAAGAAGATGAATAGAATTGCTCTCAATTGAAGATAATAACTTTTCTTTCAAATTGTGGATGATGAATGAGAGGAAGAGTCTCTCATTTATATATTTCAAATTGGAAGAATGAGCAAGATTTGAGCAATTTGAGATCATTCAACATCCAATGGCCAAGTGCCACTAGTCAAGATGTGAATGGAGGAAGGTTGTGCATATTTTGATCAAAGTGCCAATAAATGATATTACGTGGAATTTAAAATTAGTGAAATGACTTGTTGGAGAGGGAAGAAAATGGAGTTATGGCCACTTGGCTCAAGGAAAAAAGACTTGTAAGGTGAAATAAATTCCTTGTTGGAAGGACCAAGTCCACTTGAATTTGAATTCAAATTTTGAGGGACTATTCCCCTTTTATGCCATGTGAGGGAAAATAGGAGATTTAATAAATCAGTGTAATTGATTTATTGTGCAAGTTCCATTCTCTAGAGGATGTGACATAGATTAACATTAAATTAACCAAATTTTAATTAATTTAATGAGGAATTTAGGAGATGTGACAATTTAGACTTAAATTTATGCATTGATTTAAATCAAATTGAGAGGAAGGGTTTAATTAAATAAATTTTTTGATTTATTTAACTAAAGGTGATAATGTTAGATTAAATCAAATAAGGTTCAATTTATCCAATTTAATAATAAGACTTTAGAGGCTTTAAATAAAATAAATTATTTAAATGAACGAAGATAGACGATTAATTAAATTAAATTGATTAATTTAATCAGTAAAGGAGAAAGACCTAATTAAATAAATAATGATTTATTTAATTAAGGGATGAACGGTGATGATACGCTAAGATTATGATTTAGGATGAAATGATGTTAGTAATCAGGATCAAGTGTGTTGATCAATTTTCCATGTCTACACATATATATACACATACTTCCACATACGTCCCACTTGTCAATATAATCGTAATAGTATAAGAAATATATCAAAAGCTCAAATAGATAAAAATCACTCAATAATGCATGCAGAAGTAAACAAGAATCTCAAACGTAGATATATTGGCTAAGGATGACTTAATTACTACCCACAAATTGACTCAACTCAATCATTCTAATGTGGTGTGTGTATATGCTCAGATAGTTTACTTATACCAATTACCTGATCAAGATATTCTCCCAAGTGATACTTCCCATCTGCCTAGAGGAATGGAACACATACCTTCATCCACTAACACATGAACATGACAATCGATTGTTCACAACATATGCAGTACGTATAAGCATCTCTAAAGTTAGAATTATAATAATTCAATAACCATCCATTCACATATATGCAGTATTTCACCATGAATAACATCAACTAAGATAACATCAAATGAGACAACATCAATTGAGATAACATTCACATTGATAACATGGTATGAGCATGATTTATTCATCTCAATAATTTACATTACATTCACATTTTACCCTACATAGTAATAGTAAATAGTAATTACACAATTGGGGTGTAACATACTTCCCCCCTTGTGAATCATCTTCCTCGATGATCTACAGTCTTTTAACATATAGTTAATGCCAAATAAAGTTTTACTTACCATTCTCAAAATATGTAAGATTTATAAAACATTCATCCTATGTAGCATTACTCATTTCACCCTTGCCCTTCCTAGACCTTGCTTCGAGTGCCCTCACTATTGCATAGGAAAATCTTGTATGCCTCACACATACTTACTCTCCCAAAGATATTTATTGCATTATCATATATTCACATCCTAGATACAATAGTAGCTATATAAGACACCTAAAACATATGGATTTAAAATTATTGCCCCATTAATTTATAGTATAATCCAAATAGAAAATGAATAGTGATGTATTGCACACTACACCATGGGTCCCATCCTTCCCCTTTTGTATTTACACTTTTAGACAACTCATATACCGATTTTTCCATCACTTACACATCCATTTTCCTTAACCATGAGATACTATTCTTGACTACTTGTCAATTTTGAGCATAACATTTCTTTTAGACACCTATCAAATTTTGATAGTGCTTCCTACTTAAGCTTTGTATCAACAAAGTTTCACCGATCTCTTCGATCTATTACTTATTTTTGAAAATCTATCAAGTCTATGGTTAACCCTATTTCTAAGCCTATTTCGGCCTAATAGATTTCCCAACCTTCCTTTCCATGTAACGGTTTAAACCTTAATGTTAGAAGTTTATAAATCATTCAATATTTGGTTTACCATTTTTTCCATTGGCTATAATAATGTATTGCGCATACATCAATTGAATGTCTCATAGTATGATCATGGTTTACACAACCCTATCATTATTTTCTTGTTCATAACTGATATAACCTTCTCAAGAATACTAAGCAACTACTTCTAACAATATATTATTTAGGACCAAAATCCTATAACTCAATTTCCCAAATAGTGTTGGTGAGTTTGTTCCCTAGAACATTATGTCAGTTTTACCGACATAGACAAATTGATATTTCTTGCATTCTACCACTTTCCATCTATAATCTCAAGAGAGTATACATGTACTACCGATGATGACATTTTCTCTTCATTTCTTGGAATTCTAGAAATTATCTTGTCACATTTTGTATAGCCTCTTACTCTGTCTTTTCCCAGGTTATTGTGGTCTCTCATCCAACAATTCACTTTGTCGTTCTAATGTCTTAACTCTAAAATTAATTTTCTCATTTCATTCTTGAATCTTCCAAAATTTTGGGTACATAGGTTCTTTTATATCCCATAATAGTCTATTCTTTAACTAAGTGACAACCTATTTTATGATCTCACACCTCCTTTAGTTCCCAACTAATAATGATTATAATTTTTGTGGAGATCAATCCCATTTATCTTAGGACATCCAAAACCTAGATTTCTTCCATCCTTGGATTATTTCTAAAGATGTAATCCATATTTTAACTCAATCTAATTTTCTCAATAAAATTGGTACGAATTTCGACTATTAATCCTCGTTCAATAATGTTGTTCCCAAGAAGATAACAAATTTAATTGCATACCTAATTACCAAGCATGAATGCTCCTTGTTATATCCTTTGATTCACTTAATCACATAAGTGAGTCCCAACTTTAGTATATCCTATTTGAGCATAATTAATGACCCCAGTGTTCTACTCACTCAGTAAAATTTTCAACATTTCATGCTAAGTGAAAATTCTATGATGTCATGACATAACAATAGATGCTTCTTGTTAGAACTGGAAAAATCTTAGATTTTTCACTAGCCTTCACCCACCTATCTTCCAGGTACCAAAAAAATTCACCACACCTTAATTTCATAATCAGTACAAATTGTTGAAATTTGTGTGACAAGATCCATTTTACAATCCATTTTAACTAATGATCCCATTAGTATGGCCTTTGACATGTAGGAATCTCTATGATCATTGTTACTTTGAGAGCAATTGATCCTTATTGGGAAGATCATATGCATTTCTTTCCGATCAGTAGGTCATAGCCCTTCATTTGAATATTTTTTGCATATCGGGAAGAGGTGAATCAAGCTACAACGATCAAAGGCCCCAAATATAACATGTGTACATAATCAGGAAGACAATGCCTAGCATTTCATCGATGAAAACTTATCAGCAAGAGAAAGATGATCGAAGTGAATTTTTCAAATCATACCGAGCTCGTGTGTCATGCTGATGGAAACATCATCAGGAAGAAACATATATAATTTCACCAATAAAATAGAAGAACCATTGTATTAGAGAGACATGTATGATCAGAGTGTGTTCCTCAGATCTCCCCAATCATGTGGGTTACACTGATGAGAGAATTTTTTAGGGAAAGTCTCACCAAATTATCCCAATGAATGAAGTGATAGAGGAAATGCATCAAGGAGACCAAATACATTGGAGAGGCATTTTATTCTCTCAGCGATGGTACATTTCAGCCCGATGGTAACATGGAATGGTCACAATTGTCGAAAATACATCGGGCGATGATCAAAGGGATTTATAATGATCTAGACCACCTTGATATTAGATAAAGTTCATAATGTTCTCCCCAAAATAATAAGAGTTGAGAAGAAAAAGAGAAGGCAGTTGTACAACATCGGTGAAAGTATTAAGTGGTCTTCCCAACTAAATATGAGAACTAAAGGGACACTTCATATCAAAGGGAAATTCAGTTATGTCTTGGCAGTCAGTTATAAAAGTATAAACAAGGATAGGTGCCATATAAAATACATAGATCGACCTAAAAATAGAAGGGTTCTATCGATACAATATTGTTGTATTGCACTAACATTTCAAAATTTTAAAATCTTTTTGAATTCATTTCTAGTGGCAGATGTTAATGACCACACAAATGAACATTTCTGATTGAAAAGAGATTGAACCAAAATAATTTTCAGAAGTTACAGTGAAGAAGGATGGGAGATTGAGCGGAAGTTAAGGAATTTAGTGTGCTAAAAACATACAAGTAAGCATACAAAATATCCCTGCAATTGATAGATTGTAATTCAATTCTATCGTCTTGTAGAGATGTAAGATGGAAGTTCTGCAAAAAACAAAAAAATAATAAGCAACAAGGTGAAAGTAGCCAATCTAAAAATAAGAAACAAAAAACTGAGACGGGGCGGGAATTGAAAACAAATGAATGAAAACTAAACCAAGACCTTATTGAACAATTTCTTGGTTCAGGGCCAAAAGCTTGAAGGTCTACACAATTGAGGGTCGATGTAGAAATATTAGAAGATAAATGCACACATTTAGGTGATGTGTGGACCCCCATTAGGGGATACAAATTTTTCATGTTTCATTATTGTTGAATTATTATATTTGAACCAGTTTGCAACCCGTGGAATTTCAATTTGGGAAAACTAGTTGTTCCTAGTGTCTTTGTGAATATATACCTCATAATACTTTTGGCCAAACATTATAACTCAGACCTTAAATCCATTTGAAATCCGCAAGGAAAACCTTTCATACATGTGTCCAAAATTGTACTTTGTGAATTTTTCAGCCTAGATGACACATGTGACCAGCCCAAAGTGCGTGAGGAATTGGAGAAAGAGTACTAGAGAATGGAAACTACCTACAAGGGATGGAGGTTAACATTACATAGGCCTAGAAAAGATGAGAACCTAGTAACACTTGAGGAGGGTGATGGACCTCCCTTCCATGTTGAATTTTCTGAGCCCTGTTTAAAATACACTTACTTATCAATTGGTTAAGTAATGGGAACAAAGGTCTTTGAATTTATGTCTCTAGGGCCAATGGTGATTTATGCAGACATATAATGTCACAATGCAAGACCTTTCGATTATGCTTCACACATTTCCAGAGGGATTGACTCGGGTATGACAACTATCAAGAATGGTTCTCCCATAATGCACTTTAAACATTATTCCCCTCTCATGAAAATGATATTGTACTATGGGAAAGAACTAGGAATGTGGCTAGAGGAATTAGGAATCACACAGTTGGATAAAGAGGGTCAACCATTACTGGTAAAACTATGGACCTCCATTTGGGATAGTAGGTTTATCAATTCCAATTTTGTTTATTTCGGGGAATACTTTTTCAAGACACTCTACAAGTTTTATAATCAGCCTTGTGATTATTCATTATCTGATGAAATCAAAAGATTCTTAAGGCCCAAGGATTTCAATGGACCACCAACTGTAGGTCATAATTTGGGTGATTGGTATTGTTATATTGATTCCACTATGATCAAAGTTTATGGTTTTGAAGACACACCTTTCCTATTACCCAAAATTGTGTCAGATAGGATTGAATATCTAAATATTTTCAGGAAATTGGATTATTCCAATGTCATGAACTTGAGTGCATATGAAAAATAGACATTAATTCCTAGTACATTACATTTTGGAGATTTCACTGTAGTGTCAAAGAAGGATATGATCTTATTTTAGATAAATTGTCACATTTCAATATTAAGAAGGCTGCACCAAGGAAGGGATTTGATCTCGAAGGTTTTATTGACTTTGCAAGGAAAAAATAGAATGTAGGTGGATATTCTCACATACCATATCCTCATGATGATCTTATCAAGAATATGGAAGAAAAGGAGGTTGAATTTGTAATTGATAACTACAATAGAGAAATGGAACAAAAGATGAAGGATCTACATGAAGCAGAAATGTTGTCCTCTAGTAGTGAGGAATCTTCTGATAAAAATGAACCCCAAGGCCAACTTGATAAGATCCCCAAGTTGAGGATGGAAGAATATCAACCTCCAAGTAAAGAAATGGAAGTTGGGGAATCATCTGATATAGATACTAGGCAATTGGCCTATAAATCCTTTGTCTCAGATCACCAGTTCATTAAGTCCCATGAATTTAAATCATTTTTGTACAAACAAAAGGGGACAACAATAAGGGAATTAGTCACAGACATCACACCTAGTAATGAAAGCCATTTTCTTAACACATTGAAGGTGGATGTAGAGAATGAAATGTAGAACATGACTCCCGAGAAAGGAAGAAAACTATTAGAGGAGTCTAGTGTGATGATCTTTCCTAGTTTGGACTTAAACTTTGCTCTTATTTTTGATAATTTTTTACATAATAATGGTTCCAAGCACAAGATCAGTCTAGAAGGGGTAACAGAGGTATACACTGGGTCAAGATAAAATCCTAATGAAATTTCTCTTATGATCTGGGCTCTATACCCCCCACATAAAAAATCTGTGATTATTGATACTAAGAAGGAATTTGGTCATGTGATGACATTAAAATTAGGATAAATTGATCTTGTGGTCATAGCTAACATTGGCATAAATGTAGCTAAATTGAAAAAGGCTCAGATTCAAATATTGATCAAAGAATGGGATATGTACAAGTTGAACAGTGAGAGAATGCTCAAAGAAAATGACTTCCTGAGAGACGTAGTCAAGGACACATTCAAAGGATCTACTAGAATGATAACTCAAGAAGAAGGTTCCCAATCAAAGGACAAAAGTAAGGAATTGCAGATGAGTAATCAACAAGTACACACTCAAGTGAGCAAGGCCAGATTTGACATACTTTCTGCAATATTTTAGAAGAGGCACACTAATCTGATGATTTGGATGGATACGTTCTAGGTAACCCATTCCTAGAGTCACACTGTCATTCAAGAACATAAAAGGATAAATGACAAGCTTCAAGAAATATAGAAGAGAAACACTTTTGATACCTGAGCCATTACAACTATTGAGGAAATGGTAAGGAAGCATAAGGACTACAGTTTGGATTGGTTTCTATGTGCAAAAGAATTAAAATTCCATTTAAGATTTATGATTTAATAGGTTCATGTTTGGATTAAATTCCTTATAAAACATCATCTTAATTGGTTTCCCTTCACAGCTAAATTAAATCCTTTCACAAATTCACAATAGCATAAGGGGATATCACTAGGATCACTAAGAAGAGTCTAAATAACTGACCTACTTGCAAGTTTGCACAAAGTGCAAACATTTAAAGTGTCCAAATGGTCGAGTTAAGTTGAAAAAGTAGATCTAACCATCTCAAAGAAGCCTATCTCTATAATCATCATCCACCTCTTGACTCCATTCACCCAATAGTGTAGGAATTGATCATTTTAAAACAATCTCATACAAACTTTATTCATACACTAGATTCTCAAAATATTTTCAATAGGGAGCAACAATTTACCTTGCATCTACTTCACCCCCATGTACCATTGTGAGTACATTGCTTAGATTAGAGATCATAGCCTTCAAAATATTCCATATCACTCAGGTACACCCACCTAGGTTTAGTAGAGCCTAAAGAGTAGGAAGTAAACAACCTAGTTTTCCCCGTTCATTAGCCAAGAGTGTATTAAGAGATTGGCACCCTCTTAAGGTCCAAAACCTACATTTTTGAGACCTAACACTTCCCTTTGAGAGTATCCCTTTTAATAAAAGAAGCAATAAAAGTAGAGTCTTATCAATAATATGACTTCCTTTCAAGAGTGTAAAGTAATTAACCAAGTAGTTACTTTCACTCACTAGTTTTCCTACCTATGTTTCCTTTCATATAGAATTTCATAAGCTCAAGTGATTTACACATTCACATGGGTGAATCTCAATCTCAATATTCCCATCCAATTCTTGGATAGAGTCCTCAATCAATGACGAGTCTTATGTTATAGGTTTCTCCACCCCTATATGTTATGATCAATACCAAATGTACAACTCAACCAAGTTATTCCCAACTTAAAGGTGGTAATGAGTAGTCCAGTACATAACCCAACTCAATAGGTTAAATCTTAACCTAAGGTCTCTCTTTTTATTCAAATTAACTTCCCATCCCAATTAGGTTATTCTAAACCTAGGGTTTCATTCAAGTATAAAGTATGATCAAATAATCATCCTCATAAAGAGATTTTTTATGTGGTTACATAACGTTGCATCCTACCTTATCTTTCAATCCATCTCTATGGCTTATAGCTAAACCTTATAATCCCTATGTCTCTTAGCATAGTAGGCTATAGTTTCAATTCGCTCCATGACATGGATATACTTCATAATATGTAGTATTACTAGTTATGTATAGAAATAACATCATTATCAAAATCCCCCTTAGGAGTGTAGAGACACTTTCTTCCAATCACGAGTAATTTAGATACTCCTTTGCCAATCCCAAAGACAATGATCTTTCCCTACCATGATCAAATTATCTACCTATCCTTTTCTAAGGCATCTATATTAATATCGTTTGATTTTCCAATCAGATAAATATAAGGTATGGAATGATATTAGGTCATAATCCTTGACCTTTCCATTTATCTTACTCCAAAAATCCCAATAAATTTTCCTTGTGGTCATAAAATGTATGACTTAATTCACATCATGGTTTGCGAAGAATTCATTATCTCTTCCAAATTGAAAACATATCCACATTTTTCATTGGGTGGGGTACTTAATCCAAGTCAATTCACTCTCTTCCTTCCCCCGTGGTGTTTTCAAAACTTTCGATCTACTCAAAGTTTATCTCCAAGAAACACTTTTTTTTTTTTTAAGGATTTTTCATTCCTTTTTGTTGGCTTCTTATTTCCTTTTCATTGCCTCATGGCATACCTCGAATATACTTTTCCCAAAGTTAGATTCATCATTGTTTCTAATATCATAGATTCAACATTTTTGATCATCCAATAGGAGATATAATCAACAACTTCAAAACTTAAGATGCATTCTATTAATCCAGTTTTCTTTCCAATATCCTTTTTGGTGGAGAAATATCCATACTCATAATCCTCTTTTGTTGATATACCTTTCAACTTAGAGCGGTCTTCCCTTACAACTTCTATTGTTTTGACACATAGTGACATACTGTATTCTATTTCCTTTTGGAACCTCTAAACATATGTTGGTTTTTTTTGACACGCAAGTGAGTTCTAATTATACTCCAACCTATCGATGTAATTTCCAAACCTTTGTCAGATCAATACAATTCACCTTTTCAAGCTTCTTTCTCACAACCACCTTTCCAAGTGTCTTTGTTCCAACTCTTTGGTAACTTATTCTCTCATATCCATTAGAGATACCAAGGTTATTTGGTTCCCTTCTCCTCATTTAAATCAAAACTCCAATAATCCCATCGATTTTGATTGGTGGAACCATTCCCACGTCGTTGATTAGTTCTTTCTGGCCATTCCAGTCTTTTCTCTTTTCCTAGGTACTAACTCTTTTCTTGCAAGAACTTAAACTTATACAAGAATTAGATTTATGTCAAGAGCTCTCCAACCTTGTCGATACCTCAATTTTTGACTCTCTACTCCAATCTAATTTATGCCAACATTTCATACACAGATTCATAGCATACTTACTAAATCCAAGAATTATTGACTCTTTACAACTATAGGTTGCTACCAATAAGAGAGATTCTCTCAATCTTCTCTATTTCTCAGAGTTTTATATATATCTCATTGTATGAAGATATATGTTGGTTATACTTCCTAACCTTCCTACATAACTCGATTACATAATCTTCAATAATAAAGGGGACATAATGATAAAAAAAAATTGGTTTAGGAGTTTCTAACTCTAGGGACGACTCTTAACTATTCCCAATTTACACAAGTTACTAGGAATATCATCTTCCTTTTCACTTCCCTATGTTCTTTTCTCTAACCATTGTGGCACGAGAACTTTTCAAGAATTATCTTTTGATAAGGTTTGCACATTGTTGCATAATGATCTCATAGGTTTCGATGTTGAACCTGGTAGCTCTGATACCACATGTAACATGTCAACCCTTCAATGCAGTAAAAATTTCTAAATTTACACCTTACGAGTAAATAAATTATGTAACAAGCCATTACAATAGAAAAAATTATTTCTTTATTGAAAATATATGAACAAGATACCATATCATATTACAATAAATATTCCATTTCATAACAATAACATCACAAGCTATTAAAATACAAGAATACATACATTTACATACATAGATACAATGAGCTTTAGAACAAATAGTTGTAAGATGGTCTAGTATCCTTCCTTTTAAATCTTGGTTCTTTTGTCACCTGTTGTGGAGGAGAAGCATCACTCAGGTGTTTTTCCACCAAACACAAACTCATAATGCAATCCCTCACACATCTATCATTTAATAGATGGCCCTTCCCTTCGACGAATAGATTGGTAGAGTAACTAATAATGACAACCAACTGAGCATAGTGTTGTGTCCTCCATAACTAGAACTTTTAAGTCCACAATATTTGTCTAGCATGTAATACTAGATAACGGTGAACTGACAGTGTAGTCACGATAGTCACACAATCTATAGTGGAATCTCAAACATTCACACTACTTTGGCCAAATATTTCTCATTCAATACTTCGAATGAATTCATCTATCACATACACTACTCAGGGTCGATTTGACTTAAGGCTATCTTAAGCTACACATAGGTATTTCCTTCAATGGATAGTCCATCATCCCAGATAACCTACAACCATATTAATCTACTTGAAATAAAAATACTTAACTAGTAAGTACACAAGCTAGGTATTTCCTTCAGTGGACAGTCCATCATCCTAGATAACCTATATACTTGGAATAATCCTGCTTACATGTAAGTACACAAACTCCCTCCCATACTGGATTATCTCTACTAGGATTAAACACAGGATTTCCTAGTTAAATCAATAACTTAGCTAAGTGTACCATATGTGTCTTTCATGTTCAATCATACCTACTATATAATACTTATTATAAACACCCATCTCCTACTATGGAGAAAATACAAACACATTGCACGGTCTCAATCGAAGAATTGTCATATCCAAAAGATGATTCCTTTCAAGAGTATCACCTTTTTTACTAAAATGGTTTACACTATGATCCTACTCTTTTCAATATGATATATTTCTATTTAAGTGTGTATTGACACTAATCAAGTAGCAGATCTAACCCACTAGGTTTCACTAAACCTCCCAAACCTGAAGTAACACACTAGTTATCTATAATCAAATAACTAGCTACGAGCAACCCATATTCAAATGTATCTAGTATAATTAAATACCTATGTCAAGAAATCTCTTCAACATATCTAGTATAATTAAATACCTATTTCGTCAACACATCTAGTATAATTAAATACCTATGTCAAGAAATCTCTCCTATCATGGAGTATTTACAAACAATGTGCAACAAACAAAGCATATAGATTCTACTTTTATTTCAAAGTAAACATTTATTTTATCTAAGTATCTTCTAGGCTAGTTCAATCATTCAAAACATAGCATAATCAAGAAAATAGAATATTCCCATGCCTGTATTATAGCTTCCCAATTCGACTAGTTGCAGTCATAGCTCCTTCAGAACAACAACTCTTTCCAAAAAGACTAACAACTTCGTAACTCTCAAGTTGGCAATTTTGCTCCTTCTTAAAACACAACTAAAACTTCTCTTTAAAATCACAAGACTCTCCCTCACAAATTATTAGAAAATTGCAAATGGAAAGGCTCTCTAAAAGTAGATTTTATGCACAAGGAATAATGCATGAATGACTGAGAATGTGACATCCCAAACAAAGAACTCTTTGTTGCTATTTATACAACAAACAAGAAACTATTCTATGTACCTTCTAGGAATGAAAATGACAACTGAAAACATGCAAAGCAACAACACTTTCATAGCTTAGAAAGGTGGTGAATTCTCAAGCTAATACTTAGCATAATAACCTACAGGTCAACTTGTTTAGTGACAACAATCTAAAGACTTATTCAATCAACATATGCAAAATTTGAATTGTCATAATGAAGAGACATCTACAACAACTAAGTTTCAAAGGTGGCACCATTTCCATTATCATTTCCTTCATATTTGGTACGGTTAAACTACCAAAAGAATCAGTCAACTTCTATCTTATGACAACAAGTTTCTATCAAACTTCTTAGAGGATGAATCGAATTGATCAACATATAAATACGTTCGACAAAGTCAAGGTTGGTCTTACTAATGGTGTTGACCAATTCAAGCATATTATTGACAGCAATACCATGTTATTGTGAGATAAGAGGGATTTGTTGCACACAGGTCTCTTTGTTCTCAAGAGATCACCGAGGAATGAACTTCCCTTATCCACCTCAACATAAGAGGAATGAAGAAATTGTAAAGGAAATGAACATGCATTAACTTTTAAGGAAAAATACTTCAGATCTTAGGAGAGTGAGACTTCTATATTTTACCTTTGACAGAGGAGTTCTCGGCCAAAGGATGGTAGTACGATGTGTTGTCATCCAACTAGCACGTTGGCATCCTAAGAAACAAAAATCTCGGGAGCTCATTCAAGTGGGATGGAGTCTCACTTCTTTACACAGATCTAAGGCCTACTAAACAAAATAATCAAATGAACAACAAAAATTGCAAGAAAATCACAAGGAGAACTTGGAGAAAACTTACCCATAGCTAGACGTTTGATTCTTGACTCCAAGCTCTGCTTTAAAATCTACACACAAAAGAATGGGGGGGAAAGGTTGGGGTTGTATAGGGGTTTGCCTTAGTCAAGCCTCTATTTTGGTGTTCGTGTCTCCACATAAATCCAAATAGGAAAGGAGTGTAATCAAAATGGACAAAGCATGTGATGAAACAAAAACTCACTTCAGGAGTAAAAATCACACCACAAAGTAGTAAAGGAACAAGTAAAAAAAATAAGAGAGAGAGTGTGTTACCCATGGGCCTAGGCCCTCTTCGGAGCACATAGATGCACCATTGAATGCTTACTTGATAGATGTAGCTATTAGAGGGACCTCAATCCAGAATGGCTTCACTTGTAGAAGTGTTGCTTGTTAAGAATGAAGAAGGACTCAAGAGTGAAAGTTGAAGAGAGAGATTGATTGAATGACTTGAACCCCAAAATGAGGGCCAGTGAGGGGTTTTGTTGCATGCAAGGGTGGAAAAGAGCCATTACATTGGAAATCCTAACTTCCAAGACACGTGTCAAGAGTCAAGATTCAAGATTCCTTGTTACAGACTCAGAAATTTGACAAGATGCAAGCATGCAATGCGGGCATCCAAGACATCAATTTTCAAGAAAGGTGTCGTTAGGCTTCTATTGCTCTACCATTTGTCCGCCTGGGTTCAAAATCATGAAATTTTGACTCATGATATTTTTTTCATTAATGCTCTAGGGTGTCATAAATGCAAGGCAGAAGTGAAAAAATGTGGAATTATCCCTAGGTGCAATTTTGTGACATTACATTCTGCCTCCACTTTGAAAAAAAACAGCCACACTAAAGTAGAGGAGAGAAATTTTACCCCAAATTTGAATTTTTACGGATTTTTGTGCCAAGAAAAAATGCCTTAGAGGTCATTGAGGTTAAGCCAGCTAGTACTGAAGGTGCCCCCAACAACTGATCCCAACAAATAGTGATAGGGTGTTTGTGAATAATCGCACGAAACTTTAATCTGCAAAACTCAAATTTAAGTCAATTTTGAAAATCAAAAGCAGCTACCACAATGAGAAGAATGATCAAGAAAAATTTGATGATTCGGAGGAAAAATATTTGGTAAAGAGGTAACTATATGCCCCCTCCTGATTTTTCCCCAAGCAAGGTGGGGTAAATTTAGGAAAAATCAGGGAGCCACAAACACCAAGAAAAATGGGCCCCAGGGGGGCTATATATACCTAAGTGGGCCCCTAGAAGGGCCATTTTCACTATTCACTACAAGGAAATTGTTGAATTTTGTGAGATAAAATTTAGCAAAATTCCAAGCAGGAGAGAGTATGAGGCACCAAGATTGGAGCAACTGAGGGATGACATCGTCCAAGTGTACGAGGTGGACTAGGTAGGTCTCGAAACCTCATTTTTAGTAGCAAGTTTTTTAGAAAAAAAATTTCCACATCTAGCTACACCAATGTCTTTTTTCGGTGCTATCATCTAAAAGGTGAACTATCATACAACCTTTGCACTGGGGTCCCATCTTTGCATGGTCTTCTCAAGGACATGATGGCGTCCTTAGGGCACCAATGACGGACAGGGACATATGCGTAGTGCATAGATGTTTGTGCGGCGTGCAAAATCCCTTAATAAGTTTTTGCTTCCAAATTTTGTAAATCTTGAGTTTTAACTTAGTATTTTTTCACTTTTTGCAAGACTATCTCAAGATCTGGGAGCATCCCGATAGGTGATCATATCGATTAGTTCACGAGCAGAGGGACCTCCTTAGTTATGATGAGGTCACACATCTACAACAGGTTAGTCTCTAGCACATGTTCACTATGTCAAAGATGTGTTATCGTGAGCATATGCTTATGGCCTTGATTGAGCGATGGGATTCCACCACATCATCTTTCCATTTTCCTACTAGGGAGATGATGATTACTTTGGACGATGTTTATCGGACTCTCAGACTACCCATCCACAGATGGTGGGTGGCCATCAACAACACTCGATCAATGTGAGACCGGTCAGAGGGTGTACTCTACTACTTAGGAAAGACCAACGGTGGTGATGGAACAGGTCATATCTACATGCACTAGTATGATCATATGCGGACCACTGCACCCTTGTTGCGTTGAGTTATGGTCTTGATCATGGCCTTTCAGATCACGATAGATGGGAGAGGCTCTCACCTACACGAGAGCCTCTTCCATACTATTCGGGAGATGGTCGAGCATCAGACATTTTTTTCCTGGGAGTGTAGCATGTTGGTGCACCTATACCAGTATTTGGGGCAGTACGTACACTATGAGTATCGCAACCTCACACCATGCACACTACTACATGTGTGGGCATCCTCCCATATTATGTGCATGAGGCCAATTGGGTTCCCATGAACACGACCGTACTATGTTCCCATGGCCCACTGGTATGATGTTACAAGGCAGTGGAGACATGGAGATCTATAGTTTTGGAGGTTATACTTTGATACTCTTAAACCCGATCGGGTGAGGTGGAGACCCCACTACTATTTCAAGTGGGTAGATGATTACAGGTACCTTAGGAACCTATAGTGAAACCATTTTCTCCTTGGTTGTTGTGATCATATCATCATGCCATATTATTGGATTTAGGTCATGTGACAACATGGCCATGTACATATTATCCCTCTTGATGTGCCCACATATACACGGGCCTTCAAGAGTGCGACGAGATCCGAGAACGTTCCCCGCCCTTCCATCATAGATTTTTTCCTTCTAATGATGATGAGCTCGATCAAGATCTACCACTGATAGCATCGGTTTATAACATTGGCATTGTTGCAGAATTCAGGGCATGATGGGCGAGGCATCGTCCTCATCCAATGTTCGGTGAGGGTGCCCTGGTAAGGGATCCTAGCCCACAAGGGGACGTCCCACCACAGGCACTACAGGATAGGCAAAGAGGGTGGCAACAGGGTGGGGAGGAGGAGGTAGCATTACAAAGGTTGAGGCAGTGATGAAGGAGGTCAGACCCTCCACCAACTACCCCCATCTCGTCGGTGCCACCAGCACCCACAGTCACAATGGTGGCAGCCTTAGCAATACCAAGAGCGGTTGTTAATACCTACATTGTAGGTCCTAATGTTGCTCCTCACCTTGACCCCACTTGGCAGCCAAGGGACCTAGGTATAGTATGTATGCTATTTATATTTCAATACTTTCAATTTTCTACATTTATGAATACACAGATATATCATGTGATATTGATTATATTCTTTCTTTTTGTGGTTGCAGAGGATGCTCAAGGATGGATTGGGTTGATGGCCCAAAGTATATTAGAGGTGGCCCCTGACATTCCCATCCAAGGGACGGTCCTTGAGGCATACCAACCAATTTCCATGGGATGAAATGCCCATCTATTCAAGCTGGTAGCGCATCTGAGGATCGCTTATGAGGAGCTGGGAGCGGAGATAGTGTAGCTGACTATAGAGGTGACCACTCTCTGAGGGTAATGTGACCAGTTGGTAAGGAACTTGTAGATGGCACTTGACAAGCGAGATGCGACCATGATGAGGGATCATTTCACCAAGCAATTACGTGATTCCCTATAGAGCCTCCTTGATGACCTTGATAGGCAGTCGGCGGTTGTGATCCTAATAGATACTAAACAACTACAACAGGAGATGATGCAGGCACAAATGATCATATGCTCCTTATAGGGGGAGATCAAAGGTATGCATGTAGCCTTGTCTATGTCACACACTCATCGATCTGGATTTATGACCACCATGTGGCCCCTCCCCAGACCACAATAACAATAGCCAGAGTCGGAGGGCTCCTGGAGCCATGCGCCACAATCATAGGGACCTCCCATTTGTACATCAATTTTCTAGTCAGATATATATATTAGATATTTTGTATAGACATTGATACATATTCAATAGCCACTCATTTTTTATAGTAGTGGCCCAATACATGTATATGTTATTTGATATATATATATATATATATATATGTATTGGTTCTAACATCATGGCATTGTGTACTTTGATGTGTATGCTTATTTAATTTCATGTATGTTGTTGTTATGGATGTATGTTTACATTAGATTCTATCATAATTTAATGAACACACATGGATGTATGTTAATTAAATATAATGATGATCTAACTACCTTAAAAGATGTAATGTAATGCATGGATACCTAGCATAGTAAGACACATGTATGTATATTGCACACACACACATGGTCATATCATAACACCAAAAATCATTCATAATGTGTTAATGAATAATGTCAACATATGTGGTGCTACTACTTTTAAAGAGTGAACACCACACACATTGCACATTAGACACTACACATAGTATCGATAGAGATGCATCACATTGATAGGCTCTTTTAGAGGCATTCCATCCATAGATGATAATCCATAGGCACCTGAACCATACACGGAGACAACAATGTAAGGGTCTAACCAATTAGAACTAAATTTTCCTCTATGATCAAGTGGCGTATTTACATTTCTCTAATTCTCATAAAGAACCAGGTCACCTAGCTTAAAGGTTCTAGGAAGCACGCTTTGGTTATATTTTCTTGATAATGATTGTTGATAAGCTTTAAGATGGTTGAGGGCCTATAATCGACACTCATTGAGAATATCTAGTTGATGAAAATGATTATCTTGATAAGTTTCATCATCAATTAACCTCTTAAGGAAAACCCACAAAGACAGAATTTCCAACTCTAAAGGTATGATAGCTTTGGCACCATACATGAGGTTGTAAGGCATTTTTCCTATCATTGTATGAACACTCATGTGATAGGCCCATAAAGCATATGTTAACTGAATATGCCAATCCTTACCATGCTTATCATATATTTTATGAAGAATGAGCTCAAGAGTCTTGTTAGATGCTTCTGCTTGACCATTAGATTGAGGATAGTAAGGTGTAGAGAATCTATGTTGAATGCGAAATTTTTCTAGGAATTGCTTCACTTCCTTGTTCTTAAATGGAGTGCCATTTTTGAAAACAAGTGTAGCAGTCAATCCAAAATGAGAAATAACGTTATTCAGAAGAAAACTACAAATAGCTTCAGGGTTCGTAGAACGAAGCAGGATAACTTTGACCCACTTCGTAAAGTAATTTGTAGTAGTGATGATGAAGGTTTGTCCCTTAGAAGAAGGAGGTGATATTTTTCCAATAATATCAAACCCCCATCTTGGAAAGGGCCAAGGAGAGGTCTGGTTTTGTAACTCTTGTGTGGGTGCACGAATGAGATGACTATGTTGTTGACATTGTAGACACTTTTTAACAAAATTGAAAGATTCTTGTTCCATATTTTTCCAAAAGTACCCCATGTGTATCAATTTCCTCACCAGGGATTTACCATCAAAGTTTCCACCCCTAGAGCCTAAATGGGCTTCCTTAATGACAAGGGGTATTTTCGCTTTAGTGAGACATCAAAGAAGCAAGCCATTATAATATTTTCAATAAAGAACATCAAACAAAACAACATAACGGGCTGAAAGCTTTCATATATGAGTGTGATCACTTTTCATCACATCATTGAGAAAGTTTCCAATCTTTAAATAATTATAAATATTAGAGAACCATTCTCTCGAGTCTATGTGGGAACACACAAAGGCATTATATTTAGGTTGATCAGAAATAATAGGAGACTGAAAGACCTGAACCATAAAGTGGTATTCTTTCATATCCTCATCTAAAGGTACCAGGGAGGCAACACTTGCCATGGCATCCGCATATCTATTCTCCCTCTTAGGTACACTGTCTATCATGAAGGAGGAGAATTGGTTCAATAAAAACAAAGAGGTCTTGATATTGAGAGAGCTTACTTTGCTTAGCCTAGTAGGTTCCCATAATATGATTCATAATAAGCTCAAAATCACCTAATATATGAAGATGTCTTATTTTTAATGCAATAGCGGCATGCAAGCTAGCAATGAGGGATTCGTACTTGATGATATTATTAGTGCAAGGAAATTCTAATCAAAAGGAGAGAGGGACTGGTTTACCTTCAAGTGATATTAGAACCACATTTGCTCTGGAACCAGTCCAACATCTCAATCCATCGAAGTACATTTTCCATTCAAGATCATAATTGATTGCAAAATTGTTCTCATCAAGAAAAAAATCCAAACTCGGAAAGGAGTGAGATGAGGGGGCATCTTCCAATTGATCAACAACCGCTTGGCCCTTTATTGACTTCTAATTAATAAAATTTATGTCAAACTCAGAGAGCAACATTACCCATTTCGCTAACCTCCCACCAAGGTCAATACTAGAGAACAAATGCTTTAGAAGGCCACTTTTTACAATGACATGTGTTTCAGCATGGAGAAGATAGTTCCTTAACTACTATGTAGCAAAGATAAGAGCAAGGAATTTCTTCTCCATGGAGGAGTAACAAGTTCCATAATCGACCAAAACATGACTAATATAGTAGACTGCTCTCTCTTTCCTGACATCATCATGTTGAGCTAGAAAAGCATCCAAAGCATATGGTGATGTTGTGAGGTAAAGAAAAAAGGGTCTATCCTGCATAGCCGGCATCAATACAGGAGGGTTTTCCAAATAGGCTTTGATTGACTCAAAATATTTTTGGCACTCTTCATCCCATATGAAATGAACATCTTGCTTTAGCAAATGAGTGAAAGGAAGGGTACAATCAGCCAATTGAGATATGAATCTTTGAATTACCTAAATCTTCCCTTGTAAACTTGGCAACTCAATAATGTTTGTGGGTGGAGGCATGTTAACAATAGAATTGATCTTATTTGTGTTGACCTCGATTCCATAGTGAGAGATTATGAACCCCAGAAATTCTTTTGCATCTATGTCAAAGACACACTTAAGAGGATTCAGTCTCATCTTATAGAGCTGAAGCCTCTCGAAGATAAGACAAAGGTTCTTTACATGATCCCGATGGGTTATAGATTTCACCAAGATATCATCAACATAATCCTCTAAAATCTTATGAATGAAATCATGAAATATTAGGTTCATCACCCATTGGTAAGTTGCTCATGCATTCTTTAACCCAAAGGGCATAACCACATAACATAAAGTACCCCAAGGGGTATTAAAGGTTGTCTTGTACTAATCTTTTGAATTAATATGGATATGATTGTAACTTGAGAAACCATCCATAAAATATAACAATGCATGGCATGCAGTCGAGTCCACAATCATATCTATATTAGGCAACAAAAAATCATCCTTAAGAGAAGCCTTATTAAGATCACAAAATTCAATGCATATGTGAATAAGGACATCAAGTTTACTAGCACTGAAAATATTTTAAATCCAATGGGAGTATTCAATTGGATGGATAAATCCTACTTTCAATAGCTTCTCTATCTCAATCTTAACCATTAACGCCACCCTAGGATTGATCTTTCATATTTTATCCTTAGCTGGCTTAGCGTCAAGACACATGACGATATTATGAACTACTATAGACTCATCCATACCAAGCATGTCCTCATACATCCAAGCAAAGATGTCCAGATGAGAATGGAGGAGATCGAAATGTTCTTTTGCCTCTTCGAAAGAGAGGCACTTTCCAATATTGATCATTTATTCAGAAGACTTAGGATCCATAGATATTTTAGTAGTTTCTCCCTTAAGGATTGAATTATGATCTCCAAAATGTGATATTGAAACATCATCACCAATGTTGGATAGAGGGTCCTCCTCGTCAACACTTAGGATAGATTCCCCAAAGTATGCTTGTTTATGCAAGCGATACGGGAATCATCTTTTATGATGAAAGGGAGGAAAAGGGGAGTAAGCACCTAGTAATTCCTCAAGAGCTTCATTTGAAGAAAAGACATCTAAAGGGAATTTCTTGGCTTGCCCCCTATCCTCTATCAATTCAGGATAGACCAAACCCAGTGGCTCGATTGAAATCATATTAACACTCCACCAAGGTTTCTTCTTAGACTATTCAATAGAGCACCTGAAACCCAGATTATACCTTCATGTCTTAAACTAGATAGGGACTTAGATTCCTTGCTCAATATGCCCTAGGCCTTTCTAGCCATAGCCATATCAAGAAGCAATTTTATATCCAAAACCATAATGAGTTTGCAAAATTTTTAGAGGCGGTGGCTCTACATATAGGGATTTGTTCCACCAATGAACGTTGAATGCATCCACAAGAGCACAACCATCCTCTTTATTCAGTTCACAAACATTAACCTCTTTTGCAAGAGTAGGACTACTCTCCTCGGCAAGGGAAGGATTGGCCTCCTAGATAGGATCACATTTCTCTTCCTCAACAGGAGCATCATCTAATTTTACATTAGAGGTATTCAAAAACTCTAGACGAGTGGGACTTGCTTTGTATTTTGCAATGAATAATTCAGATAATTCCAACAATCCCCAATCATCACCAAGGAAATCATTTGATTTGGAAGAAGTGGATAGGTAAGACTTAGGAATTTCTGCTTTAGGTGGTTGTCTTTAACAATATTCACTTCGGGGACAATCTCCATAGAGGGTATCATTGAGGAACACGTCATAGCATCAATGGTTAAAGATGGAATACAATTCTTGAGAGTGGAGACAATTGAAGCCTAGCCAGTAACTGCTAATTCACGAAGGAGAACAACTTTTGGGTCAACTTTGACTGTGAACACCCGATTATTTGTGACAAACTTTAAAGAATGATGTAAAGTAGAAGTTATGACACCCATAGCATGAATCTAGGGTCTCCCCAAAAGAATATTGTAAGGTAAGGGACTAGGCATCACATAAACCAAAGTAGGTAACGTAGCAGGCCTAACTACAAAGGAAGTATTATCATGCCTAGAGCTTGGCGTCTAGAGTTATCGAACCCATGAATGTACAAGGAAGAAGCAACTAGAGAAGATGGATCAACTTTAATTTTAGGTAGTAAGTCAATACCACAAACATTGAGGTCGAACCAATGTCAACGAGGGTAGGCCTAATACCAATATTATTAACATTAATTATAATCATCAAAGGATCTGCTTGTTTTTGCACATCTAAAGGCAGGAGTTCTTGTAGATGGAACATAATATTCGACGAATCCACATGAATATGGGACAATAGCGCATTAACATCAGTAGGCCTAGAAGAGGCAAACAAGAGGATTTTTTGCAAGGCTTCTTGAAGCATCTCCTAATAAACCAAAGCGGTCTGAAGCAAATCCCAAAGTGAGATCTTAGCCGGAGTAATACGGAGTTGCTCGATAATATCATAATCACCTGGTGCTTTAATCATAGGTTTAGGTGTCGAAGGAAGACTTGGTGTAGAAGGTGGTAAAGAAGTAGGAACTTGAGTAGGTTGAGACATAGGAATAGAAGGTTTTTGATCCAAGTTTCGTTTGTTTCTTCTTGTGTTGTATGTGTGCACAACAACATTATAAGAAGTAGAGTCCATATCTTTTACGAACCTTGAGTTAAATTCTGATGAATCATCTCGATATGAGATCCCATATATATAATGATCCTCCCTTTGAGAAAGGCCATTCAAATTCACGTAAATGACGAGTTTCTTAGGTCTTGGAGGAGCCACATAAACCACCACTACATTTACTGACTCCTCAGCTTGTAGAGAGGAAGTTTTCTCGAAAGATTTACAAATAGAGGAAAACGATACTAAGAAATCATCTAAAGCATCATCCAACATATCAAAATATTCCTTAGAGAAAGAGTTATCATAGACATGGAAGCATTGTAAAAATAGATCTAACATGTTTCACGTCAGATTCACCAAAATTTTAGATAAGAGGGATTCGTTGCATATGGGTCTCTTCATTGCATATGGATAGAGGAGCTCTCAGCCAAAGGACGACAGTGCGGAATTAGGATGCCATCGCAGTGCGCTGCCCTCCAACTGGCACATTGGCATCCTAAGCAATATAAAGCTCAGGAGCTCAGTCAGGTAGGATGGAGTCTGACTTATTTACACAAATCTAAGTCCTACTAAATAGAATAATCAATCAGACAACAAAAACTACAAGAAAAGCACAAGGATAACTTGAAGAAAACTTACCCACAACTAGACATTTGAGTCTTCACTCCAAGTTTCACTTTGTAACCTACACACAGAAGAACAAGGGGAAAAGGTTGGGGTTGTATAAGGGTCTGCCTCAGTCATACCCCCATTATGGTGTTCCCACCTCCACAGATAGTCAAATAGGAAAGGAGTGTAATCGAAATGGGAAAATCATGTGGTGGGAGAAAAACCCACTTAAGGAGTAGAACTCACACCACAAAGCAGTAAAGGAATAAGTAAAAAAAAAAGGAGAGAGAGAGTGTGTTACCCATGGGCCTAGGCCCTCTCCAAATCACATGGATGCACCGTTGAATGCTTGCTTGAGAGATGTAGTTGTTAGAGGGACCTCAATCCAGCATGGCTTCGCTTGTAGAAGTGTTGCTTGTTAAGAATGACGAAGGACTCAAGAGTGAAAATTGAAGAGAAAGCTTGATTGAATGACTTGAATCCCCAAAATGAGAGCCAATGAGGGGTTATGTTGCATGCCAGGGCAGAAAAGAGTCGCTACACCTAAAATCTTGATTTCCAAGACACGTTTCAAGAGTCAAGATTCAGGATTCCTTGTTTCAGACTCGAAAAACTGCAAGACATAAGTGTGTTGCACAGACATCAGCGCGTCACACGGGCGTCCAAGACATCAATTTTTGAGAAACATGTCATTAGGCTTTTGTTGTTGTGCCATGTATCCACATGGGGTTAGAATTGTGAAATTATGACTCATAGGATTTTTGTCATTAATGGTCTAGGGTGTCATAAATGCAAGGAAAAAGTGAAAAAATGTGGAATTACCCCTAGGTGCAATTATGTGACATTACAGTTATAAATCACGTGTCAAATAGTATGATAATCATTTAACATAAACAATCATTAACTATTTAATCGACTTCCTTTGACATAGACAATAATGACTATTATCAACCTCCATTCACGTAGTCTTTATCGATTATAATAGCCTTTACATATCATCTTCTATTGAATAAGAGAGTCGAACTCTAATAACATTTATATTATGTTCAATATATATAATATATTATATACATATATATACTTAAATACTATCTTGTATTTATATATGTGTATATATATAATTATTAATATATGTTTACATACATATATATATATATGTATTTTTATATATATCATAAGCCAATAATGTAAGCATACATTTGATATATATATAAATATATATATGAGTACATGCAATAAAGTATATAATAAACACATTATATTGAATGTATGCATATATATATATATATATATAAATGTATATGCCTCTATGTACACGTATGTGTAGGTATATCTATATCGATGCATCTGTATGAGCGTATCCATTCACCAACGTACACATGTATCGATATACATATACATATTGATACATGTATATACTATACATATATATATATATATGTTCACATCCTATTCACATATAGCCATTCATGATTACCATCATATTGATAATTTTTTACGTGTGGTACATCTATACATATGCATATACATGTCGTTAGACCCCATTGACATGCATATGCATATATAGACACATGCTTCCACTTACGTCCCACTTGTCAATATAATCATAATAGTACAAGAAAGATCTCAAAAGCTCAAATAAATAAACATCACCCAATAATGCATGTAGAAGTAAGCAAGACTCTCAAATGTAGACATATTTGCTAAGGATGACTTACCTACTACCCACAAACTGTCTCAACTCAATCATTCTAATGTGGTGTGTGTATATGCTCAGATAGTTTACTTTTACCGGTTACCTGACCAAGATCTTCTCTCGAGTGATACTTCCCCTCCACCTGGAGGAATGGAACACATACCTACATCCACTAACACATGTAGATGACAATAAGTTGTTCACAACATATGCAGTACATATAAGCATCTCTAAAGTTAGAATTATAATAATTCAATAACCATTCATTCACGTATATGCAGTATTTCACCATGAATAACATCAACTAAGATAACATCAAATGAGACAACATCAATTGAGATAACATTCACATTGATAACATGGTATGAGCACAATTTATTCATCTCCAAAATTCACATTTTATCCTACATAGTAATAGTAAATAGTAATTACACAATTGGGGTGTAACACCCGCAAAGGAAGTTCCACACTGGAAAACCCACAAAAGGAAAACTTAACCAAATTTTCAAGATTCAAAGGGGACTCAAAATTTTGAAAGAAATCCAAGAAAAGGGGCCAACAAATGAAGATGAAAGCAAAACCAAACTAACGCAAGTGAAAGAAAAAAGAGGGGGTCCTCATTTCACGAGGTGTGTGTGAAAAGGGCACAACACAACCCATTTAGAAATTTGATGAAGCACCCCCACCAAATCTCTACTCTCACCTAAGACACACCAAATGGAACCCATTCATAGATTTCCTAACTCTCAAAACTACAAATATATGGTATCACATGAGAGAACATTATTCCATCATCCATGCACAATGAAAATCTCCTCCAAGAGTCCATCACTCCTCTAAGTGTATCAAAATCTATCCTCTAGTACTTGCATATAAGAGAAGAACTCTCATTTGAAAGTGTCAATATATCACCTCTAATGTTATGAGAACCAAATCCCTCCTCTAGTCTATAAAACTTGAACTAAACCAATGTAGATACCTAATTCCACCCTATTTCATATATTACGCTATCCACAAGTACTAATAAGAATTTCCAAGCCCCCCTTGCTCCATGAAGAGACACAAAATGAAACTAGTGCTTCTCATGCAAAGTATCATTTCTAAGAAAGAAGCTAGCTCAAGATGATAATATTCATCCATCCTATAATTTGAAATTTGTACTTAGTTCTTACACTTGATAAATTCTTCATTTTTTGTTTTCTCCATTATTTTCGATGTCTACTTCATAACCATTTTTAAGCTTTCTCTTTCCATTTCATGTATGACACTAAGCATCAAATAAAATGTAATCAAGAAAACCATTTCCACAAGATAGTCAAAATTTAAAGGTTGTGTTTCTTTGAGAAACGCATACAAAACAAAATAGAAACTATAGGTAGACATCGAGTGTGGTTCAAATGTGCCTTGTCCATAAATAAATCCTTGTTACTCCTTATTTCTTCTACTACCAAAATTTCAAAATTCCTTATCAATTGTACCTTATTTCTCCATTTAAACCAAATTAATCTTATCACTCCAAATCTAACATAGAAAGAAAAATAAATCCTTGAGATATTTTAAATGCCCTTCACCATAACTGCTTATTCCTCTAGGTTCACCACTAATGTTATTTTTCAACTACCACCCAAAAATTGCACACCCATCTTTATACTTTGTAAATGTTGAATGCCTCTATTCTATCAACAAAATTATAGCTTGGAGACCCATTTCATCACTTGCAAAATCAAAATAGAAATATATTATTATATATATTGTGTTATACCTAACATCAAGTTGTGTTCCCTTCTCACTTTCACTATTGCTACACAAGATTCATATTTTTACCACACATGAAATTGCTCTTACCTTTTTATTCTTCTTGTAGTTTCCTTTGTATTTTATTGTCAATGTTTATTTATTTTTGATCTCTTGGGATATATTACAACAATTTTGAATCAAAATTTTCCATGCCAATCTATAGGTAGCCATAGATTCCATGCCTAGAGATTCACAAATTATGAGCATTCAACAAATTTTCACCATCATAAAAGATGTTAGAAATATTGAAAGACAATAGGGTTTAAGATATGTTTAAAATAATCAACATTGAGCCATTATGAGTTTCCAAATAGGTAGGTGCCAATAAATTGGCTACAAGTCATATTACATATTCTCATGCTTCATTCAAATAATGGCAGTTTCTTCCTGTACAAATAAGATGATGCCTAGCATTGTAGTGGCAATTCACATCTTCATGAGTGATAGTAGATATCTCCAAATTTGTTGTGAATACCCTTCCCAAATATTAACTCCCTCCTTCACATCACATATATTTAATCACAGGAAGCAAATTGAACTATTGCTCTAATACCATATTGAGATTGTGAACAAATTAAGTATCAAATTATACCTTTTTTACATAGAAAGAAGAACATAAAATAATTGATTCGAGATTTCAATTCATTTTTCACATTGGCTTATAAAGATTTTCCCACAAATAACATCCTAAACTACCTCAACAAGAAGACGACTAAGTGAATACTAGCAATAATATTTAAATACTATTGTTCTAAATTATTTATTTATTAACTATTATCTAACCTAACATTTATTATTATTTTCTATACTAATGATGTAATATAATTCTAACATATCCATTTTAGTCACATTATCGTCATCAGGATATGTTGTTCTCAATCCTCATCTTGTTCTCATCATTAACAAAACAATCCTCGTGTTATTTTTAGGATGTATCCTTCCCACATCAACAACACCATCATCATCGTCGTCGTCATCAATCAATTAATCAATTATTTTTCAACTTGACTAGGGGCAAGATCATGTTTTCCTTTGCATCGTTGTGCATGCTTGTTTGCTTGCTTGTGTGTATTTTTCATTAATTTGCATTTGTTACAAAACTTGTAGTATATCGCCACAACATCATGGTCTTCCATAGCATCATGTCCAATGACATGCTTCCAAGTGACCTTTATTTTATGAGTCATTCAATGCATTGGATACATAGTCACCTTGGTCTTATATACCCTAGTGCATAACATTCATTGCTATATTAAACAAAGGTGCTCTTCTCATGTCTACATAACTCAACATCGTAATGAATCCATCACCATTTCATTCATAATCATGTTTCTTGCATCCATGTAATTTTTCTCAAATTTTCTTCCATCATTTTCCATCTCTCATTAGACTTTTTCTTCATATTTCTTATTTTGAAAGCTCGCTTTTGCAATTCCCAAATGGATAACCTTTTGAAGTGGCATCAATCATTTCACTAACTAAATTTCCATTAATTATTCTACCTAATTGGACCATATTATCACTTTCCCCATCTCTTCTAATTTTTCCTTCTCAATTACTTTTCTTTTCTTTGAAACTTTGTCAAGTTTCAAATATTGCTTCAAAGAGACAAAATATAGACATTTTAAAATAATTCCTCTTATTATCATATTAATTATTCACATTATTGTCATTATTATATTAACATCATTCATTAACCATTGTGGATGATGAAAATGTGGATCACAAATATCAACAATGCAAAACTCACTCTCATTATCACACGATGAAGTTTAAGATCTTGGCTCAAAATATAGAATTTAGCTAACAAGCAAAGCCATCATAACTAAGATTTTGATTTGCCCCATTGTTGATTGCTCTTCAAAATAACAAACTATGAAAGAATAATGATGATATGATGCAATGATAATGATAATGATAAATGCAAAAATAAATGATACCTACGCTTCATAAATGACAACGACAAATATTTTTTATAATGTTTGATAATTATTGAATGATTGATATTACTTGAACGTTTGAATACTTAATAGTGATAAAAGTGTTAGAGAGATTTTTTATAATAAAAGTGCTAGGGGGTTTGAATGAAATGAAAGTTTCATATTTATATGTTTCACTTGACATTTGATCAATGATGGAGATTGATTTGCAAGATCAATGAATATAAAAATTCAAGATAGGGGAAGACCTAAAATATTTAATTCAAATAAGTTATTTTATTTAAAAGAAGAGTGTTACCTAATTAAATAATTAAGAAAAGAAGAGTTTTAGTTAATTAAATAATTTTTAAAAATCATTTAACTATAGAGGACTAAAGATCAATTAAATTGAATTTTAATTAATGTTGGAGGAAAAATTATCAAGATGATTTTTTAATTAATATAAATATAAAAAGATTAAGATAATTAAATAATTAAAAAAATGTTTGTATAGATAAAAGAAATGATAAGGATAATGGTGAAATAATAAGATGAAATACACGCCATTTTTATGTGTCTACAACCATAATCATGTCATTAATTGTTCACATTATCATTAATTATTAATTATCCATTATTATTATTTTCATCATTTTCTATTATAATCATTTAAATAAATAATATTTTATTATTTAATTAATATAAATTAACTATCCATTTAAATAAGTTAAAAATTCCATATTTATCTTCTCATAAATTAATTCACTCTTCAAATTAATAACTTTCTCATCCATTTTTCTATTTAAAAAATTAATAAATTTATAATTCATTATTAACCTCTCATGAATTCAAAATAAAAATTCTCCATATTAATTTCAATTCATTCATCTGTCTTTCTAAAATAACTCCACAACAGTGGAGTTGATTGTTGATCATTGATTGAATCTCCACCATTCATCTGATCTTTCAAAAAGTTCATAAATTCATCATTTTGATAATAATAAATCTTTATACAAAATCACTCTGTTATTTTATTATTTAAAAATTACTAAGTTGTGTTGTTGAATTGCGCATCCACATCATTTAGGAGCAAATTGTTTTAATACACTCTGAGGTTTGCAGTTGGATTTGGGAATTAGGAATTAGATTCTTTGTTGTTTCGTAGTTCTTATTTTGTGTTTGCATTTTCTATTACATACAGTTATGTTATCTCTATTTTGTGTTCGAAACTATTTGCATGCTGTCTAATCCTTTCGTTTCTGGGATATTTGTATATCTCATCTCAAAACATTATTCTCACTATTTAACTAATTTTTTCATCCAGTTTTTGTTGTCACTGATTCATGAGCTCTACTTTCCAAGAGTGTCCTATTGCTCAAAGGAATTTGATGTTTTATATATATTAGTTTTCTTGGTTGGTATATTTATATATTTTGTATTATAGGTTTTTGTTTAATTGTTTTCATCTTAGTTTTTGTTGCTGCTGCACGATGGTGTGTTTCTTGGTCTTCTCTGTGCAGTGATATGGCTTGGCCGTCTTTTGTGGATCTTGTATAAATCTGGCGGTTGTATTGGGCATTAACAGATCGATCTTTTGGTGCAACAGCAACCACCAATGTAATAATTGGTATTAGAGTCAAGGTCAAAGAACCCCTCACTTGCGTTGGGGAATTGTTGCAAGATGGTGTGTCCTTTGGTCTTCTTTGTGCAACGTGGCGCTTGAGTTCGTGACATGACTTAACCATCTCATGTAGATCTTGTATAAATCTGGTGGTTATATCAGACATTAACAAATCAAGCAACCACCAATGTAACAGTTGCTGTGGTTGATTGTCCCTCAGAAATTTTTCTCTTCCTTGTGGATTTCCTATTTTAGGTTTTGCAAAGGTTGCTAATTCTAAGTTTTTTCCTTCCTTCTTGAAGCGGTAAGCAGATGACCATTTTTATGGTCATAATCTCTTCCTTAATAATTCAGATTTGTGGAGTCGAGAGCAAATCTTATTTGCCATGCTGACTTTGCTGGAATGATTTGTTCTCTGGCGCTTTTGCTCTCGATTAATGGAAGAAATCTTAACTCTGCATTATTTGCATCCACACACAAGTTTGTTGCACATGTATAACATGGATATTGGATCCAAGAATAACGGTGTAATGGTCTGTAAGAATCTTGGAAGATCACTGTTACATCTTTGTTTGAGGAATCAGGAATGACAATTTTAACATTTAAGTAGAAAATATGGCCTAAACATCTCCACGCATGATTATTATATCTATATCTTTATATAGGTCTTGTACTTTTATCCATCTGATCTTTGTAATCCTCAAAAATTATTACTTCCAAAGCATATTTGTAGTTTATAAAGCATTTAAGTTTCCAATAAACAAGCTAATTCCTTTATGGAAGAATGTTTCACAAAACACATTAATAGGTGAAATCAAAATATAACTCCATCTTTATACAAAATTGAAAATTGCTGAAAACATGAAACAGCGTTGAATTCTGTTCCAGGATAGGCACAAATGCTCTGAATAGTAAGTGTTCAACAATAGCATATCTTACAAAATACAATTTAACCTTTCCTGGTACAAACTTCGGTGATTAGATTTTGCAGACTGCACCCCGATATGACTTACTCTCCCGTGAAAAAATATACAATATGGCATTTCAATGAGAATTATTGGTAGTAAGATCAGAGTTTTGATTTTCAAACTCAAAAAAATACGCTCCAAATTTCAGCATCTATAATGCTAGCAAAATGTTTTAAATTCATTTGGAAACTCTCAATGATTCAGCATTCATGCTTCAGCCGTTGTAAGGAACCCCGAATATCCAGTGAAATGGAAACGGCAAAAAGTTGTGTCCAGAGGCCCTACTGAAAGCATAAATGATTAAATGAAAAAGCAAATAAATAGGAAGTTTCGTAAAATTATTCTGGGAAGTAGCTGTAATAAAATTATTCTGAGAAGTAACTGTAATAAATATCAAACTTACCAAATAGTATTTAATCAGAATATGAACCATGTGAAGATTGGCCATTTAGAATTAATGCCTGAAGCACACTCTGAGCTGAATGGGTTTGTTCCGGAGTACCAGATATTTCAATTACCCTATCCGACCCTGGCCTCCCCTCAAGCAAGTTAACTTTTGCACCAGATATCTGTCAGAGAAAAACAAAATTCCTTCATAAAAACAGGTTTCAAGTATATCTCTACATCAAGAGGTTAAGATTTTCAACTCAGATATCATAATGATATTATAAATACATCTAAAAGTAGCGTCTAAAAAGGTTGAACGAACTTGTCTAAAATTTCATGTCTATGAATACGTTACCTGACTGATTTGGCTAATGTTCTTTCCCCCATTCCCAATAAGAGGTGCAATGTTATGCTCGGGTATGACAACTTCAACCGTTGTTTTAGTGACAAGCCCAGCAGTTGATCTGGCATGTGTAGCAAGTAACAAACAGTCAATCTCGAGTAACAAACATAACCTGAGAATCAGCAAACTAGAACTGTAACTAAAATATTTCATACATTCCAGATCTGATAGACCCTCCTTGCTTCGGTCTCTCTTCATAGTCAGGTAGGCCCCTACCACTATTCTCCTGCAATCATAAGGCACTATGATGATTTGTATTAGGTTGGACAAACGTTGATCATCTGGCTTGAAGCACTCAAAGAAAATCAAAGTTTGCTTGAGAAGTACCATACTCGACTAGAAAATGATTGTCTGATGTAAACATAATCTACTAATAACATAATAGTATGTGTTTAAAAACTAAAAATAAAAATAGTCAACCATAATACATGTCGAACACAATTTCTAGAAGTTGTTTAAATCAAAGAAAGTGCTACCTGTAAACCATCTCAATGTAACTCTGAATCTAACTAGGAAACATGTTTTTGGATGATGGACCATGTCCCATGAAATTCCCCAAAGCCTAGAACACACATCCTAAAAAGGGAACTTCAGGGAAAACTGGTCTCCTAATATGAGGGACAGATCTTCTCTACAAAGGGGGACTTCCTTGGGTCAGAAATAGTTTCAAAAAATTCTAGACAAAGTTAAAAAATAAATCCTAGAGTATGGTTGTGCGCAATGAGTGGTCTGAGTGGAAAGCATCTGGTCCAAAGAGGGACAGATTGTAATAGTGAAGAAGGTAAAGCTTCAGTTTTTGAATGATGATTGGTGGGAAGATTGTAGACATGTAGCGATGTTTATTGCCATCACAATCTAGGTCATCTATTATGTAACATGTGCTCCTACTCTTGGCAAAATACTTGAGACATTTGAAAACATGTAATTATATATAACCAAAGGGTTTGGGGGTGCACCCCGTGCAAGATCCCAGCACCCCTGGATCACCAAACACAAGTTAAAGGCCTTTAAGATCACATGGACCTTTATGGCACACACCATTTTTCATAATCTTATCACTATGTTTTCTCCAATACCAAATCCTCACTATTTCTAACCAAATATCCATTCTTTAGAGAATTAAAGATTAAGCTAGAGAATCTAACTAGTCTAAGTGATGAGGGCTGCACAGTTGAAGACAAGAATATCATCTCAAATATTTTTATTTATTTTCTTCTCCATTTTCTTAGTTCTAGTAGATGAACTTTTAGAAACTCCTTACAGCAGTCAGCAGTATTCTCAAGCATTTATGAAAACTTGATAACAATGAACATCCACCACCACCCCACCTTCATCACTTCCTCCACTCTCTACTAACCCCAATGGATCAGTGACATATGAATTAAGAAATATTTGGACACCAACTAACTAAAGCTAAGATAAGAGAGTGTGCATTCGAGGAAACAAAAACAGTAATAGCTGTTTTATTAATAGTCTATTTTTGCCTCCAATACCATGTAAGTATTCCTTCTTTCTTTAAAGATCGGCCATTCGTACATGCAATCATATTGTTTGTTTGCTCAAAGCTTTGACACAAATCAAAATCATTATCATGACATAGAGAATTGTGGGGACGTCCCAAAGTTTCCAAGATGTTCGAGGGAATTCACAAAGTTTCCATGCCTTCCTACTTCCTAGGGACTTCCTAGTGTCCCTTCAACATCCCCAACAAGGGGGGCATCTTGAAAATGTTCCCTTTATAAGGGGAGCATCCTAGAGACATTGTCACTTTGGTGGTTGGGGGGGTGTGGGGGAATGTCTTGTCCCTACCCTCAAGTCCGAGGGACATCCCCATCCCAAAAACACCTCTTCTTTTGTTTTGGGAGGGGGATGAGGGGCACATGCCCCCATGGAACACTAAGGTAAATCAAGGTTTTTTATGCTATAAGATGTACACTAAAGAGGTCATAAAGCTTCATGAGCAATTTCTTCAGTTTGCAAAACTTAGTTGTACTCTCAACAAACTCAACACAACTAAAGACAAAGTAGGTTAAGGGTGATGATTGGGTGGCGGAGGAAACATGGCAACAAACTTGCATAACTTATATAGTTTGGCATGTGTTTTCTCTCTCAAAATCTAGTTACTCTATGTCTTAGGAGACAAACCAGTCCACTTATAGGTTCACCCACTCTATCAGGAGAAACATGCTTACTTATAGGAGAGTAGCAAAGTTGGTTGGAGTTCAAAGACTTACAAGTATTTGCAGGGACCTGCCACAAGTTAGGATGTTGGTCCTAAGGGTGACACAAATACATGAGTAGGTGTACATCTTTGGTGGAGATCATTCATGGTGTCTCTAATCAGCAAGAGGATAATGAAAGTGATGATAATATTGCCATGTATGATGTTTAGACTTCCAAGAACTTTGGTGCCCATGTAAGTTGAGGTTGGAGCAACAGCAATAGCACAGACATGTTACACAAGCCAAGCTTGATCCATGTTTTTTTATTTGGCGAATTTCCTTTTCTACCATCTAATATTTAGTTTTTCAAAGAATGTAATACTATTTTTGTGTCTGCAAATCAAATTGTCTTTTACAATTCATGATGGCATCAGGTTCTTCAAGCACCATTGGAATTCAAACAAGGGTCACTTGAGATGCATATGGACTCCTAGAAGATCAAGCCCTTCCGATGCACTAGTAAGTCTCCTATCCTGGAATTTGGTTGATCTTGACATCCAACTTTCAACCCCACCTCTGAATCATTCACTAATTTGCCTATGTGGATTCATCCTCCTAATCTTCCACTTCAATTCTAGTTAGATACATGTTTTGAAGCAAATGGCAATACATAGGGAAATTTTTTGGCAGTAGACAAAGACTCCTCTAATTTTCTTCACACCACATTCACTCGCATTTGGGTTGATCTTGGCACCGCCAAAAATCTTTTGACAGACATCACTCTAAAAATTGCTAATCGCAGCTAGACTCTTCTGGACTATGAGGTATTGCCTTTTCATTGTAATAGGTGTTTTAATACTGGCCACATTGTTGACTGCTGCAAATGCAAATTGGACTCTTAGGCTACATGGTGGAAAGAAGTTTCCTTTCACCACTACTCTATGGAAATAGAGGAATCTGAACCAACATCCACCCAAGATAGTATACCACAAAAGACAGCTCAAAAGGAGATGACTCCCAAGATTGGGAGTCATAAAGCTTCAACCAAACAGTTCACAATGTCTATTTGCAGCTATTGATGGGTCACCTGCTCCTAGGGTGGGGGGTGCATTAACACTTCAGACATAAAAGGATTCTATGCCTACAGTAGGTTTGAAATCACACACAGAGGTTTCAGAAGTGGCAGACAATGGTTCACTACTTCCTAAGGACGAGAGTGATAATACCCTAGCTACTAATGTTGTGACTTTAGATGAGAGGATTGCCAATGAAATTTGGATGGTTGTGCAAAAAGAAAAAGGACTTAGTCACCCACACCATGCATCTTTGCTCTCACTCCAAAAGTGGTGTTAATGCTTCAAATTTTGTTAGATAGATCTTAATGAGATCCTTTTAGGCTAATGTAATGTACCCTTGTTTATGGGTCTGATGCATCATCCTATTTTTCCCTCTTTTTTAGAAAGGGTGCAGTCCCCATGACCCCAATTTACCTAGCAAAAAAAATAAATTGAACACATATTTGCTTTGTTTTATATTTATATGTTTTATTTGTGCATTTACTTATGTTGGCTTTATGTTTAAGTTTATAGTTTTTTTTTTTTTAATATATGTCGGTTGTGTTTTATGTTAATGGTCATGACATGAGACTCCATGCCCTACTGACATTGTATAACACCTCTCAGCATAACAAGATTAACTAGCAAGTCATCCATCAATAATGGAAATCAGACCTAGAAGATGATGAATTAACACCCATTTGGATTTTAGAGGGATTGAACTTGCCAACAGGCCTTGGTTACATGGTGACACCAACATTGTTTCAAACCATCCACAAGGCTTTTGTTCCAGTTGTCTGACCACCCTGAAGGCATGGACAGTTGTAAGTCCCTTTGGCCAAACAAGATACCCCTCAGACATGGCATAAGATAAAAAGAAGTTCATGCTTTGCAGTACAACCCAGCAGGCTGCTTTCTTGAAGCTTCTAATAACAGATATTAGCTTGGATTTTGTATCACAAAAATGGTTCCAATATTTGAATGTGTCTTTAGAGAGCAGCTAGAGCTGTTCAAGAGGTAAGATACAGAATTCAAGAGATTGAACCTTTCCAAGTATGGTCAACTCTACAAAAAGAATTTTACACAACAAGCTATAAAAATAGTATATTTCTTTTAAGATATGCTACATCAAGAGAAGTTGAAGTTTTTGTAGGATATGATCGAAATGTGCTTTTTATTTTCTTTAATATATTTAATTTTTCTGATCAACTCTAGGTAACAAATTAAGATAGTTTTCATCACTTTTTATAGAGGAATGCCAACATGGGTATATTTAGATATCTATGTTCTGTAATTTACTAAAACTGTTAATTGCAAATTAAAAACAAAACATTGGAGATACAGAAGCAATTGCTTGCAACTAAAATTTTCAGAAATATAGAAGAAACTTGAGATAAAGTATGTGAAAATTGTTCTATACTTAGTATTACTTTTATTGAAACCAAACCTATTATGATTAAAACCAAAAGAACCAACAAACTTTATTTGATTTCTAGCATAGACATTCTTACTTGCATGTTTACCTTTGATGCCCATGCTTCTCTTAAGTTTGCCAAGGAGTGATTGCCAGCTTGAAAAGCCATAAAAGGTGAATATGATCTATCAGGTGAGATAGGCTCGGGTCGCCTTCTACTGTTTTTGTTTGGTAGAGTAGAAAAGAAAGCCCCAGGGGTACCCTTTTCATGTACATGATTACGCAACTTTGATGTTACTTGAACAAGAGCTTCCCGTGCTGCCCTGATATCACCTACAATCTGCCACATTCAATGGGAATAAAGAAGCTGTCATATTCAAAAATTAAAGTGTTTCAAGAAATGGTACAAAGAAGATAAAGTTCAGAGATGCACTGTTAGTTTAGCAAGTTGAAATATGTGTAAACTAATTTAAGACGTCATTTCATAAAGAATACCTGAACCATCTCATCTGATTCTAAAGCGCATGGAGGAAGGTCTTCTCTGGTTAAAATTTTTATATTTGCATGGGTTTCCCTCCTCATTTCTTTTATGACTGAACCTCCCTTTCCAAGTAGACAACCAATTTGATTGGAAGGAACAAGTAGCTTTGTAGTAATAATTGCATCCTTGTCCTGACCAAGATCTACAATCTGACTTTGAATATGCAGAAGAGCTTCTTGGGCAGGAGACAGATTGTCTTCCAAAACCTGATCAGATACAAAATAAAAACTACAGTTAGAAATAATGGAAAAAAGCCTAGGTACTGTTTTAGAAATATTTCTAGGTATTAGATGGTTGACTACTGAGGTTCCCAATTAAGAATGACACAGAAAGAATGAATATGTCCACATAATCTCAATGATAAAACTTCTTTCAACAGAAATCCTGTTTATACCAATACAGGTACTGCTCAAGCATGCCTGCAAGACCTAGTACTGAATAAACTCTGCTTGGATTGCACTTCTCATTTGAACTATTTCCTATTTACCTCGACCAGGGATTGGCTCTAAGAGATGCCCTTTTTTCTTTTATTCTTTGCCTTCCTTCCTATGTTTCTAGTCATTCTTTAGCTACATATTCAGCCTACCTCTTCGTTAACTTGCACTTTTTGGTTCCAGGCTCTAAGTTGTGTACCTATTTCTTTTATCCCTTGGCTTCCTGCCTACATTCCTTAGTTACTAATCTTTAGCTGCATATTCCCAGTTCCTCTTGTTTAGCTGCAGTTTTAGATTACATGTTCTCCAGCGAAACTGCAAAGCTGTATGAGTATCATCCACACCTGGACATATTTATTTCTTTGTCCCCTACCTTGTTTTCATGTTAAGGTCTAGGTTATTCAATTATGGATAATAATTTAGGGAGACCTTAGGTCTTCATGCCCATCAAATTTACTAGGAGGATTAACAGGTACTCCAAAAGGTTCATACATAGTGCAACTCCATCTAACGTAACTACCACCAATTAAACAGAATAATCATTGGAGCTCATTATAATGTGGCATTCAAATTAGTGGGGATTACCTCTCTAAAAAGAGACCCAACATTTATGAACTTATTTTGTGAGCCAATGAAATATCTCTATCTCCAAGATTTAAGATGTAATTTTGTTTTAATATGTCCAAGGTTGTCCAAGGGATTGAGCTTAACTGGCTAATCGTTAAAGCATTGGTTTCTCATTGTGAAGACCAGTTGCCAAATTGACACATTTCAACAAAGTAGAGTGAGATCACTCCACCTCTCCTAAAAAGATGACCAAGCTACATATTAGACTATCTCTAAGGTCTAGGAAGTTGGATCACTTGGTCAATTATGGTCTATTTATGCAAGAGGCCTTTGCTGGTTCAAGATCCTATGTAAAGTAGATGGATAGTTTCTGGGATTTAGTATTTCTTGATTTTATGTTTTTCTTATTTTCCTCTTTTTTTAATTTTTTGATTTTATTTCCTATTCTAAGCTAATCTAATTATTTATAAAAAAATGTTGAAAGAGATTAAGGTTAATAAGAAACAAGACTTTATATCTAACTGATTTTAGTTTTACTAATTCTAAACTTTATGTTGAAAACTTTGAATAATTGATTTAAACATACAGTATTATGCTCAACTCTCATTCAACCACTAACAAAGTAGATGCAAGCTTCAAAGGATTTTATCGAGTGACAGAAATACATACCTCAAACTATTATATTGCACATACAAATTTAGTGTACTTTTCCCAGCAACTCAATTGACAGATTTTCATTTAATGTTCATGAGATTTCTTCAAAATTTAAAATATACAAGAATAAGTCAGAGCACTCCACCACACAAGAGAAGAATTTTTTTGGAGAATATAAGAACTTTATTGATTTGAATATTGAGAGATTTCGGCGAGACTTCTGCACTGAAGACATGATCCTCCTCTTCAGAATTTTCCTCTATCTATTGCTATTGCTCTTTAAAAAAACAAAAAACAAAAAATTGCTGCAACTAAGGAAAATAGATTCTAGAGATCCCTTTTAAAATGTTGGGAGCTTCTTTTTATAGATAAGGAAAAACAAAAGCACCCAGTTACAATGGATAGTTCACTGCCTCCACCTCACTCATGGAACAGCTCTATTTTTAGAGTATCAGAAAAGGGGGCAGCTATTTCCATTAATAGTTGTTTATATTTACTTCGCAAAATTTAAGTTCAGTCTCAGAATTAATGGTATTTACTATTGAATCCATACAAAAAATTCCTTACTAGTCCTAATCATGCCTAAATTTAAGGAACCATTCATAAATAGAGTGGAACCCATTTGCATTCAACTTCATAGTCTTTGCATGAATGAAAGAATATTAAATCAATAAAATGAATTAATTTCACAAAATTCGAAGCATTTAACATTACTAAAAAATAGCAACATTCTTCTTTAGTGCCCAAAACTTTTAAATTTCAAATTTCCTTTGCAACCTTATGCCTTTATTGGTATTCAGCATATCTTTTGAGACACTTCTCCAAAGCTGTACCATCTGGTCCATCTAGCCACTCAATCCTGAATTGATAATCTTTGAAACTCTTCTAGGAAAATCCTATTGTTGTTCCATCTCTAAAATAACTTTCTCGATAGCTCCAAAATTGGCTTTAATCTCCATATTTTTATCATTGGTAGTCTCATCAAAATTTGAAGCCCTATTCAACTCTTCAATATTTTGCTTGAGAGTTTCCTTAGTACTATCTGAGGACTTTATTTTATAATCTCCCTCTTGCAAAAGTTCAAGACTTATTGTAATATGGATAAAATCTTCAACATTGCACATATGTTGACATAATTCCCTCTACTCATCTCACATTTTAGGCATATAATAATTTATTCACACCTAAAACCAATAACTCTTATGCATTTTTGTACAAAATTTGGTTCATTCTCTAGCACTATACCTTGCTTCTACGGCCGACTCTTCTAGGCTCATTTTATTAATGGTCCTCATCATAGGAGGTTATCCTCATACAACACATTTTCTTGTTCCATTGCTTGTGCAAACATATTCATAACCCTTTCCAACTGATAAGTTTGGTCATACAATTTGCACCCAAAATCTATCACACCATTGACATGATCCAAAAATTATTCACCCTTTTATCTATCCCTTGAGCTTTTATTTGCATTTCTTGTAAAGAATCTATCTCTGCTTTGGAGATTAAAATTGGATTATTAGAGTAAGTACTTTCTTGTTGAGCAAGAGGATTGATCAGGATCTTAACAAAATCTTTCATCTACTATAATTGTTCTTTTAATTCTCTTTTAGTTTTGCATAATTTTGCTACTCTTATTTTCAACGTTTCCATAGCAAGATTGAGAGATGTGATATCTTCTTCTCTTATTTGCTTACCTAGATTAACTTTAGTTATCTGGTAATCTTCGACTGTCAACTCCTTATCATCCTTTTCCACTATTGGAGTAGCAATCTCCACAATTCTTTCTCTCAATTCATTTAGACTGATAACAAAAGGGATTCTAGATCTTTTCTTTGTTCTCACCTTCTCTATCTCGGTTGTAACTGCTGAAATATCTAAGGTTTTTATGATTACATTCTCATATCTGCTAAGATCAGCTTCAACCATGTTGGTACCATAGGCACATTTTGCATAACCTTGTTTGTTTCTCTTCATATCTCTTGCTTCTGTTGCTACTCTTTCTCTATAGATTTTGATGTTTCCCTTTGTAGTTCCTTTTCTTATTATACTCTGACTATATCGTTATGAGTTTTATCTTTTCCAAAATCCACATGCTTTTGCACAGATGTCCCTTCATCATTTTTCTGATAGTGTTCTGACTGACTTTCTTATATTATTTCTATAGATTGGGATCTACTTGAGGGAGATTGAATAGTATACAAAATCTGCTCTCCCCTAAACAATTGTTCCTCAACTTCATTAGCTATCTTAACAATTGCATCTAGTTTTGAATCAATAATCTCCTTTTCAACTAATGTAGGAGGTACCTCGCTAGTAGGTGTCCTTAGTGGCATTCTTCTTGGAGAAGGGGTCTTTTCAAAAGAGGAAGAAGACTCAAATTCCACTGTTCCTAGTGTTTTAGCTCCTTTGAACAGTGCAAGCCCTAGACTGACAACTTCAAGTTGTTCAGGATAAATCATTTGCAATGGTTCAAATCCAAAATGCAATGTTAGCCCAACTTTTGCCACTTCATATGTCCTTGTGGCCTTCTCCATAGCCTATTGCAACTTCTCGAGAGTTTCATAATCCTTGAACTTTTCTTTCTTGGCCTGCTTGGGGTCCCTAGAGTTAGTAGAAGAATCACCTTGTTTCTTTCACTTCTTCTTCTTTGTCTTTTCAAATTGATCCATCTTAACCTTTAGCCAAGACAAGCTAAAATCTTCTACTGCTTTACTTATTTCTTTTAAAGAAAGCTCCTCTCTTAATGCCCGATTTATGGCCAGGAGAGGCTAACTTTAAATATATTGGAAGTCATAAACAGGATTTAGTACAGCTCCACCATCTGTAATACTAGAAGGAACCTTTCCCCCAATGTTCATAGCTTTTGTTTGCTCAATAGTCAGCCTACAAAAGCTTCTTTTCTTGGCATCCTAGTTGTCTTGACAATCAGCCCAAAAATCTTCTATAATAGATACATGGCTGAACTCAAGTCCAAACACTCTCTCAACCTTTCCTTTAGGGTCATAATTTGTAAGGGAATCAAATAATTCTTCCTTTGATGCTCAAGCACAAACCACAGAAGCACAAGTATAAAAACCCAAGATGAAGGGAAATGGCATAGCAGGCCTATGTTTCTCTATAAACCTCTTGTGTATCTCTATTATTTGCCTTGAAAAATCTAATTAAATAACTTTATCTATAAAAAACTTAGGCAAAAGAAATGGAACTCCTTTGAAACTGGCAACTCTAATGTATATAGACTTTGGGAACTAGATAAAAAAATATCCCCAACCAGCTATCAATTGTTTGGCATTAGTAGAGAGCCTTATACTATCATTCCCTGACAATTTGTTGATTATAGAGAGAATATAAAGGCATCATTGATTCTTTCTAAGTGTTTCTTAGCTTCCTTATATTCAAGCTATGGATAATGCTCCCAAACTCATGTTTTCACATTTCCTTCTCCTAATATTCCTTCTATGGTTAATCCAAGGAAAACTATCTATCTTGCTAACAAATAAATGACATACAATGTCATTGTAAACTTCTTGTTGGTTAGAACAGTGATCAACTGTTGATAAAGATTATTACTTACTAACTAAGCCTAGTCAACAAATTATTTATCCTTAATAGTCATGTTCATAAGCTTGAGCACAAGCTAGACTTAGCTCAGGACTTTGTATAGCTGCGGGGAACACTGCATGTGCTAACCCAGAATTAGCTATGATCATTGGCTTGAGAGTTTAAGAATCTCCAAATGTCCTTTCGTCAAAATCCTTGAGGTCTATGTGACCCAAGTCTGTATCAATGATATCTTGCATAGTTGAAGTTATCTTAGAGGCCTTAACAACACCTTGGAATTCATATTTCATTGTGGCAGGTAACTTTTCAATCTTGTCAACTCTCTAGTTTTATCAATCATCCTACAAGTTAGCTAAACACCATAGTAAACATTCCAAGCCCATTATGATCATGAGATACATCATTCTTTTAGTTTCTTGAGATGAATAATCATATATAAATAGGTGAAACTAAGCCTTACAAAATTCCTAGGAAAGTGTTCTAATGGTCAAAGGAAACTGAATTCTTAGTCAGAAAAAATTGAGTTTTAAGCTTTGGCGAGCCCAAGGGTCAAATTGGGACTAGCACTTGCAACCTAAATGTGAGAAACAATTAGTTGAGTCTAGGTTGTGAAGTAGAATGGGGACTTGGAACCTAAGGTTCATAGCAGGGTCCAAAATCTAATAGGTTTGGGTAATGCTTGGTATGATGGGGCCAAAGTTGAAAAGAAACATGGACTTGGAACCAAAAAATAAGTTTGATGTTCCTATTGAGACCCAAGGTTCAATGAGAACTAATTCTTTAAGGATATAATGGGTTATGGCAAGGTTGGAGGTTAGAAGAGAATTGGGATTTAAGAAGTATGTTGTGGAGATTAGGGCAGAGAGGATCGTGAACTTGGAACTTAAGGTTCTAGGTTTGAGTTGGAGTCCAAAGCCCACAAAGCTATAATAACTACACAGAGATCGAAGGGAAAAGTGAGATAAGAAGTTAGCACTTTAAGTTCCAACAAAAGTCTGTGGAGAACATTGCACATAGGAGCGAATGCAAAACTTGATAAAGGAGATGAAGTGGAATTGGAACATAGAACTTAAAGTTCTAAGTTCCAACTAAGTCCCAACTCCCAAACTCAAATGAAGACTTTTTAAAATTCCTAAGTGGGAAAGTAGAGTATGAAGACCAAAGAGAAATGAGGATCCCTAACAGAGCCCAAGGTCTAACAAGAAATACTCGTTTACAAAGAATCCTTGATAGAAGCAAGAAAGGGAAGAGGAAATATGTCTAGAGATCACAAGTTCAAAACCCATTGTAACCATTTTCACAATTTTAAGCCCTAAACATCTACTCAACAAGAGCATATAATATTCTAAAACCTGAGCTTTGAACAATACAAAAACATATTAAATGTTTGATCTAACAACAAAACCAAAAACCTAACTAGAAAAAATACGAACTCTGAAATCACAATCCTACAATCAAACAAACACAATAGCAATTCTATATACTAAAACACAAATAATTACTACAATAATGAAGAACACAACATATAATGAAGGGCAAAGACCAACCTAGTTATTTGTCAATGGGTACAAGCAAGAAGTCTAGGAACCCTAGGTAACCAAGCCTAAAGTTAACAATATCTTCGACAGTCGACTCAAATCTCCCTCAAGCATGATCAATTAAGGAGTTCTAAACAGAGGGAGGTGAGACTAGAATATTTGAATTTATAGATGGGGAGAATAATGAATGAAAACAAACATACGAACACCATAGAAATCTCGCACCCTTGGTCATTAATGACCATTATAGGGCAGATTTCGAGTCACTAGATGAATTGGAACTTGGAACTTTAAGTTCCGAGGTCCACAATCCGATAAGAACTACAATATATAAGGAAAAAGACATAAAGCTGGTGGCAAAGAGCAAAACACAGTTAGAAATTGAAACATTAGTTCCAAAGTGACAAGGTTCTCGGAAGGTATAAACCCTTGGAACTAAAGTGGTTGTTGGGTTTCTCTGGGAACCTAGAACCTAAAACAAACACTTAAAATAATATTTGAATTAGACTACTAAACTAACACAACAAAGACATCAAAACATTTAATCGGATTAACAAACCAACAAAAGGCTAAAACATAAAAAATAAAAATAAAACAAAAGGGGTCCCGTATATTCCTAAGAAAAATGATAGGGTGTGTATGCAAGACATAACAAGACCAACTTCAAATCTCCATAGAGACATCTAATGTGGAATTCTAAGTTCTAACTCATGGTCTTCCATAGTTGGCTTATGGAATTAGTCTTTCTAAATAAAGTGGATTTCTAAGTAGTGACTCTTGGTCTTCCTAGGTGACTTCTAGTGTGTTTGTTTGTAAAGGAGCTTGAATTAGCCTTCAATGAGTGCTTGCAAGAATTTGTATTGGTCTCACTACACGCCTCACATTGCTTCTCATATGAGTAGAATATCTGTAAAGTATCTGCAATATAAAAAAAATGTTCAGGGAGCTTCGGCTTCCTTGTTTTCATACTAGGATACATCATTTCAGTATCATGGCCTGGACAATAAGGCCATATTTTTATTTTTCTTTCGAGAACTTTTGTACAAGCATAGTATAACACTGTCAAGCACTGTCTTTTCCTAGATATGAATGAACATAAATTAGAAAGTGTGTACAGAGGAAGTTTTATAGATCACAATCTAAGCTATCTACACGTGTCTCCTCATTTAAAAAACTTTGTTAACCTGATCAATTGGGTGAGTTAAATTTATTTTCTGTGTACTACAAGTATCGATAGGTTTAACATTCTAAAGAAAAAAATTAGAAACAATTTTGGATCACCATTAGAGCCTGTGCTTTTGAAAGCGATCATGTTGTTGCGATGTACATTTTATTACATATTTTACAGTCCATGATCCATAAGTATCAATCGTCAATGTTTCTGAATACCCACTTGACCAGCATGAGCATGCCATAAGAAGTAAGAAGACCCCTAATTTTTACTAGGAATTATTTTCAAGAGAGTCTCAGAGGACATTAAAAATTGAAACTAAAACATTGCTTCTGTTTGCATTTGCAAGTCTTCTTCAGGAGGCAAAGTTAAGCTGCCTACGGTTTGTCAACTTTCTGGCATTAAACATGAAAATACTTCTCGATGCAACAGTTTATAGAGCAAATATTTAGTGCATAATAGGGAATAGAAGGGAACATTACTTCCGTCTGTATAAATAATTTCCTTTCTACAAGTTCCATTTCCAGGGCCAAGTAAAAATCTGCCCACGAACTTGCCACATAATCTAGTTTGTGAATTTGCTTAAAAGTTTTAACAACTAATCCACTGAATCTAGAGTGTATAATTAGTCAGACATAACTTCTCTTAGATAACTATGATGATCTAAACAGATTTATTAAACACAGGGCAATCAAATCATTTCCTTTGAGATTTTAATCAATGAGAATATAAATGAACAAGGAATAGATCTTCAACCAGTTTCTAACCATTTTACAGTTAAATGTGCACGTAAATATAAGATGAATCCAGAAAAAACAATCAAATACTCGAACAGAGTTCATATCTGACTTACATCATTAGCTGATACAATGATAATCCGTTCATCTGACCCTGGAACTGAATCAGTTATTTTTATTTTTGCTCCTATTTCTTCTTGCAGACCTTTGATAACAGTTCCACCCCTTCCAATGACACTCCCAATTTTCTTGTTTGAGCAAAGGATTCGGAAAACAAGTTCCTCACCAGAAACTGAAGCCTCATAATCAGTTCCATGAGAACCAACAGTCTCAGAATACATGTGTCCCTGATTCCTGTTGCCACTGGATCCCATAGACAATCTCATTCCCGGGACATGACCATCTGCGCGTACATGATTTGAGAAAGAAATTCCATGTGAGGAAAATCCGTCACCTGGATGACGATGATCTGGAGAGTAGACATTGGCAACCGAGGGAGATGGCTGGCCACGCTCCCATTCCCGTTCACGATCTCGCTCCCATTCACGTTCCCGGTCACGATCTCGGTCTCGGTCCCTCTCCCAATCACGTCCCCTGGGATTGTTCACTTTCAATCGAGCTGAAATAAGACTTAATGCTTTCTTCACCACACTCAAGTCACCAGCAATCTGCAATAAACAAAGGCCCTGATGGTCTGTCACACTAAATAAAATATTGACACCTGAATTTGTGAATAATCTATGGTTCACACTACTGCAAAATAGTATTTCCTGAAGAAAAGCAATGTTTACACATGAACATTTTGTAAACCAAACTAGGCAGAGCCTAGTCCACTGAATCAGAAACATGCATACAACGGGTTTAATCAAACAGAGTTATTTGTCTAGCTGTTTTTTACGAGAATAAGATGCAGTACTTATTGTTTTCTTGACCAGTTAAAAAGTAATATATTAATGGAAATTTTGTAGAAGATGCAGACTGTTGTTAATATCTGCTATAGACAAGAAGATTTGTGCAAGATATACTTGAGAAAAAGTAGTATCTGTTAAAATGTCTCACATTCTCAGTGATTGACAACATTGAGGCAAGATGTATAATATGACATTTAGAATCAGCCAATCGAAGATTGATTTCAACGAAGCAATCTGTTAGATTCTCAGACACACCTCTACACAGTGAATAATAGATGGTGCAATTAGTGTGTTCTGGGCATTGATTTCAACCAAGCGATCGGTTAGAGTCTGTCAGACACACCTCTACCCAGTGAGTAATAGATGGTGCAATTGGAGTGTTATGGGCATGAGCCATTGAGCAGTAAGAATGGCATCTGCTGGCAAGGCAATGACTCAGCTAGATATTGCCATATATGGGTTTCAATGACTTCAATATTCTCCAACATCGCCATTGAAAAGACAATTTCAAGAATTTCAAGGTTATGTGCCCGGTGCCACATTAATCTACAATTCAGCAAGCTGGTGTTCCTTTCTTTCTCCACACTCAGCTATGTGATGCTGGTTTACATTATGCAAATAAGTGCTTTCTGTTAATTTATACACGTTGATGTACCTAGATAAGCAGAAAAGCCACTGCCAAAAATGATTGATAAGTAAACTGTAATGATCCTGTAGATGCATAAGACTGGGCTCTAGGCAACAAGAGATGCATTAGGGGATGAGAACCGTGTCAGAGGCAGAATTGAAGAGCAGCAATGCCACATGAGCATAGTGACAAATTGCTAGCAATAAGTAAATCGTGTGCAGAAAATGGAATCAAAGAATAAACAAAGAACAAAGTGGAAAAGATGTATCAATGCCCATAGTCTTCCATAACAAGACACTAAATGAAAAAATAATATTCAAAATATTCAATTTCATTTGCACTGAAACTTTGTATCATACGTACAAATAGCAGAATTTGCAGGGATTTTTTTCAGTCAGAATTAATGTTTTGTCATGTCTACTATTGACATGTAAATCCAAACCAAGCTGAAAAATGGCCACAAAATTCAAGTATATAACATCAGTGAAAAGCTTATTGGGACAGCACCTTGTACATTGTATGTCATGTCCCACTTGAGGATGTAAGGGAGCACTCAAATAGGCCACATGAAGTCTCACAACAGCCACCTCAGGCAATCTCTGATTCACAGCGATGTTAGCATACAGTTCTCAAGTTGAACCTTGATCACCTGCAAGATCAATCTCCAGTGAGTTGAATTTGCCACTACATGTAATGACAAGTATCCCAACCTCTCTAAGTTGTAGCATCAGCCAAAATGAAGGTGGGAAGTAAATTTTCCACCACCAATTGCCACCATCAATTGAAGTGATTGCTAGAAGAATGATCATTAGCCAGCTCCCATGGGCAGATTAAATCTTGCTAATGGCCTACATGGCAGCTGTACTGTCGAAAATTGCATATCCTACAATTATTACATTATGTTTTGGGCTCGCTTTAGTGTCCATAGCCCCTAGCATACTTTTAAGTTCATTTGGCCCTCTCTTAGCCTTTATCCTGCCCTCGGTGCCAACATGAATTTTGTGATTTTGAATGTCTATACTTTTCTACATAACTCGATGTATTGTTAGTCTTAATCTCATGCCATGTTTTCATTTCAAGTCTTTGTTGGGCCTTTTGTACTTGCACGCCAACATGGCATGCAGACTCTACACAGTACACTAGCATCCATTGAATTTTCGGTCATACAGCAGTGATTTTCTTCAGTTCTTGCCACCTTGTTGAGCAAGTACATGCAAATGTAACTGCCATGAGATCCATTGGGCAGATCTCAACAGTCAATTGACATTCCATAACCCTTGAACTTCCCTCTAAACTTAATCATTTGAATCAATTAAGCACTCTACACTCTTCATCAAGCCATCTCTTGCATTCTAGTGATCTAGTCAAGCATTCCAGCATTCTTGACCTTTTTGAGCAGCAACTATATACTTCCAACATTGGTCTTCTTGGATTCTCCATGGTTGAGGACTTGTGTTTGTGATTTTGACAGCTATCATCCTCCATTTTGATGTTAATTTTCTTGTTGGCACTTAGAAGCTTTCAGCTCCATTTACATCCTCACACACACACTAGGGCATTAATCCTTGTAGGCCTAGGATTTAATATAGAGATTTTATTTAAGCATCGTTGTTCTTAGTCCTTGACATGCATAGGCTAAGTGCACACACATTTCCATTTTTTCCATATCATTGGCATCTCACAGAGGTCAACAGACCAAAGTAGATTCCTGATCATTCCTGGCAAGCTCTCCAGCAGCCCCAATCTTCCTTCTTTGTCTTGGCTGCAGATTTTATTGGAGGCATTCACACATGGTGGGTTTGTTGTCTTTCATCCTTCACCTTGTTCTTTTGTTTTGCTCCTTTATTGCAATCAAAATTATTGCTATAAATCTTGAAGCATCTAGTACTTATTTTCTGTTGTTGCATCTTTGTGTGCAAGAACTTTGGAAATTTGTCAAGAAAATTGTGTTGTGCACCTGATTTGGACAACACATAGACAAGACAAAAGCACATCACAGTAACATCCTAAACAGTGAGCTATTCAGGCCATATGCCAAGTTCATTTTAATTTTCTCTTCTACATTATGAACTCTATTTTTCGATTTTGTCTTTTAGATTCTAGTTATTTTGCATTTTCATTCACTCGGCTCTCTATTTTTCTCTCAACATAGTTTAAGTAGGAAAGAGAAAATTCTCTAGGAAAGAATTGTTTAGCTTTTTGTTAGTAAAAGCAGCAGGCTAATAAAAAACAAAAAAAAGACACAAAAATGCTTGTCTTTTCTTAGTCTTGTCTAGAAGTTTACTGGTTAATTGAAGACCTTAGTCAAAACTAGATAAATCAGTTTTAGATATAAACAGTAGCTTCATTATGAGTTCCCTCTAGCAATCTTGTTAAACCTGACATGGAAATGTCCGATTTGTATTTAGTGCTTTCTCCATCCACTTAACCAATTTAAGAGGATGAAATTCGGTGGAAGCCATGTTCAAATTCAGCCATGGTTTTACCTTAAAGGTTGTGGGAGAGTATCCAAGTCCAACTTTAGAGTCACATGGATCTGCCTCTAAGCATCCACTTGTTAATGAATTTTTAGAAAATGATATCATTTATGATCAGAGATTTGGTGTAACAGAGAGTTTGGAGAGAGCTTTTTAATCAGTCTCTACTTGGTGAGTGGTTTGTGAGTCATCGACACATCTTTGTTTGATTTACAAGATTTGTACCTTTTACTGTAAATATGAACAAAGAACTTTATTACCCCAAAAAAAAAAACATAATTGACATGACATGTGAACGTCTAATATAAAATTAAAAAGAAAACTAAAAAAAACCTGAAGTTTTCCAATGTGTCCCTCTTTATAAGACAATGAAATGGATTATGCAAAACTGCAAATCATTTTGGCCTTTTCTCTATTCAAAATCTTGTCAAGCTCTCATTGGGTTCCTTCTTTATATATCAACAGATTTTTTTGGGTTGAAACAGAACATCTCTTGAGAAGAAATTACAGTAGATTGACATGGCACCAACTATAGGGCCTAAAGGTCTATCTCTTTGGTATAGATTCTTTTCGAATTCAAAACAAATCTCATCAATAGCTTTACATTGATCTTAATTCAAGCACACATTTATATAGAAATTTCGTTTCCACAATTGTCAATTATAGGTCATGGCCTCTAAGGAAGTTCTTTATTTGGCTCCAATACCATTGCTGACATCACATTTACCTATAACTAGTGAAGCACACCACAAGAAAGCACCCAATATTGAGCAAGCTAGTATTCAATGTAACTCTAGTCAAACCAAGGACACTAGGCTCTTAAGTTATGCATTACAACCCATTATTCCCACTACAATAATAGGGAGACATTGATGACCATCCTAGATTGATAAAAACTACACTTTGAAGGCCACCACTATTTATATTCCTTAACACTTCATCATCAACAGTTTTCCACTCTAGCCTCCATTCCTCTATAATATTATGGGAAAACAATTAGATATTTGTTCTTAACACCTATGTATCGTCTTACTAATTACCATTGGTGAAATTGGATAGTGATGATAGTCAATACATGCCAAATCATGCAAAACCCTATATGCCCCCTTTACACACAAAAGTAGGTGTTAGGTCCCAAAACTGCTCCTCCACAATCCTAGAACATTTCTTACCTTCAAGGCTAGGGATTTGTTGTCAAAAAAGCAAAAAGGAGATTCATCAATAGACTATGGAAGGTTAAAGCCTAATGGCAAGAGTGGGTAGTCTCTCTTGCTCTTTGGGCACAGCTTAGACCTAAGAGGGTATTCCCAAAGGTATCCTTAATAGGTTTTTATATCATCAATTAAAATATAACATAATAACAACAATCAGTAACTACGCCCATATGTACACTTGACCCCAAATATTGTTACTAGGTCAAAGACAAACTAGCTAAACATAACCTCTTATACAATTGATTACACAGCTTGCACATGCACTTATAGATAACAGCAGTATTACACTCCCATTAGATTATTTTATTTTTAATGTTTCTTCCACAATGGCAAGGTGCAAACATATAGTACATTATTCACTAATGATTTAACAATTCGGATTTTCTTACAGTTTGTTTCCTGGTTTGTGACACAGAATCATGAACAGCATGCATATTCTAAAGTCTAAACTACACCTACTCTAATCCTACAACTAACAAGATGGAGGGTGATTTCAATGTATTGTTTGGTTTTTCACCAATGTACTCTAGTGCCTACTCCATTCGGAAACAAAGTCATAAACAGCAATGAGGAAAGACATGTCATTAGGTGAAGTATCAAAAGAACTAGATTTTCATTTACATGATAATCAAATATTACATTCCATGTGATAGACATACTTAATAATCCATCTCAAAACTACAATAACCCATATGTAATAGAAGGGAGACCATTACAAATCATTTTTAATGCATTAGAAACTATCACACTTCCATCTAACCCCTATTACAATCACAATAGCGAATGTGGTGAGAGAAAATGCATAACTCCAACCATACATTCCCTTGAATTATTACAAACTACCATGGAGACATACCAAAACATGAAGATATGCATTTGCAAACTTTTCCTACTCTTCACCAAATGCATTCTTTCATTTGCAGCTCAGGTCTTTAGTGTTTGATGCCATAAAATCACCTACAAACCTTTCCTGCCCAAAAAATTGGTTTAGCAACCAACCCTTTGAATGAATGAAGAGCTAATATTTATATATTTTCATTTCAAGAGCCCAGCAACACATGGGGACTTCAAGAGGGTGTGGAACCCATGGATGTAGCATATGGGAGGCAAGCAGGTCAGTGGAACTTCCAAAAACAAGCGACAAAGGATAGCCACAGGCCATTTGGGTGGCTAGAACTTCAACAACCAACATTAATGATAGCATGGTTGCCCATGCCCTAGTAATATGATCTTCCTACGAAATCTTGCACAACAACTTGAAGAGTGGTCATTTAGGAAAGAAAATGACTTTGGATGCTTGGAGGAATCAAATGCAAGCATTGATGGTTATCTAGAAGTAGTTGGGGCAAGTGCAAACAAATCCTAAGGGTTTTTGGGTCATGGAAAATCTTGGCATGAAATCAAAGACATTTTGGTCCCTAGTGAGGATCTGAATTTTAAAGAGACCTGAGGATACATACATGAATGGATAGGAGCCAAGGTTCGAAAGGAAATTGAGAATCAAGACCAGCAAGGAAGGAAGGCCAAGGGTTGGATCCCACAAGAGGCCATGGAATTGGGACCTAAGAAGGTGAGAGAGACCTGAGATGGAGGATAAAGTCCGGATTGAGGCTTGGAACTGTAAAGGGACCAAGCACAGCATGAGGATCAAGTTGCAAGGAAGACTTGGCACAGAGGATCAATGCCAAGGTTCAAGGTTCTCCTAGATATTTGGGCTTTGAGGGGGCAGAGAAGTTCAAGAGCAAGGGAATGGTGGGATTAGGAAATCGCGAGGGATGCAGACATAAAACTACATTCCAAGGTCCAATGTCCCTTTGATGACCTAGCACTTGGGCAAGAACAAAGAAGTTAGGAACAAAAGGGGAACGAACACCAAGGCCTAAGATCTCAAGACATAGTCTTGAGGTCCCTGGTTCATCCTTGGTCTGAGGGGCCTAAAGACAAAGGGGAATAAGCAAAAGACCTATGTAGGCAGATTTCCCATGGGGCCTAAGGCCTTGTGAGGACCAAGAACATAGGGACCTATGTTCTAAGTTTGTCCATAGACCCACAGTCCAAGGAGGAACCAAAACGGAAACAAAGAGGGACGAGGAAAGACCTAGCACCAAGGTCCAAAGATCTCCCAAAGGAGTGAAGGGAGAGGAAAGAAGGGGAGTAGAACTGCAAAGTGGATTTGAACCTAGGACAACCACACATCAAACTTCATAGCATATTCATCCTTCACCAACCATTTTGAAGCACTAAGCACCTTTTGAACCTATGGTGATATGGTAAGTTTTAAACCTTGTCTAGAGCTAATAAGAGGTTCAAAACCTATGAACTTTTGCTGAAAAACACTAAGTCAAGACCCTGTGAGAGGTTAGGACTTAGTTCATAACCAAGCACCCAAATCTAACAAACACTACATGAACTTCCTCAACAATCTACCCTTGGCTCGAAACTTTCCATCGAAAGCCAACAAAGGTTGTGAAACCTCTTCCAACAATCAACAAGCACATGATGATGAAACTTCCCCAACAATCCAACGCTTAGGAATTTTTTATAAGCATTAGGCCTTTTAAGACAAAATGAACCAGTGTTCCACGGGGACGCGTTTCCCCCATTTGCCCAAGTTTCCGAAACGGGGACGTTTCGGGGACGGGGAAACGGGTACTTGGCGTTTCCCGCCGTCCCGCCACCGCCACCGGTGCTCCGCCGGAGACGGGGAAACGTCTCTGCATCTCCGAGGAGACATGGAGACATGGAGACGTCTCCAAGTCTCCTGGGGAGACGTCTCCAAGCCTCCAAGTCTCCAAGTCTCCTGGGGAGACCACTCTAACTATCCGTCTGCTGTCCCAGGTTTCCAGTTCTTCAGCTGCTGAGAGGAACTGGTCTACATATAGCTTCATCCACTCTCTTAAGAGGAACATACTTACCTCTAAGAGAGCAGAGAAGCTTGTGGCTGTACACAGTGCTTTGCGTCTCATAGACCACAAGACACTTGGGTACAAGGAGAGTCCAACAGCACGATGGGATGTGGAGCCAGAGGAGCCTTCACAGATTGATGAGGATGATCCTACCACTTCAGATGCAGGGCTGGTTGGTGTGAGCTTGAGGGATCTTGACCTTGTGGAGTCCAGCAGTTCCAGTGATGAGGAGTTTGCACTTGCAGTGATTAGAGGCCTCCCTTCACTACATTTTGAGTTTTGACATTTTGGCATTTTGTCATTTGTAATGCTATTGCTATTAGTATCTATATTTACTATTTGGCATTTGCTACTCATTGTAATGATGAATCATGTAATCATCTTTATAGATTTTTTGATATTTGATATCTCATATGACATCAGATATTCATATTTTCGATATAAATTATAATAGAAATCTCCAATTTGACAATTTCATTTGCCAAATTTTATTTAGCAATTAGCATTCAAGAAATCATCGTATTTAGATTTAGTATTTCAAATTTTACTATGTTATAATTTTACTAATTTCCTATAGTTTCATTTGAAATGTAATTCTTATACTGTTATACTATTATACATCTTTTCAAAACTAGTTTTTCAAGTACTATAAGTATATGTATAACTATATCTAGACCACCACCCCGCCACCCCCCCGCCGCCGTCCCCCTGCCATTCCCAAACTTAAGCCCTTTGTCCCCCCGTCCCGGAAACCCGTCCTGCACGTTTCCCCGTCCCCCCATCCCCAACGCCTGTGGAACACTGAAATGAACCCACTTGTGATTTCTCAGATCAAATATTGAAGGTGGGTAAGAGACAAAACAAGCAAGAAGAAGGATTTTCATGAATTTGGGGGCTTGCAAATCTAGGCACTAACAGTGGCTCTAGTTGGGAACATGTGCCTCTAGCTATCTCTAAGAGCAAACCAAAGTGGGGAATGACCAAGACAATAACACTTCATCATGATGAATAGGGGTCATAATTGGACACACACACAACATATACAAGACAAGACATGGAATATACAAGGAAAGACAATAACTTATAGTCAATGACATGGAAGCACTGAGAACTTGAAGATATGTTTGCAAAACTGACAACATTATATGCAAGTCAAATCCTACAAGAAGACCCATGGCACAAGGCCATGGATAAACTACTGCAACCACTTGCCTCTATCAAAGACAAGCCTATTGAAGGAGTTGATCTCCCTCAACCCACAGTTGTATCCATCACCCAACCACAACAAAGGAGGCCTTCTATCTGCATGCATCATCTTACAAACATTGCCCGAGAAATGAAGGCTAATTCCACCTTCAACATTACTACTACAAGGCAGCCATAAGCAATAGGTATCGGACTTATCCCATGATGCATCACTCATATCCATAGCAGTAGGTAGTGAAACTTGAAAAACAAGGCCAGCATCAAAAGAATTGAAAATTTTGTCATACGTACTGACCTCCTCACTTGAATTGAGGAAAAAAGAGAATGCCTCCAAATCGCATTGCAAAGAAAAATGTGTCTCATCACTTGTTGATCTATACAAAGAAAATATTCCTCTTGCAAATCAAATTGAAAGCATTGAAGCTCTAGCACACTATCAAGTTGAGCATAAGATGGTCTTCAAGTTGGCATAAATGTTGCTACTCAACATCATCGTCACTTGTATGCTAGACCCACAAGAATGATTCCAATTCAAGTACACAACTAACATCCATAGTGGAAAGAAGCGTGACATTCAAAAAGGAAAGCATCATAATCAACAACATCCTTATCAAGCCCTTGGACAATATCCGACGTACATACATTGCCATAGGTGCTAATGCATTCCATGTTTGGGCCAGACAATTGATCCACCTTTTCATTGGCATTATCAATATAAGAGTCAACACCATGAGACACTACAAGTAAATAACCATGTTCTTCAAATTGTCTCTCCATTTCAAGTTCATTTTGGCAATCTATTGGTCATATGATTATGTACCATTGAAATCATATTTATGACACATTTCTTCTTCTTCCATAGTCACTATAACAGTACTTTCTTGTGACCCTGTCGACACAATTTGCATGAAGAAGACAACAAATCTTGCACCAAATAAATAGATTCTTATATGCGTCCACATGATCACCATCTTCACACTTGTCCAGGGAAAGGTCTTCAAGCCAAGAACCATTGGCTGCACTAACACTTGTTTCAACAGCACTACTACAAAGTGCAGCCATTTCCAAGTCATCACCATGCAAACAAAAATTAGTAGCTTCAACACCAATATAGAGAACAAAAGAAGGCAATACATGAAACAAACAATTGGCTTCTTGTTCACCATTTACATCACCAACATGTGCACACACTATACAATCAACCTCAAGAATTGATCCCTATTCATTGGTGCACAACTCTTCCTTATTGTCCAACTGGCTTCCATAAACAACGTCATTTACTTCATTCCCAAACAAAGGTCATCAGATATTTTATCATTGTAATCATCCATAGATGACCCATCTAGCTGAAGGTAGATGCATATATTGTTGACTTGTTATCATCAACATCACTGTCATGTAATGCACCAACACCTTCCTCTATCTGTTTGCATAAATAGTCATCATCTAAAATTGCACTCACCTTGTATGTTGCATCCAGTAGATTGCTGCTCACAACAACCTTCTCCTCTTCAATGGTATTGGTATGTGAGGACAAGAGCTTTCTAATGTAATTGCTTCTCACCTTCTCTATTGCATCAACACACAAGTAAGTGTACATTGTAATTTTGAAATCTTTTTGCATTGAACTCAAGTTAACATCATAAGCTTAAAAAACATGTCAATGTAGGCACGTGTGTTAGGCCTGAAAGCATTTGGAATTCCATAAAGAAAAACAACAAACCTATGACTAAAATCCATGCTTAACTCTCCACCTTGCTATTTGATATTCACCAATTCTTGGACCAGAACAATAGGGTCAACATTAAGTGCAAATTCATTTTCAAATGCAGTCACAAGGCCATTCCAAGAACCAATGGAATGTTTTGGGAAACCTTCATACTAATTATATGCCTTTCCACATAGAGACCCAACACAAAATCTCATCCACATGTACTCATCTTCATACAAAAATTTATCCATAAATTTTGAAAATGCATCAAGATGTGTGTCCCCCTCAAACATCATACCCATCAAATATACACATCTAGTTGAAGACCTTAACTGCCATGGTTTATCTTTCATAATAAACCCAAGAGAGGTCTATTTTTTTGTACATGGAATCTAAGGGAATGGTAGGGGAGTGAGTAACCTGATTTTTTGTGGCAAAAAGATAAACATTGGATTCCAGTGTCTTAATCCGTTCTTCACATTCTTTTTTTCATTTTGGCAAAAGGTCATTGATTTTTCACTTGCTTTCTTGTATGGATGCATGTAAATCTATGCATGGGTTTTCACTTGATGCAAGGCTATTTGAATAGCACAAAGAGGCATCACTATTATAATCATGGGTTGCTGGTACAAAGCAATTCCTATGGGTAGAAGTGTATGAAACATTTGAAGAAACACCCAAAGAAGTATTGAAACCATACCAATCAACCATGATGAATCCAAACACCACCATATAGGGCAAAGAACTAAGGTACTACAGACTGATATGCCTCAAAAGATGGAAAGAAAAGTATGTGTCCCATCCATAACCATCTGCTGTAGAATTGATGTGTTCTTGGAATACCAATAGCAGCAATAAAATAGTTCCTTCTAGACAGCAATCACCACATCAAGATGAGGGAATCCTTAAAGAAGATCAAAACTCCAAGGGAGTGATTAAATTTTGGGCTCAACTCACTACTCTTAACCCAACCATACATTCTTCCCTAGCATATTTTGTTGGTGTAAATTGATATGCAATCAACTCACCCATACATAATGCACGGCTGCAAATTTCTATTATTGAGGCCTTCAAGATATCTCCAATTGCTTACAACTCAGCAACAACTAATTCTTCCCTAGCAAAAGCACCAACTGTTAAATCCCAAAACTGCTCCTCCACAATCCTAGAACATTTCTTAATTTCAGGGCCAAGGATTTGTTGTCAAGAAGAAAAGAAGGGGGTTCATCAACAGATTGTGGATGGTTAAAGACTAACAATGAGAGTGGGTTCTCCTACTCTTTGGGTTGAGCTTAGATCTAGGAGGCTGTTCCCAGAGGTATTCTTAATAGGCTTTTATATCAATTAAAATATAACATATAACAATGATTAGTAGCCACACCTAAATGTACACTTGACCCCAAATATTGTCACTAGGTCAAAGACAAACTCGCTACACATAACCTCTTATATAGTTGATTACATACCTTGCACATGCACCTATGGATAATAGCAATATCACAATCCCATTAGATTATTTCATTTATAATGTTTCTTACATGGTGGCAAGGTGCAAACATAGAATAAATGATTTGCTAATGATTTAACACTTAGGGTTTTCTTAAAATACGTTCACTAGTTCATGACACAAAATCATGAATAGCATGCATATTCTAAACTACTCCTACAATTAATAGGATGAAGAGTGATTTAAATGGGTTGCTTGGTTCTTCACCAATATGGACCAGTGCCTACTCCATTGGGCAACAAAGTCGTAAGCAGCAAAGATGAAAGACGTGCATCAGATAAAGTATCAACAAAACTATATTTTCATTTAAATGATAATCAAATATTACATTTCATGTGATTGACATGCTTAATAATCCATCTTAGAACTACAAGAACCCATATGCAATAGAAGGAAGACCATTACAAATCATTTGTAATGCATTAGAAGTTGTTACACTTACATCTAATCCATATTACAATCACACTAGCAAATCTGGTGAGAGAAAATGCACAACTACGACTATACATTCCCTAAATCATTACAAACTACCATGCGGACATACCAAAATATGAAGATATGCATTTGCAGACCTTTCCTACTCTTTACTAGATGCATTCTTTCATTTGTAGCTTATATCTTTAATATTTGATGTCGTAGAATCACCTGCAACTTTCATGCCCAAAAAAATGGTTCAACAACCAACCCTTTGAATGACTAAAGAGCTGATATTTATATTTTTTCCTTTCGAGAGTCTAACTACACATGGGGACTTCGAGAGGATGTGGAACCTATGGATGTGGCATGTGGGAGGCAAGCAAGTCTATGGAACTTCCAAAATGAGCGACAGAAAATAGTAGCGGGTCCATTTGGGCATTTGGAACTTCAATAACCAGCATTAATGACGGCATTGTCAAGCCGTGAACCTGTAGTAGGAAGGTTGTGGATTGATCTGAGCGCAAGAGCAGCGAATTATATTGAGTGCAGTGACTAGCTTTTATCAAAATCAATAAAGAGATAAGTATTTCATGCCCTTGAATAATGTTCATGAATTTTTTATGTAGTTATCAATTCATGCTATAACATTGGGATAGTGAATCATGTATGTTTCTAGCATTGATTATTTTCTTCGAGATAGTTTGATTCTATGAACTATTTGTAATCTCTCTCTAAAATACTTCCAGGATGGATCAAGGAGCAAGAGGGTGATGAGAGATTGCATAGAGAGGAAGAACTTGAGGCATCCTGTGAGGAAGCCATGCCAACTGGAGAAATGATCAAGCATGGAGACATAGCTTGCAGCCATGGGACTGAGTTGGTGGCACATAACTGGAGACATTTCTTCGAAGAGGAGGAATTAACATTCAGAGGGAGTCTGACAATCCATTAAAGGCAGCCTTGGACGAGGAGGTCAGAAGGTTGGTACTTGGACCTCCAGAGGGAGTCACATCATCATGAAGATCTATTGTAATGTATATTTCTCTGTGACGGAGAAGTATGAGGTGAAAGCCTTTGTTAGTGTATATTTCTCTGTGATGGAGAAGTATGAGATGAAAGCCCTTGTTAGTGTATATTTCTCTGTGACGGAGAAGTATGAGGTGAAAGCCCTTGTTAATGCATTTTTCTCTGAGACAGAAAAATTTGAGGTGAAAGCCCTTATCCATCTCTGAGACGGAGATGTGGTTCTTTCCACCCTCTGGGAGTAGCCATGGTGGATGTCATGTTGAGAGACTCCAAGACAACATCACATTGAGAGACTCCGTGATGAATCCTTTGTACTTGTGTTTATCCACACATGGGAGTAGCCATGGTGGACGTCATGTTGAGAGACTCCATGATGACATCATGTTGAGTGACTCTGTGATGGGCACTTGTGCACATGTTCCTTTCCACACATGGGAGTAGCCATGGTGGACGTCATGTTGAGTGACTCCATGACGATATCACGTTGAGTGACTCCATGATGAACTCTTTTCACAAATGGGTGTAGCCATTGTGGGTGTCATGTTGAGAGATTCCATGACTTGGATATCTGGAAGAATTCCTCCCTAGCTAAGAGGGAGTGTTGATGTTGTAGCCATGGGCCTCATTCTTCCAGTGATATAATTAATAATCAAATAAATGAATATAGTCGTGGCTATTCATTTATTTGGTGTCGACTATTGTGAAGAGGCGCTTCACTCAATAACAAATAATATTTAAATTAGTTTATTCTTTGGAGAGGCCGACCAAGAATAAAAATCATCTCTTTTGGGAAAGAGGCCGACCTTTATGAAAAGACACCATGCTATGTATTTATACAAGGCGCTATCATTCATTTGATGAATTCGATTTTTGATTGAAGTGAAGTTCACACATTTTCTGAGTGAAGATTATCTTTACCAGCAGATCGATTATCTTTCTCAAGGAATTCACATTCTTCAAGAGGAGGTTGCTTATTTACAGCAGATTGATAAATATATTCAAGGAGATCGATATTGCTTGTGTATTTGCATCTTGAGAGGTGCTATCTTTATTGATTCAAATAGGCCTAGTGTGTGGCCAGTTGTAAAGGAAAATTTTCTGTATTATTCAATAAAATAAGAGATATTATTGGCTGGGTTTTTCTCCCTCGAGGAGGGTTTTCCCAAGATATATGATGTGTTCTATTGTTCTTGTGTTGTTGTATTTCTGTGTTTCTACTTATTTTAAATCTGATCCTAAAAACTAGCATGGGTCACGACAGACCTTGGTGTGAAATTAGGACATTCTAGTGCCTGGTGGGAATCCTGGTCTAGGAGGGACCTAAGGATACATGCATGAGTGAATGGGAACCAGGGGTCAAAAGGAAATTGGAGATCTGCCTTCAGCAAATTTAAAGGAAAAGCTCATATGTACCAACAAAAGCCATAAAATCCCCTATGACATATGCCACCCATCATGTCATCAAATTCACCTCTAGCCATATTGCATCTCTTAGGAACACCCTAGACCAGGTTCAGTATAGCCTACATTCATGTAAATTTGCATAAAATTATATTTTAACCCAACAATAGTGAGCTACTTAAGGCTGATTATAACAGAAGAAACACTTTCATAGCAACAATAAATCCAATGTCTTTCTGACAATTAATCAACAACCAAACCACCAATTACAACTGGCAATAATTGTCATTAAATCCGGACCAAACCAGATTTAACAAATTACAACCATCACTTGTCCCTGCTATGCACATCTAATAATATAATTGATAGAGTAGCTAGCTGGACCCCTTTCTGAATATCTTGATTGAAACCCTAATTATAACAGCATCAAAACATTTGGAACTTGAGGCTGAAATTCATCACTCTGGTAGGTTACTTAACATGCTGGAAATTTGTTGAACAAAGCACAGGCCATTAATATCAGTCTGACTAAGGTCTCCTAGAAGCACCTTTTAGTTCTATACCTGACCTTTTCTAGGAATATTAACTCTAAATATCTTTAAAATTTGAGTAAAATCTCTGAGATGTGAGCAGTAGTCAATGTTCATTATTCTTATTTCTATATTCTGGTTGGCTTCTTGGAATTGAAGCTTTCCTTTGATGGATAGATTAAATTTTTAGGTGAGAAACAACCTTTACCCTATCTTGAAGGAGTCCAGCTCAGAAGACAGGAGTGTTCGACACTTTTATTAAAGGCAAATAAATATTAAATTCTGCAAAATATTCATTTAAGGAGCTTGGAATTTAAGCCATTCTTACCTCATGAGAGCTATTCCCAAATTCAAACTGCTATATCAGATTGCTATCACTTTATAAACTGCCTATTCTTGAACTTTGGTTAATAATCTGACAACCCAAGATTCTATGGCTATCTAAGATGTCATTTGAACAAATTACCAACCCCAAAACTCAACATAAATGTTTTTACATGATACATACAGATTTTACACATCAAATATGAAAGGTCTAAGCATAAAAATGTGGTCAGTAGATGCAGTTGCCCGTTATAAAGAAAGCTGGTAGAATTGTGGTTATTCTGAAATCTGATCACAAAACAGCCTATCTCAGTGACAACTCACAAAAATATCAAAATGAATGGCAAAGATGACTGCATGTAGGACAGATAGGTTCCATTAAGTTTACCTGTCAACCAATATTGAGTCAGGAACAGTCAGCAAAAGTATGAATGGCAGATGGGGTGACCATGGAGGCCTGCATTTACAGCTAGTTTCATCAAGTAAAATACACTCTTCTTGAATGCTGAGAGAATGTTTTTGACTCTTGTACTATAGTCTGCTCATGCTGTCTAATCATCCTATTGTTTGTTTCATGTACCAACATAAGGTAAGTTGGATATCAAGGAGAAACAATATAAAAAGAGCCATTTGAACAAAAATAAAGCATATCATATATTTAAGTAAGTTTGTTTCCAGTTGCATAGTTATTTTGGCTAGCACATCTGGTATTGAACAATTCTTACTTGATGGATTGTTGAACAGAATTATTTGTAAGGAAAGTATAATCCTGATTCCTATTAGCTTTAACAGCGAAAGATATTGTAATCTCCCTTGAGTTCATGACTTACAGTGTCAGGTATGCCTTTTCAGCCTATTATGGCAAGCAATAGAATTAGTAATAATATGTCGACAAAAAGTCATTCATACACATTCTGAAAACACAAGGCACTAGCATCATTTGGAGCTTATAAGACTACCGGATCACCTTGTATCAGGCAAATCATGTTCATCCATAATCTGAAAATGTGCCACCAACATCATTAAGCACAAATCGTTGAAGTTTTGGGGCTAGCAAGAAAACTGGATCACCTGGTCAGTTAATAGACATTCTGAAAAAATGTTACCAAAATGGCTACAGGCAATCATACAGCATTATCACAGAAAATACACAAGCAGCTATGTATCTTGCCAGGCTATTGGAGTACCTGCATTTGTGCTTAAGAAAATTATGGAAGCATTGGAGCTCAAAAGGCTAATAGATGAAATACATCTAGGATTTTTTTTTAACCTCTTAAATGTGTAGAAAGTCATAAGCACAGTTAAGGTAACTACAATAAAATTAAAAGAAAGTTTGAATTTTTCACCATCCAAACCTTCCATATGCTTTAAGGTTCAAAAATCATTTAGAGAATTTTGTGCAAATGCTGAGCTTGTTTTCTGGGTTCAATAATCATTAGAAATTTCGGACTTGCATAAACTAGCAGAAAATACTCTACAGGTTTAGCCTCTGTGATTTTCAAGTGCTAATCACTCCCAAATCCTAAATACCCAAAAATTGGAATTTGAAAAGGTAACTACAATAATATTAAAAAAAAGTTCAAAATTTTCACCATCCAAACCTTCAATAAACTTGCTTTAGGGTTCAAAAATCATTTGAAGACTTTTGTGCAAATGCTGAGTTTGTTTTCTGGGTTCAATAATCATTAGAAATTTCAGACTTGCATAAACTAGCAGAAAATACTCTGCAGGGTTTAGCCTCTGTGATTGTCAAGTGCTAATCACTCCCAAATCCTAAATAGCCAAAAATAGGAATTTGAAAGGGCGGGTGAATGTTTCTCAACTGAGCAACCTAGAGGTGAGGTGTAAGTTCAACCAAATAAAATTGATAGATCTATGAAAACATGCATCGTCAAGGTCCCTTAATCTGTTTTTGAGTTTAATAACATCTAGATGATTTAAGAATGCTTGTAAAATGAAGCAGATCAGTGTTTCTCAAGTGGACATGCCAATTGTAAGGAAAATATACTCATCTTATCTCTGTCTACAATGAAAAAAGCCATAAGCACAATTCAAATGACTACAATGGAAAACAATAATATAATTTTACTTTCCTTTTTGCCCACATAGATGTTACTCTGTGTAAGCTAGTCTTATATCTGCATGGTACAAAAGCAACTACAATGATTAAAAATATATTTCTAATCTAATTTCGGTGACCAAAATGTTGTTCTACAGAATCTAGGCTTGTTTTTTGCATGTCAATATTTAAATAAATCTGGAAAATTAATCTATTGGAATCTAGGTGATGGTGGCTTCATGATTTGTTTGTGGTTCTTACTTTTGGTGTCTGGTTTGTGAAATCATTCACAATTCTTGAATCCTCAAAAGTGGAATCACTAAAATCAGAATTAGAAGAATCAGACAATAATTATGTCTGTGAATGCAGAGGTAGAGTTAAAGTTTAATTGAATAAATTTACAAAGTTTAACAGTAGAAATTTCCAGGTCTCATCAGTTGTTTGTAGTTTTTAAAACCTCTGGACTGTTCAAGCATTCTGGTAAATTGAAGAAGCAGGTTATAGTTTCTCAGAGAAAGAAAATACGATCTTATCTGCAACTACTGAAAATGCAGACGTAACGTCAAAGTCATGATGTTTCAACTCGTTAACAATGTATTACAGTACAGTTTTAACTTTCTACAATGCATTAGGGTAAAATTATACAACCTTTAGAGTCTTCAAGTCAATGAGATGAGCAATAGGGATTTCTGTGCAGATAACCCAAGTTAACATACCCCAAAGACATATTCATGTGTTCAGTAACACATTGTGTCCAATTATTCATGCAGTGTAACTCAACAGCTGAGACCAGGTTCAAGTAAAAGATGAATTTGTTATAACAGATACCTTCCAAAGATTTCCCTGCGAGTATGGAATTTACCGACCAGAGGAAGACTTTGGAGCTCTTTCTGAACAGGCACATAAAAACCAAGGAGAACATGCCGATTTTCTCAGCATCTACAAAAAATGTCAAGGCAAGGTCAACTGCATTATAATTCGCAGTTCTTTAACAATATCTTATGGTAGCTTTGGATCCTTCAAACATTCTAGTAAATTAACAAAGCAGTTTATGTCTTTCTCAGCCGATCTCATCTAAATCAAAGGAAATATGCTGATCTTGAATCCAGTTACTGAAAATGCAGAGGCAAGGTCAGTCACATAAAAATTCACATCTCTTCAGCACTGTATTTTGGTGGGGTACAGCTTTAAAGGAAATATTTCAGTTAAGGTTGTAAGAACAGTAGACGGTGGTAAATTGAAAGGGCAGAAATTATTATCAGTTGTTTACATCAATACTTGTCAATCTTTGTCTCTGTTGACTGGAAATGCAGAAGCAAGGTCAGCTGCATAAAGTTTCAGTGCTCTCTATTTTATGGTTTCAAAAACAGTAAAGAACAGTAAATTGAAGAAGCGTCAAGCATGTTAAGTGTTTGTTAACTGGGCTTCCAAAAGCAAGGAAAATATACCGATCTTGTTTCTACCAGAAATGGAAATGAGAGTCAAGTTCAGCCCCGTAAATATTAATCTTTTTAGTTGTCAGCAAAAAGTTTGGAGCAACCTGCACAATCTTGTCTGCCCAATCCCAGGGCAAACTTGCCCACGACATAGAAAACTTTGGAGCCTTGCCTCATGCTACGGAATTGGAGCGAGGGCAAACTAAAAGCTAAGAAAATGTGCCATACTCATCACCATCTACAGTAAATTGAAAAAGCAGGTTAAGTCTTTCTGAATTGGGCAGATCAAGAGCTATGAAATTATACCAATCTTGTCTCCATCTATAGTAAGTAGAAGAAGCAGATTCAGATGTTCAATCCATGACATTGCACCAATGCCGTATCAATCAATAATAAATTGAAGAAGAGGGTTTAGTCTTTCTGAATTGCGCAAGTCATAAACAATGAATGTTTGACCATCTTTGTCTTCGTTTGCAGAAAATGCAGATGCAAGGTCAACCGCATGAAAATCACTGTTCTTTTACAAATGCATAATGATAGGGTAGGATTTTATCTGTTTTGAATAAATCTTAAGAGTTTCAAGAACATCATTCGGTAATTGTAGTAGTGGTTTTATCGTTTTCCAAACACAGTACATGGTAGCAGGACTCAGGTTTTTCCTTTGATTAAAAATGCAGTCGTGGTTGAAAGTTTCTGCTTTGATTAAAAATGCAGTTGCAGGAGTTGAAAGTTTTTGTGATCTAAAATGCAGCAGGAGGAATTAGGGTTGTTGATAAAAATGCCGGGGTGGGAAAGCCACCTGCACAATCTCGTCTGAAGGCAGAGTGCAGAGAGGCAGCTGATCTCTAGGCAGGACACGTATCTGGGCTTTCGTCTCTTGACGCATCTGTTCAATAATCTTACCGCCCTTCCCTAGCAAGCAGCCCACCTGGCTATTGGGCACCACAAGTTTTGTCTTAACATTCCTGCTCTGCCCTTCCAAATCCTCAATGCTGCTCTCAAATATCCTGGAATGGACCCTGGAAAGCGCCTCCTGCGCGGGGGAGATATAATTGTTGTCCCTGGAGACGCCGGCGTCGTAGGAGGAGATCAAGACCACACGCTCTTCGGCCCCCGGCACGGCGTCCTGGATGGTGATGCGAGCGCCTGTTTCGGCCCTCAGGCTTTTCGCTATGCTGCCACCTTTTCCAATTATGCTTCCCACCTGCGTCTCCGGGCACAGTATGCGGAAAGTTATTTCGTTTGCTGAGGATTTTGGTGTTCTCGTCATAGGAAGAGGCACTCCACGAGGTGAGTATGCGGATTGGTGGCGTTTGTGGCGATCCTGGGATTCGAACCCCTGACCCCCTCCCCCGTCTTCGTATTGATAGCGTTTAGTATGTCGAGATCTCGAATAAGGCCCGTCCATTGATGCTGGCAACTCAAAAATATTGGTCTCGAGTTCGAAGCTCGGCAATACTGAGAAATAAGCACTGGTGTCCGAATATCTTAGCCCAACAAACTGAAATGAGGTCACGGGTTCGAAACTAGGCCAAGAACTGAAGTTTATGTAGGTCTGTATTTCAAACGAACTTCCTTAATCAAAGTACAGAGACTTCACGGGTTCGAAGCCCAGCATATCCAAAGGCGCAGGAAACAAATCTTTTATGTCCAAGACTCAATGTCACGGATGGTACGACCCTGTCTCGGGATCGAAACTCATCAGATATGTGAACCTCGAAACCCAGTCTGTACAAAAGTCAGAACCACGTCGTGCGTTCCGATCTCTAGCAAGGAGTGCAAGGGAACATTGCCTTGTTTCGGTGCCCAATTAATGCGCTTAAAATTACTACGCTCTCAGACAATTGAATTCTGGAGAGGAAAAAACTATTTCACGCAATCCCTGGGCATCGAAATTCAGTGGCGTATTTTGGGAATATTTAAGTGTTGGTTGCGGATTTGACTCAGTTGGGTATTATAGCAAGCTACTCAGATTCTCCCTGGAATGGACGGCTCGGATTGTGGCGTCTGGATTTCCATCTAACTTCCAAACTTATGACTTCATCTTTTCTCTTCTTTCATTACTTTTTATATAAAAGAACAATTTTAGTGCATGACTACTTTTAAATTGATGGTGGGGTTAGTTCAAGGTAGTTGCAATTGCTCAAATTGTCAATTGAGTGTGGAGGGGACAATTTAGATCTAATTTGAGGATGGTATTATTTTATATAGGAAATTAGTGTTTAGAAATTCCGTAGTAGAATTGTCAAGAGGGTATGTTATGTGTAAAAGATAGAAAGTGGAAGTAAGTATTCTACAATGATGTATGTAGATTTCTTATTTCTTTTAATGCTTAAGTTGAAGTGTTTGGCTATTAATTGTTTCTTGAATTTTTTTAGGATTAGAAAGGATGATTAAATGTATGAGGATGTAAATTGATGTCATTCAATATAAGCACATAGCATAAAATGTGTTTTTGGTCAATTGGAATCAAAATTGTACAAAAACTCAACAATAATATAGATCTACATTACAAAGGACACAAATAATGATAGAACAATATATTATGTGAGATTGATGATGTAATATTCACATGTCTTTATAAAAGTCCATCTTTTAACTTCTACAACCACCTTTTTTGTGAAAACCTAACTATTAACTACCCTTTACATTACTAATATTGGCATTTACATATTAGTAAATACTAGGAGAAGCATGCTCCAATTATACACACATAAACAAATAATAAAATTAGAAGCTTGGATCATGAAACCCACCAAACCCTCTTAATCCAAAGGGATCTAGAAGATGACCTAAAGCATATGCCTACGAAGTCATCCAATAGTTGCAACTACAAATTGGCACACTATACATCTTGGTACTAACCAACTAATGTCACAACACATAGAATTTCCCTACAACACGAGTTGTTACATCAATGATGAACATCTTATTGGCATGCTCATCTCCCCCAACCACTATGTACCTATACTACAATATAAGCATAATCATGGTTTGCTCAACTACATTAACCCATTAACCTCCACATATAAGTCTACTAATAACTATATAGTAGTGTGTACGACACATTTACCCTAATGTCCAACAAAGTTGGCCTCTCTTTGCTTAACACTATTGGTCCTATCAACCCCTATTAGCTCGCACAATCATTGGTGACAAATCCCAAAAACTCTACCTACTTCTCATCAAAGCTTCAAAAGGAAACCCAAAACTAAACTAATTTATTTTTTTATGGATAATAGAGAAAGTGGAATATATTTATTTTGGAATAATTGTAATAAATGGCATTACTAACTAAATAATAAAAGTTATTTAGTTGATTAGCGGAATTGAATCAATCTATTTATTTTAGATGAATAAAGGAAATTATCCTAATTAACTAAATAATAAAAACTGTTTAATGAATTAGTAATATGGTGGTGATATGGTGTTAAAGATAGTAATAGAAGATGTTGCCAGGTGTAGTATTAGGATGTGGTCAATTTTTAGTGTACACACCATTAATAAAAAATATAATGGTCCTTCCCCTTATTACACCAATAATTTCCTTCAAAAAATTAATATCATGTAGAAGGGTTTTGAACCTATAGAGATGGAACAAAGCATTAATGTCAAATAATCTATCTATCATACTTGATTGTAATGAAAATAGAGTTTCTTGTAAATTTGTTTTGTGAGATGGAACTAAATACTTGTGGGATTCAAATTTTCACCTTTCTAATGCAAATTAAATCATAAATCCAAGGGATGTAGGCTAAATGTAGGGTACCAAAAGATATTTAAACAATAAAGTTGATTGTTAAAGGATAAAATCAAATTATTGGGTTTTCACACAAAAGTATCACAAATAAAAAATAAACTTGCAAGCTCAAGGAAGTAAGACACAAGGAAATATCATTTCCTATTAAGTTTACATTATACTTTGTTATATATAAAAATTTGAAGTAGGTTGTACCCAATTGTATGTTAAACATAGAGATAAATTCATGTAGTAAATATGGTCTAATTTGAAACAATAATTTGAATTGAACTAAAATGTGTTGTATTGGTAAGTGAATTGGCATGTGTTTCAATAATAGTTGTTGGGATAAAAAAATTTCCTCAATATGGTGAGGTTGTCTTGTTGAAATTTAAAAATAAAAACTAAACTAAGGTTGTACACAACACCATTTAGAATTTTGTTAGACCTTTTATAAAACTTGTAAATTGAATACTTCGAAAATAACAATAATGAGTATGGATTTGATTAAATAGAATGAAGAACTTAATTCATCCAATATCATGAATAATTCATATTCTATAAAATTAGGCTAATAACCAAGTTTACAACTTGCAATGACATTTTTGAGAAAATAAATAATTACACATAATGTACAAAAGAATGCAACACAAAGTTTAGTCCTACTCTTTTATTTATCTTTTCGAAAATATAAAATCTCCAAGTTTTTTTCTCTCATACAACATTTGCAAAAATGACTAGAAGTCTTTTATAATGATATTTTTTTCAAATATATAGGCCTCACTTCATAACTATTGGGTATTTATAAAAGAAAATAATAATAATTTTAAATTTGTGTGTGCTTTAGTTTATTTTTGAAATATTAATCTTCTAAATATTAAAACCATTTTAATATATTAAAACGATACTTCTCAATAAAATTAGTGTGCATATAATTGTCATCATATGCTTATGAAAAGGATTCATTGCTCGAGTTGGCTTCTTTGATAGTAATTATACATTTTCTTTTTCATGACTCCTCCATTGTTTATTAGTAAATGCACTTAATGCCTTCTTGATTGTACTTTGATCTAGACCTTTGATAATAAAAGTTAGAAAAGAAATATATGCCCAACATTTAATGAACAATTTTTTATTTTCTATCACAGTGCTTCACAAACTCTTCATTTGAATAAAACAATTATCCCCAAATTCTTGTCAAGTGAAGAAGAATAAAAGATGAAACTTCCATAAGATTATATCTAATAACACTAGGAGAATTAATTAATTGATCTTCATTGTAAAAATGATGTAATATTTTCTTAATGAGATCATAGACATCCATCATTAAATTTATATTTAAATCATGTGCATCTTTAAGTTTTTCTATTTATCCCTCTAGAACATCAATGTCATAATTTTGCATAAACAATAATTCTACATAAGACTTGTTGGGTCTCAAAATCACTAGAACATCATTTTACCTTAAGGCCTAGGGGTGTCTTTAGGAAGGTAAAACCAAGGTTCATTAAAAAAATGTGAAAGGCTAAAGGATAATTGATTATAGTGGGTAAAATAGACTAAACTTTGAGCCTAGATAGACCCAAGAGGGTATTCCAAGAGGTAACCTTAAATAAGGTTTTCATTACAACTAAAAAGTAAGCATGTGATAAAAATTGTAGTAGTACTCAAGTGCATTTTTTGATCCCAAAGGTTATCATTAAACTATAATTGATCACTACTATGACCTCTTATTAAGTTGATATACATATGCAAACATGATTAATTTAAAATGGATTCTTTCAAGGTTTACTTCAGATATTTCCCTAGTTACACATTGAATCATGAAGTGCATAGAAAGATACTTCTAATCCTAAACTACTAGTGAATGATTTGTTCATTTAAAGGAGTGTGATTGGTCAAATATTTCCAAGAACGATGCCTATTCATTGGACAATAGGTTTATTCTATCAAATGAAACTAAACTTAAACCATGGGGAATGATGAGTGATGCATTTACATACACCAAAGATTGTGATATCAATAATAAAGCATGCTTAATAATTTATTATAGAATTGCATAAATCCTAAGGAAGCCCTAACTGCTCTAACTGAGGTCCACAATGGAATTTGTGGTTCACACTCAAGTGGTATAACTTTGGCTAAGAAACTGTTGAGGACCAAGTACTACTAGCCAACAATGGAAAGAGAGGCACATGACTTTGTCAGAAAGTGTTTACAGTGCCAACAACATGGAGACCTTATTCATACACCAAGCCAAGAGCTTCATCCTATTGTTACACCTTGGCTCTTTTCATAGTGGGGGCTTGATCTCATCGGAAAAATCACACCCACCTCATCCAACGACCAAAAATTCATCATCACCTCCACAAAGTACTTTACAAAGTGGGTCGAAGCAATTCCCATGACCTACATAATGGGAAAGAAAATATCCAATTTCATCCTAAACTACCTCATTTTTTGGTATGGTGTCCCCTAAGCTATTATCTCAGATAATGGGACACCTTTCAAAAAATAGGATGTTCATGACTTATGTGAAAAATTCAATATCCAACATCACTTTTCTACTCCGTACTATCCCCAAGGCAATGGACAAGCAGAGGCCACCAAGAAAACAATTAATGACTCTGATCATGAATGGCATCTTTAGCTAAATCCTGCCTTATGGGCCTACCGCACTAGCATCTACATGCCAACAAGTGCCACCCCATTCTCCCTAGTCTACATATCAAAAGCCATCCTCCCAATTGAGATTGAGCTCCCATAATTAAGGATATCACTGCAAAACATCATTACATATGAGGAATATCAGATTTCAAGGTTAAATGAGATGGATTTATTAGATGAATGATGCATGGATGCCCTCAACCACCTATAATTCTATCAAAACCACCTAAAGCGCAACTACAACAAGAAGATCAAGAGACGCACCTTCTAAGTCGGCGAACTTGTGCTAAAGGAGAACCAAAAGAGTGTGCCAAATCCAGAAAGCAAAGGAAAATTTGAGCCCAATTGGTTGGGACCTTTCATTATCACAACAAGCTATAAATCAAGAGCCTTCCAGTTATCAACACCAGAAGGCGAACCCCTATAGGAGCAGGCGAACCCCTATAGGAGCCCATGAACAACTCCCATCTCAAAAAGTTTTATGCCTAAAAAATTGCAAGGTATAGAACCAAAAAAGTACAAAAAATAATTTAAAAAAATGTCTTGAAAAAATGGCCACTCTGATGAAAACATAGTAAACAGGCGTCTTGGTGACAACAAAAAAACAAAAAAATGCAAAAATCCAAAAAAATTAGAAAAAGGATTGAAAACAATAAAGAAAAAAATCGTCCTCTAGTGAAAACCACTTTGGTGGTGCTTTAGACAAGTACCTTGGTGAAAACCTGGAAAATAGGTGCCAAGAATAAATAAAGCACTCTCCATCCACCAGGACCTCCGCAACTCACTTATCCACTACATTCCATCTATCCTTCCACCATCCGTTTGCAACTGTACCATAGCTTGATCTTGTGCTTGTATCATGGTCCACCCTAGTACTACTTGACATATTCCTAAGGTCAATTTGTCCTGACTTTACCGAAGTAGTCTATCATATTACGCTAGGGGCATGTTCCTATACCTGCATCAGATCAGATTCATGTATATTCTGGTGATCTTCCTTAAAATCAAAAAATCCAAAACATTCAAAAATGTTAGAAATATGAAAACTCAAAAATAGAGTCATCTTGTTGAACTACGTCATCTATGAGCTTAAACATAGGCAAGGTTGATCTTTGATCATCCCTTGAGACACCCTAGGTTAGTCCTTTAGGCATCCATCACAATCTGGCAATTCGTTTGCCCATCTGTATCATCATCGAGTCAAGTATGTCGTCAGTTGAACTATGTGGTCTTTGCGTGTATAACGTAGGCAAGGCTAATCTATGGATCAGATCCCGAGACCCCTAAGATAGGTCTTTAATTTAGTTTCTTGGTCATAAATCTCAAAAATCCAAAACATTGAAAAATCCAAAAATCAAAATAGCCTCAAAACATTTCAAAACACCAAAAAAATTCAAATATCCAAAAAACCAAAACGGTGCATCTGTCTCATCTCGGTTTCACCTGCAATAATCATCATTCATAATAAATCATTAGCGCCTTCATCCTTTGGTAAGGAAATGAGGAGAAAGTCTAGCAGGTTCCAAATGTGAACACCCTAATCGTTAGAAGTCTCAAGTCTAGGTCAATAAGCAAGCAAGTTGATCAACTCAAAGTATCAATAGCTTATCACCCAATCAATCTCATCAAAACCTTGATCACAACATGTCATAGGATGCATCCTTCCCATGATGGACATCAGCATTAGTTATCACCTTAGTTTAGTCTTGGCTAGTGGTATGAAGAAAATTAGCTTGTCTATTTACTTTATCCTTTCTTTGGATTTATCTTATTGCGCTCATTCCAAGGACCTCTCGATGATGCCTAAACAAGACAAGTATAGAGAGAAAGGAATGGGGCAACGATGATTATCTTTTTATCTACTATGCTTGTGGGATACTCTTGTAAAATAACTTAGTCATGCGTGCTTTATTTGGTTTGTAGGGAGGGTATTTTAGGTATCTTTTTGACCACATAGGAAGGCTTGATTTTCTATGTTTTGGTCTGAGATGTTTAGAATGTCTAAACTACATCCTGAATAAGGTTTCATATGCTAAGTGTGAACAAGAATACTCTTATCTGATTGTCAAGTCAAAGTCCATCACACTAGGTACAATGCCATCTTGGTTCTTTATACCTTGATGCATCGTACCTATGCATGTTATCAAACATAAAGTAATTGGCCCTTTGAAAATCCTGACTCCTGGTAAGAAAATCATCGGCATTTAATGACTTGTTGGATCTCTTTTCTTCTATCTTCTTTCCATACTAACATGGTATCATGATAGTTAATCAGAACATCGCTAATGCATCCACCTTGCATCCATAAAATCATTAGCATAAGTGCATATCATATCATATAGATCATGCCACATCATATCATCTCGCATTATCATCATCTTAAGCTATGATGAATAATATAGATTTATTATTCTAAGTATCTTAAGAAATCATTGCATTAAATTCATTTCATATCATACATTACACGAATCATTAAGGGCATAATATAAATCATTAGCATCCATTATCATTACATAATCGGTTGTATATCATTTGCATCATTAATCATTTGTACATCAATACATAATCATTAGCATACATTGCATCCATACGATTGTCATCAAAATGCATAGAAAAGTATAAAAAAGAAATGCATCCATAATCATCATCACATCATATAGAAACATACATGATATTGCATGAGCATAAATTAAAAAGAATTTCACAACATCTCATTGCACATAGGAAATTAAAATGCATCCATACATCATAATTAGGATCATATCATATATATCATCAATAATATACAATTGTCATGATACAAAAATCGGATCAAGTATATAAATCGAAGTACATTATACAATAGGGGAAATAATCAAAGCCCATGGATCAAAAATGGAAAAAAGGCCTATGATCAAAAGACTAACCCTACTGTCTGTGCCCCTCCCCCTCTGATCTCTCACCATGGTCCACAGGAGGCCGCATCCCTGTCTGCTGTGAAAAGTCCGACACTCAACCAACTGGTGGAACTTCCTGCTTGTAACGGTTCCGGTAGTACTCGACCTCTCTAACCACCTCCCGGTATGCCCTCAAGGATATTTTTTGGCCCTAGGCGGATGAGGTTGTACTCTCTATTTGTCACCTCCGACCAATATCCTGATCCCTCTCAGTCTAGGCCTGGTCCCTCTTAGTGGTAACTACCAAAACCTGTAGACGAGCCTATTCCTACTCAGCCTTCAAAATCTGTATCTGCCCCTGAAGCTGCTGAATCAAGGCATCCCTATGGTTTGGCTATGCGGGTAGCTGCTGTTGTGGTACCTAATCTGGGTGAAGGCTTACCTATGTCTGGTCCCACGGTGGTGCCTCATCTCGCAGTTGTGCTTGCTCTCGTGGTAGTGTCTGGTCTCGTTATGGTGTCGGTGTGTGTGGTGGTGCCTGGTCTCATGGTGGTGTATGATGTGGAGGAGGGCCACCTCCTCCCTTGTACCCATCACCATCTCTGTCACCGTCGCCTTTGTTCCCTGTCCTCTTCCCCTATTGGCTGATCTACCTCTTGACCTCCACCGTGGGAGAACTATGCCTAGAACTGTCAATTAGAGAGGAGGCTTGGACCAAGATCTGTAGGCCTGTGTAACCCCTACATCTATTGGCCCTTGGTCATATGGCCATGGCCTGACCACTAGCTGTCTAAACAAAGCTACTACCTCCAGTGCTAGAATGGGCTAGCCCCATGCTGTCTCTCATGTTGAACAAGAAAATATCACCACGTATTGATTGTCTGGCCTATCCTGAACCTCACCAAACTGACGGACTACCCTATCTGGGAGATACTACTCTATCATGGTGTGTTCACGACCCTACATCCATCTGTTCTACTGAGCAAAGAATAGCTTCTTGTGATCATCATACCACGGGCCTATATCCATCCAGGGCCTCCATACAAACTCTTGCATCTCATCAAGCACCTATCGCCAATGGGTAATGCCTCTTGTACCTATATGAGTAAAGTGAATCTGGGCTCCCCCATACCACCGAATGATAGGATCATTAATATCTAGAACAGTCAATGTGACAACTGGATGAAGCACTGGAATTCGCTCCCACACCTAGATGTGTAGTAGAGTGACCCCGACCCCAATGGCCCTGTTGTCGAGATATGAAAACTCATGAAGGTCCCTGTATAATGAGGTCAACATCACTGGACCCTAAGAAAAGCACTCCTTGCGGATGACCATCCGCTCTTATGCTAGCCCCCAACCTGGACTAAAGTATCAACCCTACCAATCTGGTGCTATAAGACCTGAATTGATGGCCGCAACAATCAATTTGTAGGTGGGCACAATGCCTCGATACCTCTCCAAGTCTATTTATCCCTCAAAAAATTAAATCTCATCAAGACCCATCACATCGCAGCAAGCATCCCTACTGGCATATGGATCATAAATGCTTCACTCTCCATGGATAGGCAGTTGTAGGATGCACCAAACATCCTCAAGTGTAACATTCACCTCACTAGTAGGAAGGTGGAAGGAGGAGGTCTCACTATGCCATCTCTTCACCAAGGCTGTCATCATCCCCAAGTGGGTTCGAACAGGACGAATGCACGCAACGAACCAAAAGCCAAGCATACCAAGTTGCTCCTTAAGGAATATGTGCATACCCTGTAATATGCAGAGCATCAACCATCTGTGCTCCCTCAAGTGAAGTATATTGAGGTCCTCCTACATAAGGGAAACCATCACGTCAAGTCTCGTAAAAAAATCTGCCTCTCGCGTCAGCTTTTTGCATTTGAAACAAAAAAATGCGGTGTTGTTTGCAAATGCGGCACAATTTGTAAAGTTTTAAACTGTACCACCGTGATGAAGTTTAGCAAATCCTAAATTCCAAACTGCGATGTGCGATCTGATTTGCATGTGTGGCTGACTTTGTGCTAAAACCCTAATTCCAAACTACGCTGGATGGTTCGATTTGCATGTGTGGCAGAGTATGGCAGAAAACCTAATTCTCCTAACTGACCCATGTCGATGCTATGCTCATATGTGTGTAGTTTGAGGCCGTGCAGTGTCGATTGGGCATTTGCAGTGGCGCTATATAGCGCCACTTGACCTAAAGTTGACTCAAACCCTTTTAAATGCACTTAAAATGATAAAATTAAAAATTGAGATAGGGGTACATACCATGGGTCCTGCACCAACTGGCCACTTGTGCACTTGTACCCTCTTTGACATGTGTATGGGAAGCTATTGTTGTGCCATCTCAATCGGGACTTAGAGCTCAGAGTGCAAAAATTTCTAAAGGCTATGTGTAAATGAATTGAAAGTGACCCCTCAATGTCTATTTAAGCCTACAAATTAGGGTTTTTTTACCTAATTTGACCATCTAGCTAGGGTTTTGGTTGCCCAATCCTGTTTTTGCCCAACCAAGGGCCATGTTGCATTATTTTGGTATTTTAACACATTTTTTTGGCATCCTGGGGCACTTTTTGGACCTATCAAGTACCTTGTTCTCTTTTTTCCATGAGATCATCAAAAAATAAAAAAAAATCGTTTGATCTCTTGAGGGGGCAACTTACTAGCACAATCCTTCTGCTAGGATAGCAGTGGAACTTTTAAAAAATCAACATTTCTTTTACTTTTGATCACAACAGTTTATTCTTTGAACCAATACAACAAGTGCGTTGCTTCAAAGAGGGGGAAAATGTAAACATAGAAAATTGACCGACACACTTGATCCTGATTACTAACATCATTTCGTCCTAAATCATAATCTCAACGTATCATCACCATTCATCCCTTAATTAAATAAATCATTATTTATTTAATTAGGTCTTTCTCCTCTATTGATTAAATTAATCAATTTAATTTAATTAATCCTCTATCTCCGTTCATTTCAATAATTCATTTTATTTAAAGCCTCTAAAGTCTTCTTATTAAATTGGATAAATTAAATCTTATTTGATTTAATCTAACATTATCCCCTTTAGTTAAATAAATCAAAACATTTATTTAATTAAACCCTTCCTCTTAATTTGAGTTAAATCAATGCATAAATTTAAGTCTAAATTGTCACATCTCCTAAATTCCTCATTAAATTAATTAAACTTTGGTTAATTTAATCTTAATCTATGTCACGTCATCTAGAGAATGCAACTTGCACAATGTTAGAATTGGCTATGGATGCCAAGATCTATGGACCAAATGGAAAGCACAAAGAAGAGAGAAACTAATGTGACAAGAATAAACTGTATTCAATGTCAATGGTAATAGATATCAATGTGTGTGTAAAAATGTAGTAGAGACCCCTTGGTTATATAGCCAAGGTGAGAACATAGGAGTGCATAAGATTATGACAAGTGTCATAATCTTATGACATGAGACAACAATGAAAAGCTATCACTCCACCTAAAGTGGAAAGAGATAATGTGATAACCACCACAAATAGTGGATCACCCACAAAAAGTGGAAACCTAATCACATGATATGTCCATGAAAGGTGGAGGTGATAAAGTAATAAGAAGATAAGTCCACAAAAAGTGGAAATTCTCCAAAAATTCCTATGTGGTCCCTAAGTAAACTTAACTAAGGTGTAATTATGACCTAGGACAAGGTACAAAACATTTAATTACACCAACACACAATAAATCAATTACTTTGATTTATTAAATCTCCTATTTTCCCTCACATGGCATAAAAGGGGAATATTCCCTCAAAATTTGAATTCAAATTCAAGTGGAGTTGGTCCTTCCAACAAGGCATTTATTTCACCTTACAAGTCTTTTTTCCTTGAGCCAAGTTGCCATGACTCCATTTTATTCCCTCTCCAGCAAGTCATTTCACTAATTTGAGATTCCACCTAATATCATTTATTGGCACTTTGATCAAAATGAGCACAACCTTCCTCCATTCACATCTTGACAAGTGACATTTGGCCATTGGATGTTGAATGATCCCACATTTCTCAAATCTTTCTCATTCTTCCAATTTGAAATCTATAAATGAGAGAATCTTCCTCTCATTCTTCATCCACAATTTGAAAGAAAAGTTATTATCTTCAATTGAGAAAAATTCTATTCATCTTCTTGAACATTTTCCATCACCATAGCTAGGTTATTGCAGGTTTTCTTAATAAATCATCTTGTTCTTCATCAACAAAAGTGGATCAATCTCCATAAAATCATCAAGCTTACTAAGGATTTTGGAAAGGGCCAATTTCTACACATAATTGGCACAAACTCCCCCATGGGATCAAGTGTTTTCATTGCTTAATTAGGATTTCATTTATCTTTTATGTTTTGTTCTTCATTTTTCCTATATATTAAACATTGTAGATGGATTTCATGGGGAATCCTTGTTCTTACTTGCATATTGATCTAATATTGTGCTTGTTTTCCATGTTTGTGCAGGTGTAGGATTGGGGTTCACAATATGAACATCCATGTCAATGGGATCTAACGACACGTATATGCATATGTATAGATGTACCACAAATAAAAAATTATCAATATGATGGTAATCGTGAATGGCTATATGTGAATCAGATGTGAACATATATATATGTATAGTATATACACTTATCCATATGTATATGTATATAGATACATGCATACGTTGATGAATGGATATGCTCATACAAATGCATCGATATAGATATACCTACACATACATATACATAGAGGCATATACATTTATACATATATATATATGCATACATTCAATTAAATGTGTTTATTATATACTTTCTTGCCTATACTCATATATATATATTTATATATATATCGAATGTATGCTTAAATTATTGGCTTACAATATCTATGTAAATATATATTAATTATTATATATGCATATATATAAATACAAGATAGTATGTAAGTATATATATATAACATAATATAAATGTTATTAGAGTTTGACTATCTCTTATTCAATAGAAGCCGATATGTAAAGGCTATTATAGTTGATAGAGACTATGTGAATGGAGGTTGATAATAGTCATTATTGACTATGTCAAAGGAAGCCGATTAAATAGCTAATGATTGTTTATCCTAACTGATTATCATACAATTTGACCAACAATTTATAACATGGTATTGCTATCAATAATATACTTGACTTGGTTGACACCATTAGTAAGACGGACATTGACTTTGTCTAACGTATTTATATGTTTAAGTTGCAATGTCTTCTTACATAATTTATTTACTCGCAAGGTGTAGATTTAGAAAATTTTACAACATTGAAGGGTTGGCATGTTATAGAAGGATCCCACACTATGGGTTCCATAGTGTAGGTTTCCCTTGAGCGGGTTTCAGTAGCCATTTTTCCATATGCGAAAGTTGGGTTGTGGGTTTTCTGGAGTGAATTTCCTTTACAAATTTGACACCGACGACTCCTTTCCTTCCAACATCTTCATCTCTCATCCTGACATCTTTCTTTGACTTGCAAACTTTTCATTCTCACAAAATTCTGGAATTTGCATTTCACCTTTTTGCATCCTTTGAGACCTCAAGTTTTCGCAAGGGTGGCACTTTAGGGTTTATTTTATTGCATGCCACACTTTCTTTGGTGCATTAATGGCATTGTTAATGACTTATGCTCTATTAATAGGGGGCATGGGAGCTCATTTTAACCTTTTCACATTTTGAGTTTGGAGAAGTCGGGAAACTCTTGTGGTCTTCTTGTAAATCATAAACCTTCTATCCTTTCATTGTCTAGTTAGGTATGATCACACCCATTTTAAAACCATGATTTTATGTCACTACTGATCAAGGAATTGAGGATTTTATGATTACTAGTAAAATTCAAATGATTATATATTCATTCGGGTCAATTTAACAATTTTTTATAAGGTCTTGATCACCCTTGTGTTTTCTTTTCGCAAGCCTTATTTCACTGATTTTAAAATTTGACCCATGAAATAACATTATGGATTATTATTATGTATTTTCCCACATGGAGATTGACTTTGACAATGTCATTTTTCTCAACATCCTCGACTCTAAAATCTATAGTAGGTCAAGTCTCGTAAAGCCTTGGCTTGTGAGACTTTGACCATAGATTACTACCATATGATTACCCATTGCACTTAACACTGAGACTTGAAAATGTTTTGAACTTTGATTAATTTAGAGTCTAAAGCTTTCCTTGCAAAAATTATCTATGAGAATTACTATGCAAAGTTCCATGAACCCAATGCCAAAACTTAACTTAACTTCACAACCGCTGGCTTCTAGAAGGCACTTTTTTGCATGCCCGAAATAAACTTGCAACTAAAAAATGGCTAAGTGTTTTTCCCCTACAGAAAAATTATGTAGACTTTCCTTTTCAGAAATCCCATTGTGGGACTCTGTCATGTGGATTCTACCCTATGTATTTTTGTTTACAATTTTTTGTCATACTAGCACCATTTCTTCTAGCTTCCACATTGGCCATCCCTGCATTGCATCGAATCCCACATCCTTCATCCCCGCAAAACCAAAAATCTCATAAATGGTTAGGAAAGGGTACAAACTGAGAATTTTAATGATTTCTCTTAGGCATTTGATGATTTTGAGGCTAATATTTCATGATTTAAGCATGATTATATGTGATTTATGTGGAGATTAACCACATTCTTCTCGACATGGCCCAATTGATTATTACGTGTCATTTTACAAATTTTATAGAAAAGGTGGAAAAAGTAGATAAATTAAAAAAATGGTCCAAGAGGAAGTTTTAATTCTATAGTATCAGGGTGACTTTGAAGATCTTGTCTACTTGGGATATAATTTATGATACCAACTTTGGCCACATTGACATCGATGAGTTCAAAGAGCAAACCCTCAATGCTCCAAAGACTAATTTTTCTAGGAGGATCAAGTAGAGAAAGATTGCACAAGCAATAGGGTTTTGACCTTCATTGATCAACCCTGAATTAATCCATGCATGGAGAAATTTTTACCATAAGTATTCTCAAAGAATCATTACAACTGAGGGAAAAGTGGTAGTAGATTTGTTGGCTCCATCTATAGCCAAAGTGTTTGGAATTCCTTCATTTTCACAAATGGAGGTAATAAGCAAGGCCTATGCAAATAAAGTTCTCAAGGAAGGTACTTAAAATCACCTACAAGTGATCAACAAGAAATGGATGAAGACTCCCTAAGTGAGTGTTGATAAACTACCAAAGAAGCTATATAGGAGTGAATTCAATGAAGAAGTTAATGATTTGGTTACCCTATTGAGCAAGATTGTAGGTTTTCCATTCCTCTACATTCGAGGAGTGGATTTTTTCTTTATCGAGGAGATTTTGAGAGGAGAAATGAGATTTGATTGGGCCAAAATGATCAATGATAACCTGAATGAATAGTTCTCTACAACAAAGAAAACCTTTAAGTCTTATATGACCGCATATGTCACCTACCTCTTCGCAGATAAATTTCCATAAAAAGGTATCACTTACAAAGGTAATATTGGGACTGACCCTAATGATTACGTGGTCTATGAATGTAACCCACAACTATAGTACATAAATTTCAAACATCCCTACAAAAGAGTGAACGGTGTGTTCACTATGCATATTGTTAGAACATTGCTTAGAGATCTTGGTGCAAGAATGTCTTATTCTACAAAAACTATGATAAAGAGATTCAAGTATTGGTTCATCTAGTTCCTAAAGTTCAACTATTTTAGGATTGAGGGATTCTTTGGTGCACCTTATAGTCTACCAAAGTATCCAATGGATAAGATTGTGTTGCTATAACTGAGTAGGAGATTGTGTTCCTTGCATTAGTTACAATCAAATCATAGAGATGGGGTTCCATACCCCATCAATTTGGGAAGAGGAATATTTTATTGTCCTTCAACCCCATTCGTTGAGCATTTAGATAAGGAAATTCAAGACTTTGGCTTCTTGTTTCATACCACAAGAGGAAATGTGGACCCTCTGGGAAAAATGCAAAAGCGTGATGAAAATCAACACACTCACCAACTCCACTTCCTCTCCTTCCTCTCCCACTCTTTCTTCACACTAATTCACCATCTCTACTCTAACACCTACCATCCCTTCCATTCCACCTACTATTTCTTCCCTTCCCTTACCTAAATCCATCTTAGATTATTTGAGGAATTTACTATTGACACAAGATTTTGTAGGTGGTAGCATTTTCATAGGAAACTTAGCTATTGGGGGACATTATACGCTTAGCTAAGTGACCTCCGGGATTTATCGAAGCCAAATTTTTGTTCTAGTGGGGGAGGTAAAGGGTTAGGAAGATAACTGAAAATGTTAAATCTAGACTAAAGGTGATGCGCCAAATCATGAACAAAACTACCTGAGCACAGTGCTGGATGCAAAGGCTCGAACCACTAAATGTTGTTTATTAAATAAATTTTCTCAAAAGCACTTTAAAACATAAGAACACCTTCTAACTACATAGCATAATATACCACAACTTCGGCCAACATAGAGGAGTCAAAAACATGATCTATATTTCTTAAGCTATAGAAGATTACAAAAGCTAAAGAAGAGGCATTCATATATCATAGGAAAATAAACGCACAGTCTAACCATCTTATCAAAAAAATGAAAATAGAAAAGGCTGAATTGATTGTCATAGTTTGCAGATTTCAAGTTCAATAAAATATTACAAAGGTCGTTTCCCAATGCTTAGGAGTTTTTATCTATTTAAAAACAACCTAATAAAAGAGAAGCAAGGTTGTTTATATAGGCCAACCCATCACCTGAAAACCACAGAGAAAGATTCCTTGATCAAACATTGAAGCCCCAGATCTTATCGAACCACCACTAAATAGAAAGATTTCTCAATAGTGCACCAACAAAGCCTTCTTAGAGAATAGAAGGCCATGCAGTAGTAGAAATGAACACGCGACACTGAAGAAGAAAACACGGTGGCAAGCGAGAAAAATCGGCACAAGCAACAACTCCCAGGAAATTGATGCACAAGAATATGCCATGTGTCGAGAAAATGGGGCCTAGAAAAAGAATGAGGGATGCCCCAGAAAAAAGCTCTAAGAGGAAGCCATGTGGGTGACACTGAGTGAAGATAACTGCAAAGTGGGCCCAACTTAGAAAAAACCAGAGAAAGCCATGTGCCAAGCACATGAAACTCGACAAAAGAAAAGCGATACGGAGTGGTAGGAATCTCCGTTTAAAGGCCATGTGGCAAGCACTGAAAAGTTAAGAGAGATAAAGGAAAAGGAAAAGCCGCGAAGGAAAGATAATCACGAAAGCTAGCGATTCGTGAAATAAAGTTCATAGTTTGGTGACTCACAAGGACATTTCGCCTGCGGAATGAAGAACCCCAAAAAACTTGGTTGAACATCCCATTATCGCTCACGGCTTAGAGAAGGCAACCTACAAACTGGTCTAGAATTCATTTGATGGTGCAGAGAGAGCTCACAGATTTTTGTGTGATAATTTGAGATTGATGATTGCGTTAAAAGGAAATCTGCCAAATATCTTCGCCTCTAATTAAAGCTAGAAAAAGAGTTGCGCCAACTGATGTACGATACCTTCAATATTTTTGGTGGTCGAAGATTGACCAAAATATTGTAAAAAAAAAAGGGTCTTGCTACTTCTCCTTGATCTTTGCAATAATTTACTCGACACCTACTACTGCCTGATCTGTGATGAAGGGCAAAGGGAGGCCTCTTTGAGTTAAGCGGGAAAATTTTGCCCGCATGTCACTAGTAATTTGATTTAATCTAGCTTTGCACTCTGCTACATGTTGGATGGCCTCGTGCATGAAAATGAGAATGTTAACGCATATAACCGCCATTGTCTAGTCCTCTATACCTACACCACTTAGAGCATCATTGAAAGCCGTATACAACTTTCCCAACAAAATCCTGGCCTCCAGAACTTTATCGGAAGTCATCTCCTGCACCTATTGGATTGTTTCACTGATTGTTCTGCATAGGTTGTTTGTTTGTTCCATAAAATTCAAGGTGGAATGCATAGTAAGGCATAATGCCTTGACCTTATCCCAGTATGACACGTATAGCTCCTTGGGAATTTCCAACGAGCTCATCTATGGTGCAGGAGGTTGGGCTCTCAAAAGATCCAACTCTGCTACTCTATTGCTTAGATTTGCCCTTAGCTCCGATAAGCTTCCGTCCAATATGAACACCTGGCTTCTTAGAGTGGAAATTTCTTTCTCTTTCTCCTCCAAGGCCAATTCAACATGCTTTCTCTTCTCAATTTCTGACTCTAAAGAGGTATTCATCTCGTTTACTTCATCATTTATGCACTATTGGAGATGCTTCATATTTTCATTCATCTATATTAAGTCAACACAGATTTTTTCTTCATTCGCCCGACTTTGATCAATGTCATTTTGTAGGACCGGAACAATATCCTTACCTATAACCTGAAGCTCCTTGATTTTTCTTTCAAATGTACTCCTCTCCTTTTGCAGGCGATTTATCTCATTTTCCTAGGCTTTATACTTGTTTACCCAAATATCACCCTTTCCCTTTAGCTTTGATAATTGATCCTCCCTTTTCCTTGCTTGGCGATTGAGCTTGAGGTAATCGTTGGTCACTATGTTCTGAGTCTCCTCCATCAGCTCAACCTTATCTAGCGGATGAGCTTGTTGCAAGTCTAGCCCAATGGCACTGACAAAGTAGTCTCTTGGTAGCATTTCTCCTACCAGTTTAATCACGTTGGGGGTGATCTTTGCAAACATTAACAAATTTTGACTCTCATTGAAAATAGTTTGTAAGAGAGGTTCTACCTGCCTGCCTGCATCCTTTTGTCTCCTCTTTTGAATATTTCTTGCTCGGGCACTCTTATTTGCCTCCACCTATGAGAAATATTCTTGTGAAGAGATACTCAACCCACCAGCAAAAGGAAACTCCCGAGGGACTGCTAGTGGGAAAGATAGTGTGCTCAACGCATCAGTGGATTTTCTAGGCCTTGTAATAATTGCCAGGGAGAAAGGTGGGATATACTAGCCACTTAGAGATGATGAAAACATGGTAGGGGAAAAGGTCGAGGAAGCACCAACTAATAGGTTGGGCCTTGAGGATGAAAATTGTTGGCTCATAAGCTCAGGACTAGCGCCGAATTGTGTTTTGGGTAAGGAATGAAAAGCAGAGGATGGAAATGGAAAAGCACGAGGGAAAGGAATGGACTGCCCGGGATATCCAATGAAAGAAAAAGTTGTTGCAGATGAAAAAGATGGGGAAGACAAAGAGGATACTAGAAGTACAGTAGAGAGAGAAGAGGGAGAAAATAATACCTAAGGCTCCTGAAGAGCTACAAATGATACAACCGCTTCTTCTTGCTACGACTCCTCCTCCACAGCGGACTCTCTTGTTCTTGGCCACTTCTCCTTCGGAGAATCATCAAGGTTCACAATAACCTTCTTCTTACAACCAAAACTCTTGGCCTCTTCCTAATAGATTTAGAGGAGCTAGAAGGCTCTGATGTTTGTGTGTTTGAAGAGTCCTCTTGTTGTGCAAGCTATCCACTGACATCTTCTTCATGTGTTGGATCTTTTCTTGCAATAGGGATGTTATGAGTTACCTCCTCTCCGAGCTTCGTGGCAGCTCTTCCCTTCTCATAGTATTGATCTTAAAGTGAAAGGTTCAGAGAGTTCTCACTGTCTGGGTGTTCGTGAACCCAGATGTCATCAAATTTTTAATCCAAGTCCACCTCTTGATAAAGCCCATTTTTTGTCTTTATCTCCTACCTGTATATCTAGAAGTCTCGAATTCTTTCGGGCTTCCATCCAAGCTTATCCAACTGGTTGCATAGGTATGGGCTCATCTTCTGATTTGGGTTGGATTTCCCAAAACCATGGTAAAAGTTAAACCATGGTGGTTGCCCCTCTTTAGTAGGAAAATATTCAAAGCCTACATAAAATTTTAAATTCCCCTCTTCAACATTTCTCCAAGGGTCCCAGAAGGGCCGAGGCTGGTGCAATTTTTTTATGCCAATCTCCAATAGATTATTTTTGGGGTTGTATTGCCATGTGCCATTGATAACCACCAACCCAAGATGACCCAACTTTGAGTAAAAAATATTCGAGGTGTTAACCTTCAAATTCCTTTTCTTAACCAGTGATACGAAGCCAAACATGACTGACAACGTCAAATAGGAAGTTAAATTCTTTCCTCCCTAGTAGTCATTCTCAATATTACATAGTTGTTGTAATGCCTCCAGGGCCAACACTTTGTCGAAAAGAAAGTGTGGGAGCTAGAAGGGTTCCCAAATAAAACCTTGCATGCAGAGCATAGTGAATTCCATGCCAAAGAACCAATTGCAAGGTGGCAAGAGGCCTCCCAACCATGATTTCTATCTTGGCATCAATCACATGAACATGTTGATCCCAAATCCATCCAAAGCCTGTAAATTCGGAGCTAAGAATGAATCCAAAAATGCATAATAATAAAAAAAAATCGACAAGATGAGAGTCCATGTCAAAAATGGCTTCCTTGCACCACTCTCGTTGAAAATGGCCAAGGCCATAAATTGCTGGAAATAATCTAGATTTTGATGCAATATCAAGTGGATCAGGAAAGAAGAATACCCGAATCTAGATCCAACCTCAAATTCATGCAGTTGTTGGATCATCCCATCAACAATAACCTTCGTGAAGTCCATAAGAGGAGGTATGTCGTTCTTCCTCAGCATAAATATGACTCATTTGGAATTTGAAAACTCCCTTATTTGTATCTAGCCCACAAACCAGCGCCAACATAGAACAGATGGAAGAAGACCCTGATTTTAAAGCACCCAAAGCAATTGGGAATTTGGGAGGTGTTGAGACATCTATCGGCTAAGCAGTATCAGTGTGGTAAAACTGCTACACCATTAAGAAGGTTCTCTAGTGCTCCTGCATCTTTTTAATGTCAAAATATTTAACATTCTTGGGCAAGGGGAACGTGATGCATAACATATCCTGTAGGGCTTGGGGGTTGATGACTACCCTCAAATTAGGGCCACTTATAACTCCAGTCTGAGGTTCAAATTTTTTTGCGCATATTGCCACAAATTTTGGGCAATAATACACCAGAGGAACCATGTACTGGGGAAGCCCAGAGTCCCATAGATGTTTGTAGAAAGGGTCTAATAATTTCTTCATCTTCTCACATGTTGCTTCTCTCAGGCTCTTGGGATTATGAGATAACTCAAGAACCAAAACATTATCCCAATCCTCTGATACTAGAGCTTGGTTTCTAAGAGAAATTGTGCCAAGTGTCTTTTGGTTCGTTTGACTGGTAAAGGGCCAAGATGACTTTGTTGGGATGCCTGGAGTAGCATAAGACTCTTTTCCATAGATATCTACATAGGTTGCCGTCAATATTTGCTCATTAATGCTCTCAAGGACCACTGCCTATGTTGAACTTCCTGCAATTTCAGCCATTTCTTTGTATTTGCAATATGCATCATAAATTTGCAAATGACTTAGCTTCTGAAAGACTCTTTCTCTCTTTGTGAATGACTTAGCCATTTTTATCTTTTGATAAATTCTTACAATAAATGATTTTCACATCTAACCTACTTTCTAGTTTTCATGAAAAATGACTTAGTAAGTGTACGTACCAGCCTTTCATATTTAGTTGCTACATGCATCACCAACTTTTCGTGCGTGTGAAGAGATTGCAAACATGCCAAATTACTCTCCATATTTAAGAGACATGACTTTGCATGAGGTGGTGCCTAATTTTTCTTGGACAACAAACCAAGACAGCCTTGCCATATCTTTCACAAGCTCCTTTGCATTTGCTGATTTCCTTATTGTACTTGGGCACATTACCCAACGGCTTTATCAAAATATTTTCCTTGATTCTTTCAAGATGATAGCTTCTTATATAGACACCTGGACTATTTTATTTTAATTTGGAAACTTAAAAGAAGCAAGTTGAAACTATACCTCATCACTCACATCACTTCACATGCCATGACACTGAATATCAAGGCTTGACAACACCATTTTCTTCTAACACAATCATAGCTTGCATCGTTGGGTGCATCCCAACCAATCTATAAATAGGGCCCTTAGCAACCTTGCTAGTCATAATTACCTTCAACATTCCTATTAGTAGGCCCTAGTTAATCTTAGCATTTTCATTCTTCAAGTTAGAGTAGCAAGCAATAATGGAGACACCAATTAGATTAGTCTGCAAAAAGACCTAGGCTGCATTTCTAGGGAAGATTAGGTGTAGGCACCTTAAGTGCATGGAAGGTATAAATAACCTGTTATATGTAAAGGCGATCAAATGGGTTCTCGGCAAAGACTATGTGGAATATGAGGAACAATATAGGGTAAACACTAGCATCTAATCCAACTTTGTCACTTTGCTCCTTGACATTAGTGTTTCTAAATGCAAAATTTTGAAGCTGACCAAGTGGGTTCTCCATTGGCATTACCTTGGAGATTTGGAGAAAGTAGTGTAGGCCAACATATTTGATCGTGGGGTCCCTTATGTTCACAACCTATGTCGATTGTTGTTGCATGGAGGACCCGTTACAACCAGGCCCTTTTTGTTTGGCTTTGAGCTCAAAACACATGAAGAACATCGCTCCAAGGTTCGTGTTGGCTGCTACTTCCTCATGGAGATACATCACATTGAACCCTTTTGGAACATGCAGTGGTACGAGGACATCGAGAGGATGGTGTTTCCTTACCCTGCACCACCAGATGTTGCTGCTGCTGGTCCCTCTTCTGCTTGATACCTGAGAAGAAAAATAATCCCACTTTTTCTTTTTTTCCTTTTTGCTAGCCTCTGCCTCCCTTTAGCGGGTGTATGCATATATTTTGATACAAGGCCACTGGCTTCTATCATACATAATGTAAATCAACTGGAAATAATATAATACTCATGATTTTCATATCTTGGCTCATTTATAATGTATCTTAATTTTTTCTAATACTGTTGTTGTTTTTCAAAAAGCACTAAGAAAACCCAAAAACGTAAAGCAGGATAAAATAATTACATATTTAGAATTCACAAACCTTGTGCACCAGCAAAACTAATTAAATTTTTAAAGGTTTATTCCATTAATTGGAATACCCAAAGTGTTACCTTCCATGTATTCTAACTCGAAAGAGTTAAACTATTTGCACTGAACAATTTTATAAGGCCCTTCCCAAAGACTATCAAACTTTCCGTGTTGGTCAGGCTTTGCCCCGCGCTCGTTGAACTTGAGCACCAAATCCCCACATTTTAGCTCCTGGTTGGACGTCTTTTTTTCAAAACACTTCTTCACCACTTGTTGGTGGTTGTTCATGGCCTTGAGATCATGCTCTCTTTTTTCTTGTACTTCCAATAACTTAGAAAATCGTCCCTCCATTGCTCCGTTCTATTCAATTTCCAGAGACTTGAGCAATTGGAGAGTAGGGATTTCTATAGCAATAGGCAACAATGCCTCCTTCCCATACACCATCTCATAAAGAGATGTCTTTAATATTTGTTTGGGCATGATACGGTCTGCCCACAATGCTGTTTGGAGGTTCTTATGCCATTCTCTCTAGTGTTTAGAGCCTATCCTTTTGATTAATTTGATGAGGTTTTTATTTGTGGATTCCACAAGGCCATTTCCATGAGGGTAATAATTAGAAGAGGTTTTCAAGAAAACCCCACATTTCAATGCAAACTGGCTCATCTTAGAGCCAAGAAAAGCCTTAGTATTATAAAAAATAATTGTTTTAGGTGGGCCAAATCTGGCTACCAGCTCCTCAACAAAATTAACAATTTCTATTTTTGTTGCATTTTTTAGTGGCACAACCTCTGCCCACCTGGTGAACTAGTCAATTGTTGTCAATATCCACCTATTTCCAGCTGATGAAAAAGGGTTAATCATACCAATGAAGTCTAGACCCCATTGAGAAAAAGGTTCCTCCACTACTATGGGTCTTAGCGGCATAGCAACATACTTCCTTTTTTTGACATAAAATTGACACTCATTGCAAGACGTTACTAATGAAAATGAATCATTGAATAGCGTTGGCAAAAAAAACCAACATAAATAATTTTAATTGCATTAGTTCTTGTAGAAAAGTGTCCTCCAACTGGGTCGTTGTGGTATTGATCTAATATTCTTTTGGCTTGTTCCTGGTTCACACATCTTAGCAAGACACCATTAAAATTTCTTTTGAAAATTACTCCTTCTAAGAGGACATAACTGCTATTTTGCAACCGATAGAACCGTCTCTTAAAGGAAGGGAGATTGGTCAGGTACCTTCCTATTTGCATGAATTTTATCCTATCCTCCAGCCAATTGCCCTCAGAGCTTTCTTCATTTAGTAACACAGGTTCCAAGGCTTCAAGCTCTATCACTGGTTCATTGTTTTCAATGAGGTACTCGCACAATCCTTTTCCCTTGACAGTCCTGACAGGCCTGATCTCAATATTATATTCTAGAATCTTGCTAATCTAGTTAGCTCTTTTCTCAGTGATTTCTCCTTCCATAATATATTCCCGCACACTAGGATGCGGTACACAAAAAATCACCTTATTGTATGATATCAGGTGCCGAAACTTCTTAAGCCCTTTCACAATAGCAAAGGCCTGCTTTTCTACAAAATTGTATCTTACCTTGTACTCTTTTAAGGTGCATGAGTAGAAAGAAACAAGAGATTATTTTTTATCCTCACCATCCTTCTGCATAAGCACAATGGCAATATTGTTGCCACCACCAAAAACATACATGATAAATTCCTTTGATAGGTCCAAGTTGATCAATACAGGAGCTGAATAAATAACCTCTTTTATAAGCTCAAAATTTTTTCTGTCTTCTACCGTCCACTTGAAAGTCTGATCCTTTTTAAGCATCAGGGTAATCGGTCAAATGATCCCTGCAAAGTCTGCAATGAATTGACTGATGAAATTGACCTTACCCAAAAAATATTGCACTCCTTTCTTGTTTACGGGTAGAGGAAGATCCCAAATTGCATCAACTCTTTCCAGATCGATGGAAATGCCCTCCTTTGAGACAAAATATCCCAATAGCTTCCGTTGGGGAACTTCGAACACACATTTCCTTGGGTTTAGAGAAATCTTGAATTCATGGCACTTCTGGAAGACAAGCTCTAAATGATCAAAGTGATCATCAACGGATTTGGAAAACACTGTCAAGTCATCCAGATAGATAAGTATAATATTATGTATTAAATCTTTAAAGGCAATATCCATAGCTCTTTGAAAGGTGGATACGCCATTTGAGAGTCCAAAGGGCATATTAGCATATGCATAGTGGGGAACACTAGTTTTTGTTGGTATTCTTCCTTTACACGAATCTGATTATAGCCCGAAAAGCCATCCAACATTGAAAACATTTCAGAACCAACTACAATTTTTAGAATTAACTCCATAGAAGGTAGTGGGTAATGATCCTTTAGGGATTCCCTATTTAAGTCTCAAAAGTCTACACAGTCATATGTCACCATTCTTCTTCCGGACTGGCACCGGGTTAAACAACCAAATGCTATGCTTGATTGGGAACACTATTCGGGACGCAATCAATTTATTCACTTCTTGTGACATGAGGATTCAATCTTTGGATTCGTAGGCCTCTGTCTTTGATGAACTGGCTTCAATCCTTCCAATAGCTCAATTATATGCTAAATAAACTCTGGATCATATCCCTTAAGATCATCATATGACCAAGCTACTACGCTCGTATATTCCTCGCAGAAGTGATTTAGCCTGTCTTTATTCTTTTGAGATGCTTCCTTACTGACCTTTAGCTTTCTGTCCTCTCTGATATGCAAATTGGTATAATCACCTTTGTCAGCTACCAGCTTCCTTTAATCCTTCTGTGCATCATTGGAATCAAAAAGACTCTCTAGAGTGACTAGGCCTCTGGGAAGCTTGTTGGATTTCAACTGGATTACTTAATCTTCATAGGCTTTGGTGATATTTGGTTGCATTTAGTCAGAAAATTCCCTAGATGATTGGAGAAATGATGAAATATGAGCATCACTATCAAACACTTTCCAATCTTGATCATTGTTCAAAACAACAGGTCGTACAATCAATCTCACTTCATGTTTATTTTTTAACTATTGGGAGGCTGGCTCAAACCGAGCCCCAACTGTTTCCATCCGGTCAACTTCAAAGTTCTTCTCCCCCGGTATAGCCTGAATATTAAAAGCCTCAAATATTTCAATAAGATCCCAGACCCTATGTCGATATGATCGCATCCAGACATTCTTTGCAGCAAAAATCCCTTGGATTTGGTTGACCACCAATTTCGAATCTCCGAACACTCTTATTTGCTTTGCGCCCATATGTTCTGGAAGGCTCAAACCATGAACTAGACCTTCATATTCTGCTTCGTTGTTTGAGCATGTGAACTAGAAGCGATAAGACCTCAAGGTCTTTTCTTGAGACGAATATGTCAAACATATTCCTGCTCCAACTCTTACTCTGCATCTTGCTCCATCAAAGTGCAAAGTCTATAACTCTGAGGATGTTTCACCTCTGGATTCCTTAGTAACTCTGGGCATAATTTGTCCTTCCTCGTGTATGACATAGGTTATGAGTCCAGTTGCATGATAATTTCCAAAAGGGTCTGTGTCTATATACTCATTCAACAGAGCTTCATTTTTTGTCTGAGAGCTAGTTGCCTCTTCTTCCTCTAGAAATTCAACATTGAACCTTTCTTCCTGGGTAATCAAAGTATGTGCCACTTCAAAGTTGGGTAGGGCCTTGTCAGCAACATGTTTGAAATGCAAAGTTTTCGACAATAGTTTCATCTTAGCTTCATGTTTGGTTCTCAAAATCAAATGTGAACAGTCTAATGCTAGATATCCTCCAAAATTTGTTATGAACTCTCAAAAAAAAAATATCCCAAACAAAGGAGGGACATCAATGAGTATGGTATCCTGATTCGTAGTGATACTAAGGCATGCAAACAATGTCATAGGTAATCCCTTGATTACCCTGATGGTATAAACCCTATTTTCGTCTAGCTGCATGACTCCCTTGTTAAGAGGCTCATATTTTATCCCTAAAGCATTAGCTACTTACTTAGGCATGACAGTGGTTCTAGCACCAGAGTTGATCATATAATTATGCAATAACTTGTTGTCAATGATAAGCATTAGAAAGAAAGGCCTAGGTTTAGGCTTACTCTCTTTTCCAACTTTGAGCTTTTCTTCTGGTTGATTCGTTAACACTTTATCCAGGTCTGGCTTGGATATATTTTCTTCACTCTGCTGCCCTGACATCTTCTCATCTTCCTCTCTCAACAATTCTTTTTGTAATAGCATCTTTTGTTCCGGAATAGCTAGGATATCCCACAAAGAAACATTAACAGAGGAATTTTCTAGTTGTTCTGCCACATTGAACTGTATTCACGACTGATGGGTCATGTTTTATTTATCCTTAGGTCTCACAACTGGTTTAGGCCTTGTAGCTGGTATATCTAGCTATTTGTCAACAATTGGGGTGATTGTAGGAGCTTTTGCCTTCAGAGGAAGTGGATTCAGAGAGCTGGGAGTAGCTGCCTTAGACTATTGTGGGACTGAAGACAGGCCTGCCGACGGACTAGGGATCGATTGAGATGGAACATTGGTTGGCAAAGATGTGAATTCTCCAGTGAGTCTATGCTTTGAATGCGTGTTCTAGTCAGATTGCACTCGGGGCACTTGAGTTATAGGAATTTCATTCAGAAATGTTGATTCTTCTCCTTCCATCCATGAAAAGAGCGCTTGGTCTGGAACTATGTCTGACTCTTGCTCTATGGACATTCCTTGCATTTGAGTAGCAAGGACTATATTATCCATCTGCTGAGAGGCATATGACTAGTTTCTAGGATCAGGCATGCTGCTTTGGCTATGTTTCTTTGCTATCTTCTGTTGCAAATTTTCCCACAAACAATTTCAGGGAATGTGTGCATCATTACAAGGAAAACACCACGAATTAGTGTCTTCAACTAAGTTATATTTTCCCACAACTAGCTCTTTACTGAAACTAGGATAGACGGTCTACATTGACAGGGTCACTGGAACAACTTGGTTATTCGGCTGAGTTTGAGTATTGTCACGTGATCTATCTTGCCACTAACTTGAATGGTAAGGAGATTTTATTTCTTGATAATTTTGGTAAGCCAACTTCTGATAGTTATATTGCTTCCGCTTCATGGTAGTTAGTTCATTTTTCTTTGTCCGCATCTGCTCTCTCATCTTGTTCATCTCAGCCATTAGGGGGTTACGCACAAGAGCTACACTTAGAGACGTTCCTGGGTACACATACATATATTGGGGAGGATTTTTAGGAGCACTAATCGAAGCTACTTCAGCCTCTGTGGTGTTGAATTTTGGGAACAATGGCAAGATGGGTCTTGGTGCCAACTTTCCAATAGCTATAAGGTTATTTTCCACAATAACAACAAGGCCATAAGCATCGGGTAAAGTATCTTCAGCAAGAGCTTGTAACATCATGGAAATGTCAGCATTAATGGACTTCAAATAGAACATGAATGCCAAATCTGGAGGAGGATGACTAGCAATAGGGACTCTTTTCCAAGTCAAATGAAACCGCACGTTGAAGTCAAGTAGAGCTTTATGAGGAGCTTTCTTTATGCTAGCTAGTTGATGATATAGCGAAGACCTATCACCAACATTTCAAAAAAGCTCCTAAAATGGGGTTCCAAGATCTTCCCAAGTAGCAATCGTATTAGCTAGAAGAGTTCTATACCAATTCAAAGACTTTCCTTAGAACGAGGCGATGAGTAATCTTAGAGCCTAATTTTTGTTAGAAACCCCATGCACTAGACATACATCTGTTACATCTTGCAAGTGCTCCGTCAGAGTCTTTGATTCATCTCTAGAAAACCTAAGAATAGCTTTTAAAGCAGAGGACAATATAGGAGCCCATGTTGTGGGAGGTATCAATGCTACCATAGGACTACCAGCGTCTGAGGCTACATAATTTCTAGTGGCCATAGGTGCAGGAGATGGAGGAGAAGGAGGAGAAGGGGGAGGTGAAGGACTACCTTTCCAACCTCTCGAGTGAACAAAAACTAATGGTGGTATGAATAGGCCAGGGAATCTCACAGTTTGTGACCTAGTTACAGGCCTATGGCTCATATACACATATATATTAAGCGAACGTGCTAGTTTGCATCCCATTGAGCATGCTAGAAAAAGAACTGTTGACGCAAGATTTTGTAGGTGGCAGTAGTCTCATGGGAAACTTAGCTATTGGGGGACATTATGCGCTTAGCTAAGTGACCTCCGGGATTTATCAAAGCCGGATATTCATTCTAGTGGGGGAGGTAAAGGGTTAGGAAGATAATTGAAAATGTTAAATCTAGACTAAAGGTGATGCACCAAATCATGAACAAAATTACCTGAGCACAGTGCTGGATGTAAAGGCTTGAACAACTAAATACTGTTTATTAAATAAATTTTTTGAAAAATAACTTTAAAACATAAGAACAACTTCTAACTGCATAGCATAATCTACTACAACTCTGACCAACATAGAGGAGTCAAAAACATGATATGTATTTATTAAGCTATAGAAGATTACAAAAGTTGAAGAAGAGGCATTCATATATCATAGGAAAATAAACACACAGTCTAACCATATTATCAAAAACATGAAAAAAGAAAAGGATGAATTGATTGGCATAGTCTGTAGATTTCAAGTTCAATAAAATCTTACAAAGGTCATTTCCTAGTGCTCGGGAGTTTTTATCTATCTAACAATAACATAATAAAAGAGAAGTAGGGTTGTTTATATAGGCCAACCCACCACCTAAAAACCACAGAGAAAGATGTCTTGATCAAACATCGACACCCCAAATCTTCTCGAGCCACCATCGAATAGAAATATTGCTCAGTAGTGCGCCAACAAAACCATCTCAAAGAGTAGAAGGCCATGCAAAAACAAAAAGAACACACAACACTGAAGATGAAAACATAGTGGCAAGCGAGAAAAATTGGCATAGGTAGCAACTCCCAGGAAATTGACGCACAATAATACGCTACGCGTTGAGCAAATGGATCCTGGCAAAAGAATGAGGGACAACCCACCAAAAATATCTAAGAGGAAGCCAAGTGGGTGATGCCGAGTGGAGATAACTGGAAAGTGGGCCCAGCTCGTAAAATGGCTAGAGAAAGCCACGCGTCAAGCACACGAAACTCAAAAAAAGAAAAGTGATACAGAGTAGTAGGAATCTCCACTTAGAGGCCACGTGGCAAGTGCTGAAAATTTAAGAGCGATAAAGGACAAGGCAAAGCCGTGAAGGAAAGACAATCGCGAAAGCTAGCGGTTCATGAAATAAAGTTCACATTTACCAAAATAGGTGTCCAAGGTTTTACTATCCTTAGAAAAAAAGCCTTTGATGGATCAGTTTGCCTCCACCTCTCCCATTACTTCTTAGCGAGTTCTTGAGCCTCCGAAGATGGAGGATATAGAGAAGATCTAGGAGGAAATCTAGTAGCAAGAAATAATTTTTTTGAAGAAATAACTACATTAGAAGAAGCATCTACTATTCTCAAGCATGATGAGAAAGATGTAGACTCGGGAGAAGGAATTGTAGAGTCACTACTAATTTCTAGTAAACCTGGTGGAAATCACACAATTCAGAGGGAAAAACTAGCTGAACAATCCACTTGAACCTTTGGAAATATCCTCATTGAATTATCAAATAGGGCTAGTAAGCTTGTGATGGTACTAGCATTGTATGTGCTTTCAAATACTTAAGACTACTGAAATCATCCTAGTATAGGTGTTACACTTACTAATAAATCATAAAAATGCATAACTGTAGACACATAAAAATAACCAAAGCTTGCAAACACTATTTTACCACTTTTCGTCCTAGCATAATTATGACTTTGTAATTATGTTTCTAACCCACCTTCAACTATTAATTAAATAATTCATAATTATTTAATTAATTCATGATTTTCTATTCTTCATGATTATTAAATAAATAAATCTTATATATTTATTTAATGTGTCACTAATTATCAAAGTCTTCTCTCATAATTAAATAAAGTTCTCAATTTATTTAATTAATCTTTATCATTAATGTCCTCTTGATTATTAAATAAATATATTCTAATTTATTTAATATGTCACTAATTCCTAAATCCTCTTTTAATTAAATAGATTTATTAATTTATTTAATTAATTAACTACCTCTTCTAACTTAAATAATTATTTAATTGCTTTATGTGACATTTCCCTCTTTTTAAATAAAATAATTTATTTAAAAATATCTCACATGGTTAACTGCTTCTTCTTTTAGTAATTAATTTTAAATCAATTACTTACTATTTCACAAAATCCATATTTTGAATTAATTTTAATTCAAAATGGAAACATTCTTCTACAAATCAAGTAATTGCTAAAAATTACCGATTTTCTAAAAACTTATCTTCTTATCTTTGGATTTTTATTGATTTCATCTCAATGTCACATTCATTCTCCGTCCTTAATTTAATTTCTTAAAGTAAATATTTTCCACTCATTTGGGAATTTTACCCTAACCCTAATTGAGAGTTGTCATTTTGAATCTTGACCATTGATTCTAGGACATTTTCTCAATCTTCAATCTCATCCATCCATCCAAAATTGCATTTTCTATAAAATGTCAATTTTATCTTCATTTTCAACAATCTTAAAATTTGGAGAAATCTCTTAATATCTTCTCGCATTCTTGTTTATCATTATAACTACTTGCATTCTAGATTTAACTTCATTTTGCATTTAGTTTATAGGAAATCTTTCAAAGCTTTGTTTAGGGCTAGTTCATTTATAGAAGATTTACTCATCAAATATGAGGGCACACTCTTCATCACAACAAGCAAAGAAGGTGCAATGGAAGTCAACCATGGAGGAGGAAGGATTGGATGAGATTGCTTCATGTTTTATTTTCTTATTATCTCCTATGCATTTCATTGTTTTGTTGGATTTACTTAATATTGCATACATGTGTTACTAGCAAATCTATCTTGCAGAAAATCCATCATTACATTTGTGAACCCAACAATTTCCTTAACACGTTTTTGTAGGTTTTTGTACGACTTCCAGTTTTTATTTTGTAGGTACAGGTATGAAACGATGCAATTGCTAGACCGTGCAACACAAAAGCTCTATTGTTCCGCATTTGACTTCATGTGTGACACATTCGCTCTGTCGCACCAGATCTAATAGCTTGAGCAACACATCTGGCCTATCACACCCTATTTTCTAGCTTCTGAACCACAAACGCTAGATCGAGTTGCATATACTCTGTCGCGACACATTTGACTGGTAAAATTTTTTCCTCGGTTTTCTTCTTTCTTTTTTAGTTTTTTCTTGTTTTCTTTATTTCTAGATTAGAGTATTTTTTTTGTGCTACTAATCTATTTGTCGTAGCGTGTGTCCAGCTAAAATTAGTTAATAAATATATTGTTGTTGTTGTTTCTTTTTTTTTTCCAAACAAAGATTGCATTTATTTTCACTCATGGGATAAAATGAAAAAACATGCAAGTGCATAAGGCTAAAAAGAATAAGACACTTTGTTTGACATGGGTTTAAAATTAACTCTTATTTAGAAAATACTACAAACGGTTAAAATAAACCCCTTTGTTTGACAAACACTACAAACAGATAAAATGAACCCCATGTATTTTCTGTTTGTACACATTTTATTTTGGGTTTAAAATGAGCACCATGCGAGTGTGAGTTAGCATATTCATGTGCTCTCTCTTTGTTTCTAAACAAAGATTGATTGAACTATGAATATGTTGACTTGCTTTTGTTAAGCCTTAGATTTTGGGTCTGATTTGGTGGGAAAAAGTACTCACCCCAAAGCGACTCAAACCAGGAACATGCTAAAGCCATGCGATGCCCAACCGCTATATAAATTTGAATGTTAAGTTAAGCTTAGCATTACAGAACTTCTTGCAAAACAACAATTGACTCCCCTATACCTTTTTGGTACGTCAAAACCTATAGAGCGTAACCTCTACAGACTGGGATGATAATGCCGCTTGTGTGGCCTTCTGAACGATTGCTCAGAATAAATAATTTGTTGTAGAAAACCATAAACATTCTATTTTTTGGTGCATTAATGGTCGTTGCCAAGGCACTCGCACCTACGTAGTTCTTAGTAGAAATGATCAATCTTCCATGGGAGTTTCATGGAGGTTGGAAGCTTGGTTTCCTTGAGAAGTGAGTGCACTGTAAGGCAGAGCCTGTGGGGCCAAGCTTCTGAATTCATTTTTTAAGGATATGCGGTTCATGGGATCCATAAGAATACTGTCCTTGTAGCCCTAGGATTTTTGTCAATATCTTCAATGTGGTTGATTTTTATTGCTTACAACACCAAGTGTTTTCCAACCTGTTTTCAAAAAACTTCAACAATTGAACATTAAACCTGCTAAAATCTGAGACAAACTAGTAAATTTGCTGACTTTTTCCAAAATTGCTTCCTGCGACGCAATCGCTCTGTCAAACCGCATTTGTTATATTCTAAGCCACAATCGCTCTGATGAGCCACATTTGAAACATCCTGCATCACTATCACCATTTCACACCACATTTGGTCCCCCATTTGATGCATTCACCCTGCCAACCCTTATTTGATTGAAATCGAACCGCATTCGCTATTCTGAGCCGCATTCGCCAGTTTCAAAACTGCATTCACCATTCTGAGCCACATATGTTCTGTCATGCTGCATTCGCTGAGACGCATTTTCCAAGCTTCACATCCATCTTCCCACTTCCAAAATTGAAGTCCAAAACTTGTCTTTCTAGAATTCCATCAAGTACTTTCTTTACTGTTACTGTTTAAACAAAACACTAAATTGCTCAACATCCTTCAACATTGCATTATAGATGGCATTTTTAGGATCACAATAGGGTTTTATTTCCATTCCATTAGTTGCATTTTTAACTCTACCATCTCCTTAGACACTCATTTTTGCATATTTTAGGAGCAGACTCTTACCATCCATTGTCAAAACTTTGCATTCAATATTAGGTTATCTTTGGACTTAATCACCCCTTGTCTTTCAGTCAACATCCTTGTGAATTATTTCCCACTCATTAGTCTAGTGTGGAAACTTCACCTTGTCACTCCTTGTCCTTTTACAGTCCATTGATATTCCAAACTTGAATCATTGCCAAAACTTTGCTTGGTTAAGTATTCCTCTCCTTAGATTTACCAATAGTGAGTACATCTTAGGCTCCCTTTAGTTACATACCATTCAGTTTATCCATTTTAGTGTCACACCATTTGAATTCACAAATTTTTAGTCTCATTTTCATTTCATAACATTCCTCAATTCCAAAAAACGCAAAAATATAATGTCATATTCAGGTCATTCTCCCCCATCATCCCAAAGTTGAGAAAAACTTTTATGGTTGAAACTAGATTACATAGAAAGAAAAGACTCATGGCTACTTTTGGACAAGAAAATAACTTTCTTAATTTCACAAATGACATGAATTCCTTCCCTAATGACATGAAAAATATTTCTAATGACATGGGAAATTCCGGTATCAATCCTTTTAGTGAGATGAACATCTCACCCTTTCCACAAAATCTATTTGAATAGTTTATCCGCAGAGACCCAAATGGGGAAGTCTTTGAAGAAGACATACTAGTTGCTGCCCAACATCCAAAATTAGCCACTTTTGTGGAAGAAGTGGTATTAAATGACTACTCAAGATTCCTAGCTATGCTCCTTGACCAAGGGGCTAAGTTACCAAAGGGATTTGATCTCAATGCTCTTAGAGAAACATCTCCTGATCTCCCATCACACAACACTTGCATGGGAGTTCCTTCACAAAATATCATCAACACCATCAATACTACCTCCCTTGATCATGTTACCACTGCAACCAATGTATCCACCACAACCAACACAACATTAATTGGTGGATCTTCTACTCATACCAACACCACATCACAACCCATCCCCCAACAAACATCTTCACAAACAGTTGGAGCAATAATAGGTACAACCACCTCAAACCTCTTTGGAACTTCATCAAGTTCCATGGGTGCATCAACAAACATGTTATTAGGTTCCTCATATTCTATGGAAACAAACTCATCAAACCCTTTTGGGAGAAATAAATGAAGAGTTTTCATTCAAAACACCCAACCTAATTCTTCACAGGTTAATACCAACATTCCGTTGAGGTTGTGATCCCCTAAAATGCTATGTTCCTAATGTGAGATGTTAAACAAATAATGATGAAATAAAAAGGAAAATAACACAAAAGAGGACACCTCAATGATTATCCTAAGGAAAAGATAAAAATTAAAGCAAGATGAGTTAAATTGAAGTTGATTATACCTTCATGTTGCTCCTTCCTTGATTGGCCCTTGATCCTTGAAGATTTGTGTGCTCTTTGAATGACAAGATAAATTGAACATGAAAAATGATATGCAAGATGGATGGAGATATGGTAATGGTGTAATGCTAAAAGTTATGGAGGATGAGATCTCAAATGACAATTTTGCAAGAGTTTTGATAGCAAAAGATTGATTTTTTTTTTTGAGAGAAATGAGGGGATATTTATAGGATAATTTGAATTCTCTAGAGAATTCAACGGTTGAGATTGATCCAGCAAAGCCAAGATGAAGGGTTATGGTGAGTTGAGGACTCACAAGCCCTCACATCTTGACATGTGGAATGTGAGATGGCCTAGGGTGGGATGATGTGGGAGTGAGGTGGAAGAGAGGTACATGAGGTGGAGGAAGGACAAGTACCTTGTAGGTACCTTGTAGGTACCTTGGGGGATGAGAAGATTCCTTGGAGGAATAAAAGTGAATTAAAAATTCACAATGATTGGAAGAATCTAGTGGATAAGAGAGGGTTTCCAAAAAGGTGGGGATTTGCCACATGTGAATGATGTGGCAAGTCCAAGGTTCTTGAAGTCCTTGGAACATGTAAAGTGACAAGTCAATTCTTCTAGAACTTGCATAGGGATAGGGTAGACCTTGGAAAGATAAAAGTGAATTAAAAATTCACATGGGGAATAGGGGAGCCTTGGGTGAATAAAAAGGAATTAAAAATTTCTTGGGAGATGGGGATAGTTGACCAAGGTACTGATTTGGCTTAACTAATCAGTAATTAGAAGATAATAAGTGGTTAATAAGGATTAGAAGCCAACTTGAAAAATTTGGAGGATGTGACACATCCTAATCAAGGATTAGGCATGTGCACATCCATAATGAAAAGATTAAGAGGTTGATTAAGATTAAGTGAAGGATGTGACGTGAAGAATTTAAATAAATGTCATATTTATTTAATTCATTTTATGAAAGGGGAATTAAAGGGGTAAGGTATTTAATTATTTAATTAGACACCTTATGAATTAGAGGAACTTTAGAGGTATTAATTAAATAATAGTGTTATTATTTAATTAATGCGGATAAGGGGATATTTAAATGAAAAAGGGATAGATTTGGACAAATGAAGTGTCCAAATTTAGGTGTCTATAGAGGCAAAACACCAACATTTCTCATGGCCACAATTTCTTATTTGGGCAAGGCAATCAAGGTGCCCAATCTTTACTCCATTTGGGCATCAACATGCTGAAAATCAACAAGGCCCCCAAATTCCATCCAACATGGTAGGATCTCATATCCCCACTTATGCGTCTGAAGTTCATACACAACAACACATCCCTCATCAAAACACTCATTTTCAACCACCGCACAATCATAACACTCATTTTGCTCACCGACAACCAATTCCAAATCAACATATCTCATCACAACAGGTGGGCACTCAATCCATCCCTATCACCAAAATGTGTGATGCTACCAACAACCCAATTGTGGAAGCACTCACACTCCAAATCGCTACTCTTCAAACGCTAGTGGAGACCTTGGAACAATCCAAAAAAAATTCTTACATGTCATATGACTTGTGTTTGTATCCATTCAACACAACCTTGTATATTCCACCCTTTCCTCATGGATATGTGGTACCTCATTTTCCTAAATACAAAGGAAAAATGAACCCTATTGAACACACAAGATAATTCACCACTAGTTGCATGGACATTGCATATGAGAAAACATATCTCAAGAGACTTTTCTCTAGAAGTCTTATAGGTCATGCACTAGAATGGTTCTCGCTATTGCCTAAAGGAATCAAAACATTGGATGAATTGGCAAAAAAATTTGTTTAAAACTATGCCTATAACATTGATATGGATATCGACATTCCCTCCTTATGAAGACTTACCCAAGAGGATGCAAGAGAGATTTTTATCCAATTTTTTCAAAGATGGAGAACCTTAGCAAGCAGATGCCTCGTATAAATCCCTGAAAAGGATAAAGTTTCCATGTTTGTACAAGATCTCCTAGGACCACTAAGGTATGGATTACAAGTCCATTGTTGCACCACATTTGTTGACCTTGTTGAAAAGGGTGTTCAACTTGAGAAATCCTTGATCGCCAAAGGTGAATTAAAGTATGGTGGCAAAACCATCAACACCACCATAAATAATAACCCAAGTATCTCCAATGACAAAACCAAATACTAGGTTAAGAACAAGCACATCACCAATGATGGTGTGGTCGATGCAAAAACTATCAATGCAACAAGTCATGTACTCACCATCAAAGGATTAAAAAATCAAAATGCATCTATGACTGCATTGACACCAACTACCAATGCTATTCAAAGAAATCTTGTTCAATCTAATCAAAGGCAACTACGTCAACCATGAAAATTCAAAAAATGCACATGCACCCCTTTGGGTGAACCTATAGAAATTGTCTTAAATAAACTAATCCAGAATGGTGTCATAACATTAGAAGAATCTAGACCATATGACCTTGGTCAGGTCAAGCCATCATGGTAGAATGATAGCACATTTTTTATGATTTCCACCATGTCAAAGGGCACAAAAATTCCTCTTGTCATCAATTGCAAAATTTGGTACATGACCTTAAAGAAAATCACACCATTGAGTTAGGCGGTCAACCATTTATGTCTAATGCAGATCATACTATCCAAAAGAACCCACTACAAGATCATGGTTCTAGTAAACCCTCCTCATTTGGTAAGAAGAATACCCATAATCAGGCCAATAATGTCCATCTTGCCTCCAATTATTTTGGTGGTATAATCATCAACAACTTGCGAGCTACTAATGAAGAACAATGTGTCAATACTATCACTATTAAAAAGGCCTCAGACTATAATGACACAAAACATAAAGGCAAGGTCACCATCCCAGGTCCTCCTACAAGTCAGCCTAAAATCACCATACATGGTCCATTTGCCAGACAGTCAAACCCTAAACTAGAGTTTGAACTTATTGAGCAACTAGATAAAACACCCACACAAATATCCATTCTTGAATTTCTTCACATCTCACCCGCACATAAGGCCATCTTGGATAAAGTCCTACAAGAGTCGTCCATCCCAACCAACATTTATGTCAACCATTTTGAAACTATGGTTTGATATCTGAATTCACCTCATCACATTACCTTTTTAGACAGTGACTATTCCTCACCCAAACCATTTCATAATTACGCCCTTCATATCAAGTTTTTTTTCCACAAACATAAGGTTAGATGAGTCTTAGTAGATGGCGGAGTAGGATTGAACATATGCTCTTTAAAATTGGTTAAAGCTCTCAGCTTCTCTGATGCATGTGTAGATGCTACTAAGAGCATTGTCATCAAGGCATACAATGATGAAGAACATGCTTCTAAAGGCTTCATCATAATTCCACTTTGGGTGGGGCTAGTTATTATAGATACAACATGCCAAGTCCTGGATCGTGACATAAATTAAAATATATTACTTGGTCACCCCTGGATTCATGCTCTAAAGGCCATTCCTTCCACATACCACCAATGCCTAAAATTCCCTTTTGATGGTTCTGAAATTACTTTTCCAGGAGATCCTGATCCATTTCAATACTGTACCAATCTACGAGCCACTATTGAACACTAGGTACCCATCACTCGAGAAACCTTAGCTTCCACCTCTTCCAAATATATTGACCCATCTGTACTCACCAAATCATCAATTCCATCAACCTCCTGCCACACCATCTTCCCCGGCCTCCATACCAAGTAAAGATCTTCCGATCCAGGACCTTGGTTGTGGAGAATTCAAACTGAATTCGGATTATTGTATCACCACAATACCTAAGCCACCTAAAGTCTATGGTAGACCATGTTTTGCAGTCGAGCCCAAAACAACTTTCAAGGTTCCACCAAAAAGTGTTTTCACATTGTGGGGCGATATGGGTAATGAAGTCATTATCGACATAGCTAGCTAGATCTACAAAGACCCAAAAGAATTACCTCCACTACCACTGCATCTCTAGGGAAAAGGCTATGACATATGCAAGGCACTAGGTTTTGATGACACAAGTGGTCTTGGAAAGGACAACAATGGAAGGAGGGAACCTGTTATCATTTTTGCAAGACCAAAGTACATAGGGCTAGGGTTTGACCAAATCAAAACTAACGATCAATGTACCTATGAACTTTCAAGTGAGGACGTAATGAATCCAAAATGTGTCGAGACAACTATAGAATCCCTAATGAAACTGACTCTAATGAATGGGAATGGGGATCTCAAGAAACCCTGAGCAACTATGATATTGACAAAATATTCTTGGACCCTGGTCAACTCCCCTTCGAAGAAAAAATTCGACAAGAATACAACATTGACCCTATTGACCGACATTCCAAAAATAAGGAATGGGCAAGCATTCCTTTGGAGCCAGAAGAACATAAGGTGTCATCGACAACATCTGAATTATCCTGCCCCATTCTCGAGCCCACCCATGAGCCCAACATGCCTAAACCTACTATCCATACCTCTGAAAGGCCATCCAGTAGTTAGGATGCTGATAATTTTGTGCCCTATTATGACTTTGAGTTCAACTCATCAGAATCTGAGTATGGTCCATCCATTGCATCTAATACGGAAGTTGAAATTGACAACTTTTCCTTCACACTTGAGGCTTCAATTTGCACACTTTCCACATCTTCCCCATATTTTACCAACACTGATGATAGGATTTCCCTTGTTTACCCACAACTGATTGACTGGGACCAACAAGAACCACCAGTAATGGATATCTTTCATAATGATGAAGCAATAGCAGAATTCATGGGGCTTCAAGAAGGCATACCTTGGGGTGATAAAAAAGTAGGATTTACCATTGACCTAGATTGTGTAGCTTACTTCATGGAGACTATGCAATCCTCTAGTCACAAAAATACAAAGAACAAGACAAAAAGAGAAATGTCTTTAGGTGAAAACCGCAAGGCACCTTCTGACAATAAAATAGTAAAAATAAAGGACATATCCGAAGGTGAAAACCTCTCTGAGGTGCCTAAGGATGGAGGATTGGACTTTCTTCCCATGACATAGGAAAAATCGGCCATGCTAATCAAAGAAACCATTGAAGTTAACATAGATATACCAAAGAATCCAAAAATGGTTCTCTTGGCCACATCATTAATAGAGGAAGAAAAACCTGAGTTCCAAAAATTCTTCATAGAAAGGAAGGTTAACTTCGCATGGTCATATGCTGACATGCCAAGCCTAGATACAAAACTGGTATTGCATCATCTTCTGCTAATTCCAAATATCAAATGAGTCAAACAAAAGTTTCGGAAAATGCATCCACAGATTGAACTACTAGTAAAGGCTGAACTAAAGAAGTTACTGGATGCTGGATTCATAAGATCAATAGATTATGCTGATTAGATATCTAAAATTGTCCCCATCACAAATCCAAATGGACAAATCCGTATCTACATGGATTTCAAAGATTTGAATAAGGCTTGCCCAAAAGATGATTTCCCATTACCAAATATAGACATGATTTTGGATCTCACATTAGGGTACGAGATGCTATCTCTCATGGATGGTTTCTCAGGCTATAACCAAATTTAAATTGTATCAGAGGATCAGCATAAAATGGCATTCACATGCCCATGGGGAACATACTATTGGAATGTATTGCCTTTGGGCTTAAAGAACACATGCGCCACATACCAAAGAGCTATGACAACAATATTTCATGACATGATGCATATCCTAATGGAAGATTATGTGGATGAACTCTTGGAAAAATATTTGACATGGAAAGATAATCTTAAAGTCTTGGACACAATTTTAGATGGCTAGAGGATTACAAGGTTCATTTCAACCCAAAAACTGTGTCTTTGGAGTCACTTCAGGCAAGATTTTGGTATACATAGTTTCACAATGAGGCATTGAGGTTGATCCCGCAAAAGTGAAAGAAATTATAGACAAGCTTCCACCAAAAGGAATCAACGAGTTGAGAACACTTCAAGGCAGAATGCAGTCCATCCAATGCTTCATCGCACAACTGGCAAATAGGTGTCAACCATTTCAGTACCTGTTACGCAAAAGTATCCCCTTTGTATGGATGAAAAAATTCCACATAGCCTTCGAACAAATCAAATAATATCTATTAACACCATGTGTCCTAATGCCACCTATTGAAGGCAAGCCATTGATCTTGTATGTCTCAGCAACTAAAAATGCACTCGGGGCATTATTTGCACAAAATGACAATGAGGAAAAAGAAAGAGCCATTTACTATATCAGTTGCACATTTATAGGATACAAGTAAAACTATACAGCCATTAAATGCGCATTCCTTTCAATTGTCTTTGCGATACAAAAACTAAGACATTACATGCTAAGCCACCAAACACACCTAGTAGCCAAGATTGATCCACTCTAGTATCTCCTAAGTTAGGCAACATTGATAGGGCATTTAGCAAAGTGGGTCATGATATTAAGTGAATATGACATACAATATGTTGAGCACAAGGCCATGAATAGTTAGGTAATAGCAGATTAGCTTGTAGATGCACCCATCCAGGCTACTCATCCACTGATAACTGATTTTCTCGATGAGTCTATCTTTTATGCAGAACCTACATTACCATGGAATCTATATTTTGACGGGTCCCACACTAGTCATGGATTAGGAGCTGGCATCTTGTTCATCACACCACAAGGGGATTCAATTCCTAAGTCATTCTAGATCATCTTCCCTTGTGCTAATAAAATTGCATAATATGAAGCATTTGTCACAGGACTCAAGATCATAATTAAATGGAAAATTCAGACATTGCTCGTATTCGGGGATTCTCAGTTAGTTATCAACCAAGTAAATGATGATTAAGAAACAAAGGATGAAATTTTTTTTCCTTACAAGCGAATGGTGGATAGTCTCCTAATGTATTTAAACTTGATTGACTTTGAACAAATTCCCAAGACATAGAATAAGGTAGTCGATGCAATGACTACTATTGGATCTCTATTGGACATCCCCAAAAATGTGTCACAATTTGAGTTCTTAGTCGAACAACTATTGATGCCAGCATATGACATCCTAGACTCAAAAAATGTTTGCGAGATTGTTTGTCTCAATTTACCTTGGTACCAAGACATTTATGACTATCTAAAGTCCCAAACCCTACCACCCAACCTTTCCAATAACCAGAGAAATTACTTTATACGAAAAGCCACCCAGCACACCATCGTCAGTGACACCCTATACTGTTGTGGCTTTGATAACACCCTTCTTCATTGTCTCGACACTGATCAAGCCCAAAAAAAGTTACGAGAATTACATGAAGGTATTTGCGGATCTCATTCAAGTGGTCTAACGTTAGCTAGGAAAGTCACCAGACTTAGATACTATTGGCCAACATTAGAAAAAGATGCTCTTCAGTTTATCAAAACATGTCAGAAATGCCAGGTGCATAGTGACCTAATTCATGCACCTGCATAGAAACTGAGACCAATCAATTCTCCATGGCCTTTCGCACACTAGGGACTCAACCTCGTGGGAAAGATCCATCCATCCTCCTCTAATGGCCAAAAATTCATAATCATCGCCACTCAGTACTTTACTAAGTGGATTGAAGTTGTCCCTCTCACTTACATCACTAGTAAGCAAATATCAAAGTTTATCCTAGATTACATCATCTACTGGTATGGTGTTCCACAGTCCATCATCATAGATAACGAGAGTCCATTTAAAAATTAGGACGTTTGTGAACTCTATGAGCAATTCCACATCCAACATCATTTCTCCACCCCATATAACCCACAAGGTAACGACCAAGCTGAGGCATCAAATAAAATAATTCTTCGCATTCTTAAGAAGACAGTCAATGACATTGGCTGAGATTGGCACCTACAACTTGATCTTGCCTTATGGGCCTATCATACCAGCATTCGTACCCCCACTGGAGCCACTCCATTTTCCTTGGTTTACAGATTTGAGGCCATATTGCCATCAAGGTCAAAATTCCTTCTCTCCGAGTCTCTTTGAAAGGAATAATTGATGATGAAGAGTATAGACAGTCTCGCCTACATGAGCTATAAATGTTACAAAAAAGATGAAAAAATGCCTTGAATCACTTGCAGGCATATCAAAATCATCTCTATTAGAGCTATAAGAAAAGAGTAATGGTGAGAAAATTTGAAATCGGTGACTTGGTTGTCATGCATAATCCAAGAAATCAGGCAGACCATGAAAAGCCTGGCAAGTTTGAGGCTAATTGGCTTGGTCCTTATATTATTATTGCCACATTCAGTTCTGGAGCTTATCACATGGCCACGCCTGATGGAGAAAAGTTGACATAACCCATCAAAAACTTACATCTGTGAAAGTTCTACACATAGCATCAGGGAGCTTGGCTAAAAAACCTAAAAATTTAAAAAAAAAAAAATAAAAAAAAAAAAAAATTGGCCCTTGATGAAACCCTAGCAAACAAGCATCTTGGTGACACCAAAAAAATCAAAAAATGGAAAAAACAGTAAAAAGAAATAATTTCATCCAATAGTGAAAACCTGGCAAACAAGTGCTTTGGATAAGTACCATGGTGAAAACCTCGCAAACAGACCCCATGCATAGTCGATCATTGCTTCACCATCTATTATTACTCTAATCGACCCTTATCCACTTCCCATAATCACAAAAACCTATTAAATTCATGACATTCATCCTAAGTCCTCTCAATTTTGGCCATGGTTAGCAGTTGGTTGACATCACCCCTTGCATATTCTTGCCTTTTTCCTTGTGTCGACCTATTCACATATCATTGGACTCGGATAATCCACGATTTGTCTAGGGGTAAGACCTTTATTGTGTAACTATAGTGGGTGTTGCACATGATCCCACATCCTTAAAAAGTCCTGAGAAAATGCTAAAAATCTTGAAAAAGTCTTGAAAAAATCCTAAAAATCTGAAAAAGTCCTAAAAAAAAGATCTAATTTTTTAAAAATATCCTAAGAAAATCCAAAATTAGAGTCAAGGTCAATGTCTATTTGGTCAATTCAATTGGTCACATCAATCGATGTTTATTCCAAGTCTGAGCTATGTTGTCTCTGTGCATTTGCTACATAGGAAAGGCCATCAGTCGATGAGTCCCCAAGACATTAGGCCAATCTTTCTTGGTTTGTCAAAATAAAATCATGATTCAAAATTTTGTCCTTTGGACAAGGTCATTGGTCGTGTTGAACTATGAGGCCTCTGAGTGCTCTATGTAGGCAAGGCCATCAATTCATGAGCCCTTGAGGTCGTACTAGGTTAGTCCATTAGGGTTCACGACACAACGTTTTCACACACGTCAAAATTTTCTTCAAATCAAACAAACACATCTTCTGTCAATCCTGAGTGGACAGTCTATCAACAATCTGTTTCATCAAAAATTTCGGTCAATTCAACATGTCAGCAATGACATGTAATCCAATTCTATCAAGACAATTTAACTTGGCAAACTTTTGGGTTATTCTTTAGATGTGTCCTTCTGAAAATAAACTCTCATCATTTCTTTATGCTTTTGGATGTGTCCTTCCTAAGCATCATCATCTGACATTTTGATGGATTCTCCTAACATCAAGAATCAATCTCCTAGATATCAACGTCATTCAAGATGTTTCCTTCCTGAATTTGATATCGCTCGAAATTTGGAAACCTTGATTAAAACACTTGGAAAACTTTAATATTTCTTTTTGATGGTTATCAGGATATTAGTTCCTTATGTCATAAGAGACATGACATATCATGATGATCATCCTTGTCTTTTTATGATCACTCTACTACTAGTTTCTCAAGGATGTCTTGACTTCAGGATTTAGAGAAGCAACGACGTAGTACGATGATTTTCCTGCCTGTTTTTTACTATCATGTGGCTAGTTTCTCAAGGATGTCCTAACATCAGGATTTAGAGAAGCAATGACGTCTCATGATTGGTCTAATTTTTCTAGGGGTTGGTCATGAAAAATGACTAGGGGAAATTATGTTCCTTCTATGAGTCATGATCATCCTTGTCTATGATTGTTGATCTACATAGGGGTTTGACCTTGCACACTATTGATCTACGCCATATCATAGTGTTTGTCAGCCATCATGACATTTTTGACCAATGATGATTAAGAGCAAAAACTAGGATAGCACTATAGAAAAGCTTTGAAGGATTTTTGTTTCCACACTAACATGCATGTCTTTCTTCACACTAACATCCATCTTCATTTTCTCTTCTCTCTCATTCTTTGATGATATCCTGTGACATACAAAAAAATAAAGCTGCATACATGATTATACGAGCATTTCATATTCACATTTGACATTGACATATATCAAATGTCATAATTCACATTGAATAATGCTATCATTTACATCCATCCATCTCACATCATAAAACCATCATTTGCATCAACATATAGGCATCATAAATATTATTTTCATTAGCATATAAGAATCACATTACACAATGCATACATACATAACCACATCCATAATTGCATTTATAAGCATAAGCATAACATCCATACATCTCATAAGCATATTAAAAGCATCACATCGCATCTGATTAATCATAAAAACACCATAACACATATAATCATATAGGCCACATTAAAACTACATCACATATATATAAACCTCGCAAAAATATAATGTCACAGGATAGAGTCATAGGATATCCCAAAAATGGAGCTCATAGGCTCAAATATCAATGTATGAAAGTGTCTAATACAAATATCCAAATACAAGTCCCAGGATGTGCCTCGTTCGTTCCGTGGAGGAGAATCATGGGGTGGCTGTGACAAACTAATCACGTGAAAGGTGACCTGGATGGGAGTAGCGTTTGGAGTCTGACTCTAGGATCCTGAGGGATTAGTAATAGGAGGTTGGCTTTGCTTTGCTTGGTGTCCTGATGACATTGATCTATGTCCATGCTCTGACCTATGGCTATGGCCTAATGAATGCCTATGAGAACCATGTGACCTATGCCCTGATGATTGCCCTAACGAAGTGGACCCCCCAACACTAGTATGACTACCATTGTGTGACCTACTGATGTTGTGGGTCCTATTGCACCTATTACACACACACCCCGTTCAGAACGAGGACCCTCTCTTCCTTCTTTTGCTTGTCGGGTCTTTTTTGCTTCACCTTGTTTTGCGTGCCCAATTTTGTGCCCTAAAAGTTCAACATATTCCCAAAGTCACATTTTAAGTTTGACCAAAATTGGCCCCCTTGAAAAATGCCAATCTTTCCCTTGTCAGATTGCCTTTCTGACATCCGTGGCGCCTTCCGGCCTCGAACCTTGGGGTTTCCCTTCTCGGATTTCCATTTTGGTTTTGTCATTCCAAATGATTGTTGCGTGACGTCTTTCTGGCCCTTCGAGCCCAACCTGCCAGGATTCCCTTCTTGGGTTTCCCTTTGGACTTCACCATTCTAAACGACCTCCAGCTTCCATCTTCCTGGACCCTAGACCTTGGACCCCGGATCTCTTGTCGCTGTTTGCTTTTTACTTGACAAATTTTTTGAAACGACTGTTCCTTGACGTCTTCCCGACCACTAGACCCTAGTCCTCCTAGAATTTAAACTCAGCTACCTTACCTACTTCCGTACCGAGCATTTCATTCAAACATTAATGGTGCTGGGGTTATATAAATAATTTTTAAAATGTCTTTTTCACATGATAGATGTGGTTGAGAAAGAAAGTGTCGCCCCAGCAAATTCTGCCTCCGCACCCAAACCTCGCCTTCGTCGTTCCTCGTGAATTCAGAAGAAGTCTTCTTTGGGGTTTCGAGGTATGTTCGCCGTCTACATGCCTTGTCTTCATTTCCTCAAAACCATGGCTTAAATCAAGTAAAAATCCTAAAAGGAACCAAAAACTTGGTAGAATAGTACCTTAGCCAAAAAACCCACAAATTCAAAACAAAAAAATCCATTGTTTGGTAGGTGAAATCGAATTCCGGAGCTTCACCCCTCTGTCGCTATTCTTCAGAATAGTCGGTGGTGCCTCTCAAGCTCGGACCTCTCTATGGCTGTCCATGCACAAATTGAAAACTTTGAAAAATAATAGTGTCCATCTTGCCCCTGGGTCCCGACCTCATAAATTCCCTTCCCAGGTTTCCATTGTGCTTCCGTCGTTCCGAATGGCCTTCCTCAAGTGTTTTGCTGACCCTCAGACCCTGGGCGTGAGATGTCCATCTCAAAACTTGCAAGAAATCCAAACGTCCAAATTGTTTCCAAACCCCGATCACTGGATTCCATGTCTAAAATTCCTTGTTGCTTTGGTCATTCCGAACGACTGTCCTGAGACGTCTTTCCAACTCCTGGACCTCGGTCCCCCTTTTTTTGAGCATAAAATCTAAAACAGAAACATAATGTCCAAATGCCCTTCGAACTCTGGACTCCGAAATTTCATCTTCAGGATTCCATTCCGGTTTCGCTATTCCAAACAATTGAACCTGACCATCTTTCTGGTCCCCAGGCCCCGACATTTGGTTCATCATTGGGCTTTCCTAACTAATAAATTTATCCCTAGGAAACACCCTCTGGACTTCCCTACCAGGATTGCCGCTTGCATTTTGCTGTTTTGTGCGGCTGTCCCACAATAGCCTCCCCACGCTGACAACTCGAACTCTGGAGCTTGGAACCTGGAGTGTCATCCTCCCTGCGCCGTTCCAAATGGCCTTCCTGCAGCTGAAACCCGAATACCTAAATGAGGGCTCAAATGACCTCCAAATCCAAAACGGCCTTTGACCCACTTGCTAAAATTGAGCCTTCTTTCATGTGCAACCTTGGTTTGATCAAATCCAATATTGGAAAGGTCATGAGGAGTGTCTTGCCTCATTTTCCCTTCCAAACGACATTCTGTGAAGGGAATTCTGGCCTTGGGAACCCTGGTTGCCTGTTCTGCTTCCTTCTGATGTTTTTATCAATTGTTAGGAATTTATAAAATATGAATGATGATTGTGGAATCTAAATTTGATGTGCAGGGATTTGTCTGAGGCCGCTTTTCCATGTTTAATATTACTGATTGACGTCTCTTTGTGCATAATTTATGGAATCCAGTACATAAACCTTCGATGCCACCAAGGAAAAGGGAAAAAGAACTGCCAAATAACCTCGAGGCAAGGAGGACAAGGATAAAATTAAGTTCAAATTCTAGGGGGTGCCATTACACTCCAAAATTGCCACTCTTTGGAGGGACATCACAAATACCAATATTGGGCATGTCGATATTGACCAATTTACACGGAGGGTCAGGGTGGACTCGAAAACATAAAATGCAAAGTTAATCAAAAGTAGCAGAATTGCCAAGGCTATTGGTTTCTTGCCAGCATTGGTGGCCCTTGAGCTGGTAATGGCATGTCGAGAAGCGTATCAACCAAATACCAGAACCATAGTAGACAGAGACAAAAAAATTCTTACAGAGATTTCCCCTCTTGAGATAACTACAACTTTACACATCCTTGCCTTTGAAAGTATGGAGACTCATACCTCCCAATGTGTGGGTAATTCAGAGAAGGAGCTGGCCAAGTATCACTTCAGGCAATATATAACTCAGCCTCGAATGGACCCATATGGTCATATCAGAAAGGCACTGGGACCTGAGTATACCCACCTCCACAATGTTGAGGATTTTTGGGCCAACTGCAAAGACGATCTTGAAGTACGACTATGACACTATAAGCACATGACTTCCCTCTACATGCGAAGAGTCAACTTGTGTCTGGTTCTGGATCAGCTTGAGGAGGATGAGAGCATGGTGATCGATCCAGGACATAATGTTGTTTCCAATACGCTACTACCAATGATTGATTGGGATGATAAAGAGGTTGATGACCTCGACATACTTACCAAGCTCGTGGAGATTTGAATGGAGGCATGGATCGACCAAAAATTGGCCCAACTGAAACAACAAGGAGTTTTCTTAACATTCAAGGGACTCAAAAGTGAGCCAAGTGGCTCTGATAGTGGGGTGACTATTACTACAACTGGGGAAACCTCCAAATCCGCACCATCTATCAAAACAAAGAAGAGAAAGGAAGGTAGTGAGTAGGTTCCTAACCCAAAGGTTTATGATCGAAAGGCTTCAAAGGGCGAGCCTTCCAAAAAGAAAAGAAGAGAAAACAAGGTTGTGAAGATTCCTATGATACCCAAAGATTCACTCCTCAAGGGCAGAGAGGAAGAGGCTGACCCACCAAATTCTCCATCTGCTGCTATTACCATTGCTTCACCTACTTCGCTTGCAATATCCACTACCTCTCCACCTGCGGTGGACATCTCTGTCCACCTTGCCTTCACTTCTTCGATCGTGTAGTTTATATTGGTGGATTCGTCCTCCGCCACAACCTTGTCGATCTCTTCATCTTCTATGTCTCCTTCCCTTCCATCCACTTATACTACTGCAATGCCTATCCTTAGCCTCCCCGAATCCTTCATAAAATACATGTAGAACATGTCATCTGAACTTTCGGGGATGCTTACAAATCTAATAGTACAAGCTGCAATCGCCCAAGCTATGGCTAATGCTCCAATTCTCCCTCCCCCTACCGAACCACCTAGAATGGAGGAAACAATGCAGATCTCAAATGAGCTTGAGTGACAATAGCAAGAGACTGCCCAGAGGCCCAAAGATGAAGAGTTTGTATACCATGAGCACCCGATGTTTGAGCATTGAGAAATCGATGAGGTAGCTTATGAATCCTCTAGTGAGAGCAGTGAGGAGATAGACATGGAATTAATCTGAGAAACCGCTGACCTAGAGCTTGAAGAATAATGGAACAAGTAGCTTAGGGAGATCAAGGACCAAGAGGTTGTAGGGAAGCCTATGATTAAGGATTTGTTGCCCCGAAGACTGAAACTGGCAGGTCTCTAGCTGAGAAACATGATCAAACCCCAAAGCATGATGAGGAAACATCCCTCTATGAAGATGAATAAGAAGATAAGCCCGGGGAACATGAGAATGATCAGGCTGAAGAAGAAAAGGATGTTGAAAGGGAAGATCCCTTTGAAAAACAATTTCTCCCCAAGTCCCCCATTAAACGTATAATGGTCAAACACAACTCCAACGAGGAAAAGGAGGACGCAAGGGTTGAGAAAGAGGCCCTTGTTGTCAAAACCATTGAACTTGAGGTGGAGGGCAACAAGGATCAACGTGAATCACCCAAGGAGGGGCCCCAGATGCCCAATTGGCTAGGAAATCAGCTTAGGCAAAAGACTCCCGCCCTAAAATAGCCTAAGGTGAGGCTAGAAGCAATATTGGCTAGAGCATAGATAAGCACTAAGAAGGAAAAAAGGCCAAAAATCAAATAAAAAATAACCATGGATGCTTCTGGATATAGGGCAGTACAAATAGAAAAGTCGATGGTTGGAGAACAAGGAGTGACCTATAACGTCTCCACCATCGACTTGCGAGTGGCCACTAGGGAGCATAAGGTTGACCACCGCCGGGAGTCGGTAGCCACGGTGGTGCACCTTATCTAGTAGGATAAAGTTTTAAAGGAAGAACTTAAAGAACAGTTGGTTGATTTGATGGCCTACATTCAACAATGGTCATCCCTAGATGAGCTACCCACCACGTCGTCGACCTCACTGCAATTGTTGCCACAAGAGAAAATCAATAAGCTGGAAAGAACCGAGAACTTGGATAAGATTATGGAAAGTAGGTTCCGACAGGTCTTAGACATGGGGAACACAGGCATCAACTTGGTTGTTTGAACAACAAATAGGTTCCTGGAGGTGTAGAGGACTCTTGAGGGAATGAGGCAAGTTTGCAAGGAGTTCCCAAAAAAGTATAGAGCTACCTACCCAAAGATAGAGGCTATCCTCATGCTACCGAGTGAAGTTTGGGAGGACCTTGCCCTCAAGGAGGATGATCACTGGTTAGTGGATGTATGGAAATGATATTTCGATTATCGAAAGGGAAGGCTGGAGTAGATCCTCGAACGAGTGGTTCCAGATATCGAATGGGCCAAGGAGGCCAAGGGAGATTGTGCTTGGTACCTCAAACTGATAGTGGGGTACAAGCTGCCTGTTGTTGAAATCAATCCAGAAAACATAAAGCCTCATTTCTTGAAGAATATGGAAAATGGGATGTCAGATGAGGTTACCACGGATTTCATGAGCTTTGCTACTTGAGTGTTCACCTAGTTGGATCTTTTCAGAAGTAATGCCACCAAGTATGACGACGACTAGAAGAAGCTCGTTAACAATTCCCAAGAATGGAGCTACCAAGTGCTACGATCTGATATCATGGAGGTGGATAGGCTTCAACCATTGATCCTAAGCTTCGTGGGGTAGGAAGCTTTAAAGAAGTAGAAGAGCAACCCTATCATTGATGATGCATTCTTAAAAGAGTAGCTACAACAAAGGGCAAACAACAAAAAGATAAAACTGCTATAGTGTTGCCACTAGAAGATGAAATAGGGAAAAGATGAAAGATGTTTTAAAAATGTAATATATTTGGGGGTAGATGAAACCCTAGTGTAAAGAGAATCTTGGCCACACAATAGAATTGAATCTTGGCCACTCCTTTTTCTTTTTGAAAATTATAAATAGAGCTATCCTCCTCTCATTTTAAGGGAGTTGAGTTGTTGTAAAGGCATGTTGCAGAAATTGCAATAGAAAATACAATAAATTATTGGTGTATTTTGGATTTCTCCACATGTTTCATGATTCTCCTCCATTAGTTAAAACTCTACTTTGAGTTATTTTTCTGTCCTAGTTTCCTTTAGCTGACTTTGGTAGATTTAGTATGTTGTCCTTGGTTTTCTGTTGTGTGTATGCTTTCCTTGTTCATAATTTTGGTCATTTACTACTGGTAGATGACTATGGAAAGTTAGTCTAGACTATAGTTTCATATCTTCTCTTCAAAAAAATTCTTTGTTCACATCTACATGGCGAATGAATGATGAATATATGTAGTCCTTAGAAGATAGAATGGATTTCATGATATTATGAGAATTCTGATTAAGTGAAATCATATTTTAAGGAAACTATCCATAGCCGGAACCTCCATGATCATTTTTCATCGCTAGTTGTAGGTCCAAGAACCTTCCCTCTTCCCTGCCCCTTTTTTTCTTTTTTTAAGAAACAACCTATGCTAAGTTTCATTGCACATTGTAAAGTCAAATCCAATGAAACAATGGAGTTCAAGACTATTGTTTGAACCTACAACAAAGTAAAATAATTCCCTATCTGAATAACTCTATTCATAAACCCAATTCTCCTACAACTTTAACTTCCTTAAGGCCACCTTGTGATTCCATCAAATCGCCTAAATCAACTGAAATATTCCAAGCATCATCATGACCTGACATCCGAGAGACCTTGGGATAGTGTTCTACAATTCGACTCTAGAAGATTGTCTTTCAAGAGAGGTAATGCACCTACGTATTACCTGTGTTGTGAAGTGCATAAAAAAACCATCAATAGGTCAGGGTGCCACTTCCTGTCTGGCTATATGATCGGGACAACCCTGGGTCTTGTCTCTCTAGTGGTACAACCTACCCATAAAGCAACCTGTATCAGACCCTGCTCTCAACCATCCTTTCCATATCCTGTGTTGACCCTGTGCATAACTCTACAAACTCAGTGACCCATCGGTCCAACTCCTACCATCGGATAATGGCCTGATATCTCTCCACCCTGATGACCTCCAACTCCACTGCCAAGGCCTTTTTCTAAGACAAGACCACATCTAATCTTCTCTAGAGGTCGGTGATCTTCTATTCAATGGTAGCATCTACCGAAAAAATCAGTGACCTATCCCCCTCCTCATCCCCATCAATCATCCACTCTTGCAATCTCCGGTCTACCTCATCCTCCCCCTCATCCTCCTCCTTATCCCTCTCCCCCTCTCCTCAAACCTCCTCCACGTTGATATCAAGAGGATGGTACTAAGAAAATGGATCCTCCTCCATTGGAATCTCTCCCTTTTCTCTACCCTTCACCTCATCTCCACCCCTAACCACCTCCTCTTCTCTCACCTCCACCTCCTCCTCTCCCCCACTGATCTCCTCCTCCACCTCCTGCTCGGGTGGCTACTCTCTCTCCTCACCCTGCTCCCAAATGGGTGACAATGGTATGCCACCCACTCTCTGACTAACTCTCCTAGGTTGCCTTTTCCCTCTGTCATCCCTCCTCCTCCATCACCCCCTCCCCCGCCACCCCCATCATATCCCCCATAGCAGCCTTCGTCTCCTTTGCCTCCATTTTGGCCCCTGACCCCTCTACCATCCCTGCCTCCATCTCTCCCCCTGGCCCCTTTGCCATCTCTACCTCCATCCCTGCCACCCCAACCTCTCCTTCGCACCCGTGGGATAACTGATCTCTAATCTATAGGAGGCAGACCATCTAGATCTATTAATGGAATAGGCCTCTGAATCTTCCACCAGGCGTGAAACTTGGAAGATGTCCCTGCATCTGCTGGACCTCCCCTCCACATCCACTGAAGTGAATTAAGACCATCTACCTGTTGCTCAGCCACTGTCACTTCTTTAGGTGGCCCCCATATGGTCTCTTTGGAGGACCATGCATACTTGGCGGTGCCTAATGGCACATCCTACTACTCCCTGAACTGTCGTAGTACCCACTGGGGCAGGTACATCTCAATGATTCGCTAGCTCTGAATCGTGCGACCAATCAAATATCAAAATTATCTGCACAATGACAAGTGACCATATTCATCTGGCCATTGACCATAATCTCTATAGGGCCTCTAGAAAAAAAGTAATCATGGTGTGAATCCAATGACAACAATAACCAATATCTCCCACACGAGTCTGACTGACTGAACCCGCATAAAGATAGACATAGGGCATCCCATTGCCAAACTGTTGAATCTATACTGGTGGTCGAAAAACTATTTAATCTGTACTATTGAATCACAAAAATGGTCCTTTGAACCCGCATGCGAACTAGTACCTCTCCACATCCAATCGGAAATCCATGGCCATAGTGGTCTGGAATCAATACTCTGGCAATCAGTTTCATGAGAATGGCATCGCACCATGGAAACTAGTCATCCACAACATCCCAACCAATCTCATATCTGTCGATACCTATACCAGCACCATCGGCATCCTCGTACACCTCTGATAGGGCCTATTTCCCTCAGTGCGGATCATACAGAACCCTCTCCCCACTAATCGAGATACAAAGAATGTGGTAACCATCCTCCAAGGTAATCATAGCCTCTCCTATAGGTAGATAAAAGGAGCAAGTCTTTGAATTCCACCTCTCACAAAGTGTTGTTAGCAGGCCCCTATTTGCTCGAATAATGGGAATGTAAGTGACATAGTATAATCCTAGTGTCATCAATCATTGTCTCTCCCTATCACTAAGCCAATATCTAAAGGCATATGTCATTGGTCTAAAATCTCATGTATATATCAGCACTAATTGTCTCTACACATACGAAAACAAGAATTAGCACATAGGTCAACATTATGGTCACATTATTACTCTTGCGAAAGCAAAAATGCATCTAAACAAGAGCCTAAGAAAATTTAATGTAGGTCAACCCTGGTCAATGGTAATTGCATCACGTTGACTATGAATGCGTTGCAGTTTATCACATGTGGCTTTGCACTTGGCAGTTGCATCACAGTTTATCAAATGTGTCATCCTATCTAGCAATTGTGTGGTCACACAATTGTGTCCTTTGATAAATAATTGTGTCATTGTGTAGCAATTGTGTCATTTGACTTGGTGATTACATCAAAACATTTCACATGCATCATTTAACCTTGTGTTTGTGTTGCAACATTGCACATGTGTCGCGAAACACCGCACTTGTGTCGCATTTTGACTCTTGTGTCATTTCCCCTATCAAATTCATCTTTTTAAGATTTAGCCTATCTACCCAATGCACTTGTGTCATAATGCAAACAAATGTGTCGAACATGAAGTCAATTGTGACTTATGTGACAACATTTGCATTGCAACGCATTTTATTATCCCCCTAAAACCCTAATAAATGCATAAATTTTTTTAAAATTACAAGGGGGATAGGGTACTTACCGGTGCCTCTACGCCCTCGAGTCGACAAAATTTTTGCACATGGTAGCCACGATGGTTTGTTAAAGGAATCACCATCGTATTTTTAAGCTCTGATCTCTGAGAATTCTAAATAGAAAATGACACTTGGTTTTGCTTTTTCAACCTATTTATACGCTGAAAATTAGGGTTTTGACTTTGTAGGTTTGTACTAGAGCCTCATTTGACCATCTTTGTTTGACATTATGGCTAGCTTAGCATCCTTTATTCTCAAATTTGATCACGCCGTTGTTCCTCCTGTCATTAAATTGTTTAATCGAGACACTTTCCAAATTTTTCTGACCCCAAGTCAAAAAATTAAAAAAAAATCCCGAGGGGGCATAGGCACTTCGTACCTTCACTAGGGCATATTATGAACTTGTTTTCTTTTCCATAACATGATAAACTACATTATGACAAAGAGGGGAAAATGTAGACACATAAAAATGACCAAGGCCTCCAAGCACTATTTTACCACTTTTCATCCTAGCATAATTATGACTTTGTAATTATGTTTCTAACCCACCTTCAACTATTAATTAAATAATTCATAATTATTTAATTAATTAATGATTATTAAATAAATAAATCTTATTTATTTATTTAATGTGTCACTAATTATCAAATTCTTCTCATAATTAAATAAAGTTCTCAATTTATATAATTAATCTTTATCATTAATGTCCTCTTGATTATTAAATAAATATATTCAAATTTATTTAATATGTCACTAATTCCTAAATACTCTTTAAATTAAATAGATTTATTAATTTATTCTAATTATTTAATTACTTTATGTGACATTTCTCTCTTTTTAAATAAAATAATTTATTTAAAAATATCTCACATGGTTAGCTGCTTCTTCTTTTAGTAATTAATTAATATAAATCAATTACTTACTATTTCACAAAATCCATATTTTGAATTAATTTTAATTCAAAATGGAAACATTTTTCTACAAATCAAGTAATTGCTAAAAATTATTGATTTTCTAAAAATCATCTTCTTATCTTTTGATTTTTACTAATTTCATCTCAATGTCACATTCATTCTCCATCCTTGATTTAATTTCTTAAAGTAAATCTTTTCCACTCATTTGGGAATTTTACCCTAACCCTAATTGAGAGTTTTCATTTTGAATCTTGACCATTGATTCTAGGGCATTTTCTCAATCTTTAATCTCATCCGTCCATCCAAAATTGCAATTTCTATAAAATGTCAATTTTGTCTTCATTTTCAACAATCTTAAAATATGGAGAAATCTCTTAATATCTTCTCACATTCTTTTTATCATTATAACTACTCTCATTCTAGATTTAACTTCATTTTCCATTTAGTTTATAGGAAATCCTTCAAAGCTTTGTTTAGGGCTAGTTCATTTATAGAAGTTTTTCTCATCAAATTTGAGGGCACACTCTTCATCACAACAAGCTAAGAAGGTGCAATGGAAGTCAGCCATGGAGAAGGAAGGATTGGATGAGATTGCTTCATGTTTTCTTTTCTTATTATATCCTATGCATTTCATTGTTTTGTTGGATTTAATTAATATTGCATGCATGTGTTACTAACAAATCTATCTTGCATAAAGTCCATCATTACAATAACAATAAATGAAGTAATGCTAGCACTATTGCCACAAGTACCTATTGTATAAGACTGTAATTAATTATTGTCAAGAAATAAATGCTAGTGTTTAAGTGATACTAATGACTAAACCTACACTCCAAATTACAACAAACTTAAGAAAATAAAAGCATAAATGTGAAACGAGAATTATTTATGAATAACTAAAGGAATCTAATTAACATGCATTTATGAAATAATTGCTATAACAGAAGAAAATGTACATAAAATGAAGTGAGGGATAGTTACATTGACTGACCCTTGGTCAAGTGGCTACCTCCACTAATATAACTTAAATCTAGCTTCTTATATTAACATAATTGTACACATCTAAAAATGGTCACGGTCGATCAAACCTATTAATTAATTAAATATGAATTATTTAATTAATGTTTCTTAAGTCTTCTACATATAAATAAATTTAATTATTTATTTATATTGTTCATTTTCTAATTCTTCTAAATTAATTAAATAAATGAACTTTATTTAATTAATGCTATCTTCCTCTTAATTAATTAAATAAATTTTACAATTTATTTACATAAATTATCAAATTTAAAATTCTAAATTTAAATGATTGCTCTTCCCTCTACATTTAATTAAATATTTTTAATATTTAATCATTTTCCAAATTCCCACTTCTCTCACAAAAATTAAATATTCTTAATATTTAATTAAAAGGCTTTTTCCTTTTCTCATAATTAAATATTTACAATATTTAATTAAAGCCTTTTCACATTTCTCTCACACATAATTAAATATTTATTTAATTATGAGAGACACCTTTCAATTTGTCTCTTCATTTTCTGTCTCTCGGAATTCTATCTTTTCGAATTCTCGATCTCTCACCGTTCATTTCAATAGGTTTGAACTCGACCGTCGATCTTGGCCAATCGAATTCCTACCTTCAAAAATCTATAAATACAGCTCTTTCATGAACTAAAAAGGACCTCGAATCTCATACTTTCATGCGTAGTTATTATAGTCACATATTAAGCATTTCATAACATTTCAATTCAATAAGCTCAATCTTGTAGATGCATATGCATTTTAATAATCTCATTCTCTCAAGTGCCATTCTATAAGCTATGTTTTCACAACTGAGAGCAAACATATTGAAGCGAAACCTTGGAGATAGAGGACAATGGAACGAATTTGAAGAAGCTGTTGTTTAGAGTTTGAGTTTAATTTATTTATTTAGTTTTCTTCAATCTAATGTTTCATTGGTGTATTAGATTAGATTCAATTTAATTGATGCATTTTCTCATACACATTTCTGGTGCCCATCGTGGGGCTAAGCCCCGAATTGAACTTCTATTTTGCAAAATTTTTCTGGCAGGTGACAGACAAAAACTGCAGTTTAGTGCATACGAGTCTTGGTTCAACACATACAAAGTCTATTTTAGCGCATACGATGACTGTTTTGGCGCATACATGACCTGTTCTAGTGCATCCGTGACCTCTTTCAGCGCATAGAAACCCTGTTTTGGCACATCCCTGGGAATTCTTTCGGTGCATTCGTAACCTATTTCGGCACATACGGTGACTGTTTCGGTACATTTACCAGATCTTTTAGCACATACGTGTCTTGTTTCGGCGCATACAACTCCTGTTTCGGTGCACACAACTCCTATTTCGGCGCATACAGATTCTGTTTCGGCGCATTCATTTGTAAAAAAATTAATTCTGATTCCGATGCAATCCGCAGACAAAATTTTTCTGATGCTATTTTTAAATAGAATGAACCAATCCTAGGGTAGACATTTAATTTTGGATTAACCAATCCTAGGATAGTCACCAAACGTATTTTTCCGTTGGTTAAAATGAATCCCATGTTTTTAGTGAAGCAACATCTTCACTTAGAATAGAAAAACTTTCAATTTGGGTTTTAATATTGAACCATTATTTGCATGCTGTGATTGTGGGTAATAGGTCTATGCTCTCCCCTTAACTGGGTGATCAGAATACCAGACTTACCTTTTATTTTATGCAATTTAATGCTTTATTACATCATTTAGAAGGCCTGCCGTAGTGGGAAGAAGTACTCACCCTATGGGAATGACCTAAGTGGGAACACCTAAAGCCAAGGTTTCCAACCCACTATAATCAAAAGCAAGTTGTGTATGAAAATCCAACTTGACGGCAGTAGACAGGATAACCATCCCCAAAGCCTTTGTTCTAAAGGTTGGGAGGTCTCTCAAGGGAGTATATCTATTGTCACGCCAAACATAAAGACTTACTACGAACCTAGTGTAGAGGCCAGCCGTGTCAGTAACCAAACATCATTTTAATTATGGTGCAAGGGGAGGGAAGAATCTTCCCCCAAGACACTCACCATATAGTCACCAAAAATTGTTTGCTCAAGGGATTCGGTATCCACTTCCATCACTTTGAGTACGCACCTGGAAAAGACAAAAACACGGGTGCCCTCTAGGGGGTGACAAGGCTGTGTGAGTCGACGCAATTTTAAACTGTGGGCTGTGATTATGATGATGACCTATTTGACAAATTAAGAGTGAGTCTGATTGAACTGCTTATCTTGTTTAAAACCTGTGGAAATCTCAAGAACATACACTCTTTGTTTAGATCTTAGGATTAACAAAACAATTGTCTGCTTCTATGCTATGTTTTTCACATTTAAATTAGATTAAGATAATCCAAAACAAGAAAATTTTGCCAAACTGTCAAAAACATGTCGGTCTTAGAACTGTTTTAGCACATTGGGTCTCTGTCTTAGCGCATTGGGTTTCTGTCTTAGCGCATTGGGTCTTTGTCTTAGCTCATTGGGTCTCTGTCTTAGAGCATTGGGTCTCTGTTTTAACGCATTGGATCTCTATTTTAGCGCATTGGGTCTCTGTTTTAGCGCATTGGGTCTCTATTTCAACGCATCTGTGCACTGTTTCAGCGCATCTGTGCTCTGTTTTAGCACATTCAGTCTCTGTTTTGGCACATCTGTCTTCCAAACTTTAGGTGTGATTTTTTGGATTTTCAGAAATCAAGGCATAGTCATCCTTCTCATTTTTACCAAATTGCAATCACATATGCTACTTATCCAAGTCAAATTCTACAATTGAGAGTCCAAACACATTTAGGCATCCACTAAATTCATCTATCTACAAAACTAAGATCAAACTTCACAAAGTGCAAAAATCGCCTTTATTTTTCAATCTTTGGTTTAATTCCCACAAACAGGATTTTCATCCTTTCACTAAGGGAATCACGAACTAAATATTAAAAATATCTTAAAGTCATAGAATCTTCATTCTATATTGACTTTCATCACTATTGCACTACTTCATTCCTTTGATCAAAGGTAGTAGAGTTTGAATAAAGCTTATGCCTGTTGTCACAAGATCTCAAAAGAAGTTGGAAAAAGACAAATGCATAGCAAGTGAAATGGGTGATAATACTGAGAAGGAAGAGATTCCTTGGCATTTTTCAACAATGGAAGAAATAACAGAAGAAAAACTCCAAGAGGCTGAACAAGATCCAAACTTCCATGTTCTTATGGACAAGATGATGGAACGAAACAAGGAAAAATATTTTTATAATTTAGCTATGCAAGGAGCTAAGTTACCATCAAATTTTGACATGGAGAGGTTTAAAGAAAGTCTTGAAACCCCTCTTGACGATGTTAGTGTCCTTACTCAATAGGTCAAGGAACTACAAGGGAAACTACAAGAAATACATGGGGAAACAACAAAGAAGTATGTTTTGGAGGAGATATGTCCTTATCCATTTGATAGAAATCTTCAAATGATTCCTTTTCCAAAACATTGCGAAATCCCTAAGTTTGATAGATATAATGGGAAAATTGACCCCATTGAACATATAAGGGATTTCTGAAATATGAGTTTAGAATTTGCTCATGAAGACACCTACTTAATGCGATTGTTTCCACGAGGTTTGGGTGGAAAATCCATGGAGTGGCTTTCAAAGATCACTCCCCCCATCAAAACCTTTGAAGAGTTGATGAATAAATTTATATCACAATACTCTTACAACATCCAACATCAGATAACTATGCTTGATCTTTGTAAGATAAAACAAAAAGTAGGGGAATCTTTCACTACATTTTTGCAAAGATGGAGAAAAACATTTGCTAGATATTCTCATTCTGTTCCTGAAAAGGAAAAGATGGAAATATTTATCGATGGTCTTAATCAAGAAATGAGTTATAGACTCAACCTTCATTGTCCTCCATCATTTGAAAAGTTGGTTGAAAATGCAATCACTATTGAGGGAGCATTGATCAAGCGTGGAGTTCTAAAAATTGATAAAGAGGGTTCAAATTCGTACAACAACAACAACAATCATAATACCAACAATGACAAGTCAGGATTTTGGACCCAAAATAAAAATGTTGGAAATGATGGGGTAGTGGGTGCTAACAACATAAATTCAAAACCCGTCATTCTAAATGTGTCAGGTGCTCAACGTAACAATAATGTTGGACTTTCTAACGCCCAAGGCAATGTTTCTAATCAAAGAAACACAACTAATACTCGTGGAAATAATTTTGGCAATCCCGGTATGCCCAGACCATCATATTTTTCAAATCGACAGAATTTCACTCCCTTGGATCAATCTTTGGAATCCATTCTCAAAGAATTATTGAATCAAAATGCTATTACATTGCCACCACAAAAAGACTATGAACCTTCAGTTAAACCACCATCGTGGAATGACTCACACTTCTGTGATTATCATAGGTGCAAAGGTCATAAGACAAAAAATTGCCACGGGTTAAAGAATATTGTTCAAGATTTGATTGATAATCGTACCATCAAGGTTGAGGGACATAATGTCAATAATGATCATCAAGCATTCAAAAACCCGCTCCCTAATTATCACAAAGGGGAATCCTCGAATGATAAGGGCAAGAATGTTAATCACATCCAAGACATTATTATCAATCATATCTATACTGATGACCCTCAAATCAATGCTATCGGAATCAAAGGTAAGCTAGAATATCAAGAGGTCAATGTTACTACAAGGGGACAAGCCAAGATCATTGTCAAAGGCGGCTCATCTAAAGCAGCTATTCCCCCTCCAAGTCAATACAATTTGGTTGAGCAATTACGAAAAACATCAGCCCAAATTTCTACCTTGGAGCTCTTGAAGTTATCACCTACACATAAGGACATTCTGGAAAATGCTCTTATTGGTACGACTGTATCTCCTAATCTAGATACCAATAAATTTCAAGCCATGGTGGGACAGTTGTCCTCCAACACATGTTTATCTTTTTTTGAAAGAGATGATTCATCCATAACCCATCCACATAATTCATCACTCTACTTAGAAGTCATGGTTCACAAAGCCTGCATTAGACGTGTCCTTATAGATGGGGGAGTTGGATTAAATATTTGTACTTTGAAATTGGTCCTAGCTTTGGGATATTCAGCAGACTCTATAGACCCAAGGAGAAAATTTACAATCAAGGCCTATGATGATGAGGAAAGGACTTCAAAAGGACTCATCATGTTACCAATCAGAGTGGGACCTGTTGTGAAGAATACTTTTTGTCAAGTTCTCGATCGAGATCTAACTTATAACATACTATTGGGTCCTCCATGGATTCATGACATGCAAGCTGTCCCATCTACTTACCATCAATGTTTGAAGTTTCCATATGATGGGCAAGAAGTAACAATAGCAGCTGATCACAATAGTAGTCAAACTTGTTCTAACCTAAGAGCAACTCAGGACACATTCATCCCGCATAACAGAGAGGCTTTGGCCATCTCTACTCCCAAAAACAAAGAACAAGTGCAAGAAATGATAAGCAATTTTGGCAGCAAGCTAAAACTGAAAGACAAGGGGGTGGGAGAATATTCTTTTTCTCTCTCTAATCTACCCCTATCTCTGAGATCCCATGGTCAACCATCGACATCCACACAATAAGCTGCAACAGTTTTAGCCTCAACTTCAACCCCCATCACCAAGTTTAATGGGAGGTTTATCAAAGGAACTGAAGAGGAAGATACAGCTATTTTTGATTGGCTCTACAAAGATGAAGAAGAATTTGTGCAACATATCAAGTTACCCACACAACAATATGGAAAGGGTTATGCTATCATGCAACAGATGGGTTATGAAGGAAATGGCCCTCTAGGTAAAAGAAAAGAAGGTATTGTTGAACCTGTCCAATTAAAAACAATGCACCCAAAGGATAAAACTGGGTTAGGATATGTTGAGGATATTAAGGAAGAAGTAGCACACTTAACATCCAATGAGGAGTCAGCTGGAAACATTCTACAAATGCAAGAAAATTATTCTGACACTGACTCCAATGAATATGAATGGGACACCATCTATGACGATGAATTATGGAGAGATAAACGAGTGGATGTCATACACAAATTCTCACCTACATTCTTACAAGGAGAAAGCTCAAGACCTTCGCTTGATTGTGTCTTACAAAGTGATCAGGATTCTAGTGAGACCAATTCGATTCAAAGTGAGATAGATCATTTTGAGGAGGATACCATCGTAGATCTCCCCTATAATAATGTTGACAATAACATCATGACCCTCACAGCCAAAGACCTTACTCAATCTAACGATTCATTACCTTTGGTTCATCCCAAACTCATTGATTGGGAACAAATTGCACCCATTGATGTCCCAACTTTTCCAAATGATGAAACCATAATAAACTTTCTTTGTTCTTCCCTTCCCGAAACAAGTTCCACTAGGGAATCACCAGATTAGATTTTTCGACAGGAAAGTGCCAAGTTTCTTAGCTATGAAATAAATAACATAAAACAAAGACCTAATGGTGAAAACCTAACAAACGCAGTATTAGGTCAAGAAAAAGGAAAAATGAAAGAAAGATCTAATGGTGAAAACCTAGCAAAGGTAGTATTAGATCAAGAAAAGAGAAAAATAAAAAGTGTATCCAATGGTGAAAACCTTTCAAAGGAACCAGAGGATGGGAAACTTGACACTCTTCCAGAGTACTATCAGGAAAAATCTTCCATTTTGATTGAACCAACAGAGGCACTCAATATCGGTACCACAGAAAAGCCTAAAGTGTTGCAATTGGCTGCATCTCTTACAGATGAAGAAGTACCTAAATTCACATAATTTCTCAAAGATAATCAAGTTAGTTTTGCATGGTCCTATGCAGATATGCCGAGATTAGATCCAGATCTCATCATGCATCATTTATCTATTACACCGGGGGCAAGGCCTGTAAAACAGAAACTCAGAAAAATGCATCCACATGTTGTGTTGTTGGTTAAAGAGGAATTAAAGAAACTTTTAGACGTTGGATTCATTTGATCCATCGATTATGCAGAATGGATTTCCAATATTGTACCTATTTCTAAGCCAGATGGAAGGATCAAAATTTGCACAGATTTTAGGGATTTGAACAAAGCATGTCCTAAAGATGATTTTCCTTTACCAAACATTGATATGATTGTGGATTTAACTACTAGACATGCAATGTACTCATTAATGGATGGATTCTTAGGATACAACCAAATAAAGATTGCACCAAAAGATCAGGATAAAACAACGTTCACATGTCCTTGGGGTACTTATTGCTAGAACGTAATGCCATTCGGATTGAAAAATGCAGGAGCTACTTACCAACGAGCAATGACAAAAAAATTTCATGACAAGATGCATACATTTATGGAGGATTATGTTGATGATCTTCTTGCCAAGTCTAACACTAGAGAAGGACACACTGATAGCTTGTCTAAAATTTTCTAAAGAATGGAACAATTCAAAGTAAGACTTAATCCTAAGAAATGTGTCTTTGGAGTAAAATCCAGAAAGTTATTAGGATATATTGTGTCAGAAAAGGGAATTGAAGTAGATCCAGCTAAAGTACAAGCAATCCTTGATATGTCACTGCCAAGGAACATCAGTCAACTATGCTCTTTACAAGGATGGTTACAATCCATTCGTAGATTCATTGCTCAATTGGTGGATAAGAGTTTACCATTTACGTATCTCTTGCACAAGAATATTCCATTCAAATGGGAGAACAAATGTAACACAACCTTTGAACAAATAAAGTAATATCTCATGAATCCTCCAGTATTGGCTCCTCCAATACAAGGTGCATCTCTCATATTATATATTGTTGCCACAACAGTATCTTTAGGAGCATTATTGGCATAGGAAGATTACTCGGGAAAGGAACGAGCCATTTATTACATCAGCAGAACTTTAACAAGTCATGAGCTAAATTACACCTTCATTGAAAAAGCTTGTTTAGCAGTAGTGTTCACTTCTCAAAAATTATGACACTACATGCTGACTCATACAGTAAAGCTTGTGGCTAAGATTGACCCACTCAAGTATCTTCTAAGCAAGGCAACCTTGATTGGCAGGTTGGCTAAATGGGTTATGATCTTGAGTGAGTTTGATATTCAATATGTGGATCGAAAAGCAATAAAAGGACAAGTAATTGCAAATCAATTAGCAGAAGCACCGATGCTGGTAGAACATCCAATACATGTTGATTTTCCTGATGTTGACATTTTCACAACAGATATCCAACAATCATGGTCACTTTACTTTGATGGTTCTTACACTCAACATGGTTCAGGAGCAGGAATTCTTTTCATCACACCTCAAGGACATACGACCCCAAAATCTTATCGGCTAATGTTCCCTTGTACAAATAACATAGCTAAATATGAGGCATTGATAATAGGCATGAAAATTGCGATAAATTGGAAAATCATAGAACTTCAAGTTTTCGGCGACTCGCAACTTGTCATAAATCAAATCAATGATGAATACCACACTAAAGATGACAAATTGATACCTTACAAAAGAATGATGGATGATCTCAAGAAATACTTTGTTAATATCCAGTTTGAACAGATTCCACACATTGATAACAAAGCAGCAGACGCCATGGCTACTATTGCCTCTCTACTCCAATTGTTAGAGAATAAAAAATGGTATGATTTCCTGGTGGAACAATTGTTTTCTCCTGCCCATGACGATCCTGAAACACAAATCATTTGCCATCGAACAAGTTTCGAATCTTCCTTATATGGCCAAATCTACACTTACTTGAAAGATACTACTTTACCCTTAGACTTGTCTAGAAATCAAAAACAAAATTTCATTCGTCAATCATCCTATTATACCTTAATTGCTGATGTCCTATACAGGCGTGGTCTGGATGGTACCCTCCTTAGGTGTCTTGAACGCGATGAATCAGGAAAATCCTTACAAGAGGTCCATGGTGGAATTTATGGGACACATTCAAGTGGACTAACCTTAGCGAAGAAACTTGTAAGATTAGGATACTACTAGCCAAACATGGAGAAAGAATCATTCGCCTTTGTGAAGAAATGTGCCAAATGTCAGATTCATGGGAATCTCATTCATGCTCCTGCTCAAGAATTACAACCTTTTACCACAACATGGCCTTTCGCTCAGTGGGGATTGGACTTAGTTGGAAAAATACATCCATCATCTTCAAATGGACACAAATTTATCATTACAACCACTGAATATTTCACTAAGTGGATTGAAGCTGTTCCTTCAGCAACTGTTACGTGTAAACAAATTTCTTCATTCATCTTGAATTATATCATTTGCAGATATGGCATCCCTAGCTCCATTATAACAGATAATGGTAGACCCTTTAAAAATCAAGATGTTGATGAATTATGTGAAAGATTTTATATCCAACACAGATACTCCACAACTTATTATCCACAGGGGAATGGTCAAGATGAAGCTTCAAACAAAACAATTTTGAAAATTCTGAAGAAAACAGTGAATGAAGCAGGTCGTGATTGGCATGTCCAATTAAATCCAGCATTATGGGCCTATCGAACAAGCATTTGCACGCCGACAGGAGCTACTCCTTATGCTTTGGTCTATGGATCAGAAGCTATTTTGCCACTTGAAGTTGAGATTCCTTCACTTTGATTATCACTCAAAGGGTTAATCAATGATGAAGACTACAAAGTATCAAGATTGCAAGAGTTGGAACTACTTGATGAACGATGTCAAACTGCGGTTAATCACTTGAAGGGATATCAACAAATCATGTCCCGCAGCTACAATCATAGAGTCAAACCGCAAAGTTTTCAAGTGGGTGATTTGGTCCTCAGAGAAAACCCTCGAAATCAATAAGATCGAGAAAAGAAAGGAAAATTCGAACCTAACTGGTTAGGCCCGTTCGTTATCGTTGCAGCCTACGGATCGGGGGCATATCAGTTGTCAACAATAGAAGGAGACCTGTTTGAAGATCCGGTCAACAACATTCATTTGAAGAGGTTCTACACTTGAAAAAAAAAAAATAATAATAATAATAAAAAATAAATAAAAAAATAAATCCATTGCCTTGATGAAAACCTGGCAAACAGGCGTCTTGGTAATAGCAAAAAAATCATAAAATCAGGAAAAAGTGCAATAAAAACAAACAGTGAAAACCTGGCAAACAGGCATTATTTGTGATTTCATTTAGCTCTCTCATCTATTAGGATTCATTTTGCATATACATTCTCGCATCAACATCACACACCTCACTATCACATTCGCGTCATTTTCCTTGAAATGACAAGGATCTCATCATGGCTTGATGATTTGAGGTTTATCCATCGCAACGGTTGTGTCTAGAAAGAGTAAGAGTACAAGGTCACTAGGGGGTAGTTTGCTTTTCTAGGAGGTAGTCAGCAGCGTGTGTCTAGCATCAGAATGTCTAAAACAATAGTTTCTGAGCTTACATGTTTATCTTGATAGATGATTTAAAAGATAAATTGGATGATCTTAATCTGAATAAAATTAATGACAAAACCTACAAGCATAAATTGAAAATTGTTGTTTTGATATTTGATGATGTCATATCTTTGGAGTGGTTCAATGATGTACTGAACTAGAATCACAAGGAAGAAGTATGATTTTTCTTTGCTTGTTGTCTGTAAGTTAATCATTAGTATTATGCGAATTGGTTGCGGGACATGCTCTACAACGTATCATTGATGACATTTCAGAATTTGCATAAGAAAACGGTTAACTTTTGTCTGTTTATGCAAGCAATACTCAGGTCATCTTGGTTCAATTATACCTCGATGCTTGTATTAACTTGCTACATTAAACATTATGGAGCCAGTACTCAGGTCATCACTGGTGCTAACATACCCTTTGATGCTTGTACTAACTTTCAACATATCAAAAGGCTCAATGATGATAACTAAACATAGCAAGAAATGGCAACAAGGAGAATGGTTCATTAATTCATTTAAGGTTGTATTAATTCATTTAGGATTGCATAATTCATTTCCATCTTGAGGTTCCTTTTAAATAGATTTTTGAGGGTGGATCACATTCTTACAATATCTTTTTTTTGACAATGGTTGAGTAAGACTGGACATTTGTTGCATCTCATCATCTCATTATCATATTCCTTATCATATCATTTTCCATTATTATACATCATAGGCATTCATTACATTATAGGCATGATTATCATTCATCATTCATTAACATATACATCTGCATATTTCATACATTCATAAAATAAGAAATTGCATTCATTTTTTTACATCATTACATCATATATCATAAGATCATTACATAAGTGCATTTTTCATCATCATCATCATCATACATTACACATCACATCTAAAAAGCATTCACATCTTATATATTGCATTCCATACATACATCATAAAAGAAATATTATCATCATTACATCATCATACATACATAACATATAAAAATCCAAATAAAACATCCATAACATATGCATAAATCATCCATAACACATATATAATCAAATCGCCACTGCATATCATAGATCTCATCAAAACAAATATCCAGGAATACAAGGATATCAAATGTTTCAAAAAGATATATCATACAATGGCATCAATGTGTATAATAACTGCTCATCAAGGAGGGGCATCTGGCCGTGGCTCATGGCTACTGCTGCCGCCGGAGGTAGCGGGTCTCTCTGGATCTCAGCTCCCGAAGGCTCTGCTCTTTCATCTGGGTGGCTTGCCCACACTCCTAGACACACTCCTGGAGTGACTACGTGAGTGAGTCCGAGACTAAGTACCTGACTGAGTCAAGGCTATCCGCCACTCAGGTGACACTGCCTCAAAATACTGCATCCTGTAATACTCGGCCTCCCGAGCAGTCTCTAATCACTTGGCCACAACCTCTCCAATAGAGGTGCTCTCCACTGACCTCAATAATCTCTTAGCTACCCCCTCGACCTGTATGCATCTCTCTCGGAAGCTATCCCTCTCAGCCATAAGTTGTGCTATCTGTGGGTCTGGAGGTGGAGGCTGTGCTATCTGTCCTGTAACTGGCTGATGGTCACCTGGGCCTGTGCTAACTGACTCCTCAGAGTCTGAACCTCAATCTACATAACATCTACCTGTCCTTGTGACGGAGCCCTGATGGTGATCCGCGGCGCTAAAGTACTGGCCTGACCCACTGCTCTAGATGTCTGTGGCCTGGTACTGAAGGGAATATCAAAGAATAGTCTCTGTCTCCCACCACCCCTATCATCCCCATCATTGGAGTCATCTGACTCCTCCTTTGTCCCCTTGGTCTCGGAGCTCTCATCATCTATATCCATAGCTCCCCCGCCAATGTCTACCTATACCTGCCCCTAATCCTGTGGCTGCCCTGTTGCTGGATGTCCCTATGGCTGCTATACCCCTACCTGGATAATTGGACCTCCCATCAATGGGGTAGGCTCATCTGGACTAGTAAACCGTGGAAAGGAATGTGTGTAGAAATATGTAGCATAATCACCTGTCATCCCTGCATCTGTAACCTCTGGTTGTGTGGTCCAATCATCGGGCTGCAGCTCAAGGTACTCCTCTCTGGCAGCCTCAATGGTCAAAACTGGCCCCCACTCTGGTATGTCTCCTCGACGCCCGGCATACTGTGTCATCCCTTGGGGCATCATCTGAACCCATCTAAACTGTCTCAGAACCCTCTGACTCAGAAATCTCTCAATAATGAAGGGGGTGCGTCCAATCAAGTATCTCGGCCTCGCCACATATGGCATCTCTAGGTCGTCTGTCTGCCACGGGTCGCAATCCACATACGGTCGCCGGATGACCGTGTCCAAATCATCCAGTACCCGTCGCCAGTACTCTAGTTTTCCTAACCTCGGCTGGACAAGGGGCCCTGTGTATGAATAAACGTATGGAAATCCGAGAGGGCGATCTCTTCTGACAATAGGCCGAGTGATGGCAAAATGCTCCCATGCAAATAACTATAAAAGAGTCACCCCGCAGGAAAGACTCTTCCCACCTGTATACACAACCTGATGAAGGTCATGATATAGATGGGCTAACATGCATGATCCCCATGCATATCTGGTACGGTGGAGAAGCATGTCCTCCAAGATCCGACCCCACCCTAATGATAGTCCCTTTGACCTGCGATCAGGACAAAGGAAACAACCGATCATCCCTGCCAAAATTGATGGTAGTGGGGCATACCTCTCCGTCATCTCCTTCCAGGGAATCTCATATCCGCAGACATGAGGATCCTAGAAGACTCGTCTCAAAGTCTCTATACCCCCAATCTCCTTGTGATCATAAATCACAACCTCTCCAACCACAAGAATACCCAAAATCTTGTAGACATCCTCTGGCGTCACTGTAATCTCTCCTGTCGGCAAATGGAAGGTGTTGTGCTCGTTGTGCCACTGTTCTGCTAGGGTAGCCAACAGTCCCTTGTTGACCCGATACTGCGGGATACTCAACAGAGCTCTCAAGCCACACTAGTCTATCACTGCCAAATCATCAGGGGACAGTTGGGGAATCATCTCCTATGTCTGCGGAAATCTCTCTCTGATCTGAAGGAGACCAAAATCCTCCTTTACAAAATTATCAATCAAGCAAGCAAAATAAATTAGCAAATGAATATCATCAATCAATCAATACATCAAGCAAGTTTACATCACACCTAATTTTTTTTTCATATCGCATGGAAACAAATTTAACAGTCATCATGACTTAATTTGACTTTCAAACAGGAAAGCAAATCTATCATCTAATTTATTTTTCATATCGCATGGAAACAAATTCAATAGTCATCATGACTTAATCTATTTGACTTTCAATCAGGAAAGCAAATTATCATCTCTATTTTGTTTTTCATATCGCATGAAAGCAAAATTTATCAAATCTATTTGTTCTTCAAGCACGAAGGCAAATTTATCAAATCTATTCATCGATGATATTCAAATGCATAAAAAATCTATTGTTTAATCTAGCAACAATCATCAAGCATGCATCAATTTTCTTTTTAATTGTAAAATTGGCAAAAATTCATAAATGCACTAAAATAGTCAATCAATGCGCTAAAACCATGAATGCGCTATTTTATTCCATGGATGCACTAAAACAGTCCACGGATGCGTCGTTTCATGTATGCGCTAATTCATTAATCAAATGTGCTATAATAGTGCATGGATGCGCTAAATCACCTATGTGCTACTTTATCATTGTCCACAGGCAGGTTTCATGGATGCACCATTTTATCTATCCTATGCATGAGCTTGGATGCGCTAAACTATCTACCATATGCGCTAAAAGACCTATCGCATGCGCTAAAACAAAATTTTGAAATTTGAAAAAATTCGAAAAAACATCTAAAACGCATAAAATTTTTACGGAGAGGTTTGGATCGACTTACCGGAGGTCCATACGTCAGTGGTCTCTGATGACGACGACCTCGCTTGAATCTATGGCTCTCATACGAGATTGGCATCACTTTTATCTCTCTCAGAGCTCCAATTTTTCTCAAAGGTTACTGTTCAAATGAAAGTGACATTTCACCTTTTTCATCTTTTAAAGGGGTAAAAATAGCATTTATTACTGGGCAAAGTGCTATTTCGAGAGTTAAATCACCATTTTTCTCCGAAATCATCTGAATATCTTCCAAATCAGTCTCATAATCATTCTCATCACGCGATTCATCTCTCGAGGGGGCACATAGCATCATCAACAATTTTTCAAAGTTAGGGGCAAATTCTTTGAAGCAATGCATAAAACACATCACTTCAAAGAGGGGCAAAATGTACACATTTAAAAATGGTCACAGTCGATCAAACCTGTTAATTAATTAAATATGAATTATTTAATTAATGTTTCTTAAGTCTTCTACATATAAATAAATTTAATTATTTATTTATATTGTTCATTTTCTAATTCTTCTAAATTAATTAAATAAACGAACTTTATTTAATTAATGCTATCTTCCTCTTAATTAATTAAATAAATTTTACAATTTATTTACATTAATTATCAAATTTTAAATTCTAAATTTAAATGATTATTCTTCCCTCCACATTTAATTAAATATTTTCAATCTTTAATCATTTTCCAAATTCCCACTTCTCTCACAAAAATTAAATATTCTTAATATTTAATTACAAGGCTTTTTCCTTTTCTCATAATTAAATATTTACAATATTTAATTAAAGCCTTTTCACATTTCTCTCACACATAATTAAATATTTATTTAATTATGAGAGACACCTTTCAATTTGTCTCTTCATTTTCTGTCTCTCGGAATTCTATCTTTTCGAATTCTCGATCTCTCACCGTTCATTTCAATAGGTTTGAACTCGACCGTCGATCTTGGCCAATCGAATTCCTACCTTCAAAAATCTATAAATACAGCTCTTTCATGAACTAAAAAGGACCTCGAATCTCATACTTTCATGCATAGTTATTATAGTTGCATATTAAGCATTTCATAACATTTCAATTCAATAAGCTCAATCTTGTAGATGCATATGCATTTTAATAATCTCATTCTCTCAAGTGCCATTCTATAAGCTATGTTTGCACAACTGAGAGCAAACATATTGAAGCGAAACCTTGGAGATAGAGGACAATGGAACGAATTTGAAGAAGCTACTGTTTAGAGTTTGCGTTTAATTTATTTATTTAGTTTTCTTCAATCTAATGTTTCATTGGTGTATTAGATTAGATTCAATTTAATAAACCCATTTTCTCATACACAATAATCATAATAACTCAAAACCATTCATTGCACAACTTCATAATATCACATAAGATTCTACTAGAATATCTTATTCATGAAATCATGATTAAACAATAAACATTGTCTATATACGAACAACGACCAACTAAAAAAATCTGGTACATATAGGCATGGGGGAAGTTTATTAAAATAAGGACTCTAAACTAAAATCATAAATCACCACTCCCTATATATCAGAATGTGATAAAGACTAAGAAATCTATAACTAAAAAATGAAGAAGATTCCAAGTAGAACTGAGACTCTGTTATAATAGAACTGGAATGTGGATTGTTTGAATTAGTCATGCTAGACTCCTAACTGCAACATGGTTCTTTTCCTTCAACATATTTATTGGACATCATAATGATGCAAAATCATCTTCATTAAGTGCCTCCATGTTGTAGTTGTTGCACTCAGTTTATTTTGGAACCTCCCCTGCTCTATTGTTTGAGAAATCCTTTGGTTGCAGGCTACAAGCTACCTCCTCTAGCTACAAAGAGTTAGTTCATAACACATGTACACAATATTAAAAACCATAACTAAGAACAAATATCCATTACAATTCATACATATCCACACATAAATTATGCAATAACCATCACATCATAACCATATTTCCATATACTTTAAATTAGGTTCAAGGTTGTATAATAAGCATAAAAGATAGCATAGTATAAGAATATGCACAAGATAAGTGTTTGATAATGTCTATGAACTTGCATAAAAACATAAGAAAACTATCTAATGATTGGAATCATTAGGAATCAAGATCATCAAGCTTGAGGAGGATAATGCAATGAGGAAAAGGGTGAAGAACTCTCGTAGGAGGGGAAAATAGAAGAATTCTATGAGGAGGAGTTGCAAGAAGATGAAAAGGTAGAAGAAAGATAAATATGAGAGACTTGAAGAAGAAACTCCTAAAGAATAAAAGGATGATAAAGGAAAAGATAAGGTATTTAGAGAAGAAGAGAGTAAAGAAGATAATACAATGCAGGAAATAGACCATGAGAGGTCTATACCCACTTCTTCTTCTCCAATGATAATGCCAACATGGTTAGAAGACCAATTGAAGGACAAAGATCCTCTTGTTAGGGACTTGAGAGCTAGTTTTGAGGCTATTTTGGCACAAGTAGAATAAACAAAGGAGAAGAAGAAAGCTAAATTTTTCTCATGCATCACAAAGGATACCTTGAGATCAAGTAAAATACACGTGGATGTACCGTTGGAAGATAAGGATGCTACCAACATTTTCCCCTTTGAATACAACATTACTTCTATTGACATTGGGCCAAAAAATAGGACTTAGGAGATCGATGAATTCCTAGGGTCAATCTTGAATATTCTAAGGATATCGGATGAGGATCAAGCCACCAAGAAATAACTCAAAGCATAGGTTTTTGAATTGATTGCCTTCATTCAACACTTTCTCACCCTAAAGAAAAGCATTCTTGGTGTTGTTTTTGTCCCCACACTTCTATCAAAAGAGGATGTCATTAGAATGGAGCAAATGAAAACATGAGCCCAAGTAGCTTTAGAATGGCTCAACGACATTGTTTCCACTAGTGATCAAGTAATAAGTGTAGAAAAAAAGATGCACTATAATTTCTTGATTATGAGGAAGGAAATTGATAAGGAAATTAAGGGTTGTGCTATCTTCTTGAAGTACCATGAGTGGACATGTCCCAAATTGTAGGTCACTAAAAAAACAATTGTAGAAAGGAAAGTATTTTGATAAAGGACTAGATCAAGGAACCAACATTTTAGTTGCATGTGCTTGATTTCCATAGGGAATTATTACACAAGTTTTTCTAGATCTTAGAGTGATTGTTGATAGAATTAATGAGTTGTTGTTTGATTGTGACCAGTTCCTCAGTGATATGGATGGGGTTACTATCTCCTTAGATAAGTTGAATGATGTTGTTCTTAAGTAGAATTGGTAGAAGAAAGTACAAAATAAGCCCATTAAAAATTTGGACAAAGGATCTTTAGATGTTGCTGCCAAGTTTTTAACAATATCAGAAGAGGTAATCAGATAGAGGAGGGCTTGCATGGATTGACATAGAGAATTTATGGAGGGGTACAAGGCTCTAGGCTAACAAATTCATGCTACCTAGCTATCGCCTGATGAAAAATTGATTGTAGTTCTCTTTGGTTTTGTCAAACTTGATGTAAAGGAAAAGGATATTGCAAATTTTGTAATTGATGATAAATTTCTATAATTTCCAGCCAATTGTAAAGTTAGTTGCATGAAAGTGCATGCACCTAGCATTTAGGGCATTTTTTAGAAAATATTTAATGTAAAATATATTAGGATATTTTACATTCTCTTAGGTTCACATGTGACACTATTTTAAAATTGGGGATAGTTGTAAGTGTATTTAATGCGCCCTAAATATTAAATGCATGGTTAATCTTGGCCCTTGGTGTTGAGTTAATCTCCACCATTTGTTTTATAAAAATTCTCTATAAAAGGAATCCTCCTCTCATTTGTAAGGGGTTGAACATGAATTCTTGTAATAGAATTTTGGAAGCAATACAAGTGAAGGAATTGAAGTGTTGGTGATCTTTCCTTGTTATTTTTGAGTGCATGCATGGTTACCTCTTCTAGTTTATTTTTAGATTATGTTAGTTTCAATTTAGTTTTTATAGTGGTAAAGTGTTAAAGGTATCTCATAAATTTCCTGCTCACACCATTTGTAGCTTGCTGATTGTGAATTACAGTGCATGGTTAGTACTGTTGGTGAACAAATTTGTCCTTTATAAGATTAAATATAAAATGAATATAATTCCTAAGAAGGACTAATCAATTCACAAAATTTGGAGAAACCACCATTGCATTGGTAATCTTCCTTTAAAATTTAAGTGAGGTACAACTCCCTCTTCTAATGTAATTTTTTTTTTTAAATGTATAAAATAGGGGTATGCTTTCGAACATAAACATGAAAAGAAAACTAAAACCTATTCATACCCATGAAATAGATGTGAAGGAAAGTGATTCAAAACTAGAAAAACTACTTCAATGTTGAAAGGGATGAGAAAACAATTATTATTGTAGCTCATAGACTAGACTATCAATTCTTACCGACTCAACTCAATAAAATCTTAATCATTCACTTTAAATTATAAATGAATTAAACACCACTAAAAAACACATCCTCACAAGGAAGGAATATCCAAATGTTCATCTAATATCATAGAATTATTCATAAACATTAGTATCTAACTCACAATTTACTACATAAAGACAATAAACATTCACAACAATGAATTAAAACTGTAAAATTTGATCCTTCTATAATGATCAATGCTAAATCATGCATCACAATGCAAGGGGGTTCAAAATATCAGACCCTTGCAACGTCAAATAATGCATATTTATAGTTTTTAGAACATAATTGTCATCAATTTCTTTGAAATAACTAAAAATAATTGATTTTTGGAAGAATCAAAATAATCAAGTTTGAAATACTTCTAAAGAAAAAACAAGAGAAAATTAAAATCATCTATTGTTGATTTGGCTAGGTATGTGAAGTGGAAGGAGTCTCTCCTTCAAGAAATATTTACTGAGTAGTTGTCACACATACTTGGTAATCCTTCAAAGACATCACAACAGTACAAATTTATGTCTACTACGAGACAATTACATTCCTCATCCTCAACTGCCAAGTGGCTTTGGAAATTCAAATTGGATCCATTTTGCGTGTGATGAGTACATGGGAGTCCTTGTACCATGAAAATTTCAAATCAATTCTAGATAGCCTCTTTAACACCTCATTGTCAAATATGTGTTCCCTTGAATAAGTGTTAACTTCTTTGAAGAAAGCATCCTTTAATTCCTCGAATGTGGCGGGCCCCTAGTTATCACCTTTCATCATTGGTTAGCTGAAGTCAAAAAAATTCTTGGTGAAATTATTGTTCAAATGACCACATTCCTTTAGTAATCTTGTTTTCTCTAAGAAAATAAACTTATAACTTCCAATTTTTGTGCTATACTTTTTTTGACATGACAACCTAAGTATCTTATTTAGATGAGACAATGTTCTCAGAAGCAACCTTTTCCATGCCCATTGTAATGATATCAGTCAACTCATGATCAATCTATAGCCAATGCATTTCCTCATGCTTACAATTGACTAATTCAAATTTGATCGAATTCCTTAACACCAAAAACTCATCATATACCTTTCTTAACTTCTCAATAAAAGGAGATCATTTTTATTTAATCTCAAGTATCCAACTTTGGACTACTTTCACATAATAACTATCATTTTGGATTTCACTCATCATAACCTTCCTAGAAATTGAATTGGGATCAAAGGCAAGACTTTCTTGACTGAAAGGTTGAGGAGAGAGATTTGTTAGATTCCTAAGGCAATTTGATAAAAGCTCTATGGATTTCTTTAGCTCATCTTTATCTTGTTAATATTTCTCCGTTCTCTCCACTAACCTTGAGGTTGTGACCTGAAAATTATGAATGTCTCCATCCTTATTAGGAGGGCCTAAGTCTACTTTGGTCACACTATAGTTTGCTATAGTGTCCTGGATAGGATCCCTTTGTATAGAAGGTTGAGAAAATTCCATAATCAAATGTCTAGAAGTTTCATCTTCCATTAACCTAACAGTAGTTTTCAATTTCTTTACCTTTGGTGTTTTCTGTAAAAAATTTCCTACTACATCCTCTTTTTGGTAAAATGATAGGCATTGTCTTCCTTTTACTTGAGAGGGAATTTTCTAACCAAGATGGTGTAGATGGAGGACCATCCATGTTTTGAGAAGTTCTAGGTGTGGAGAAACAAAGGGCTCTATTGAGAAAGGGAGATCTCATTACATTATGTGTTCTTGAAGGAGAAGAAACTGAAGCTTTACCTCTCTGCATATCTCCTTCTGGTTTACCTTAAGATTTCTTAGGTTCTTGAATGTGAGTTTCTAAGAATTCCCTGATAGCCTTATTTTATTGGTTTCTTTCCTTTCATTGTCCCTCAACATCATCATCCCTTTGTTCTTCAGCCATGACATTGGAAAGATGACCTTCACCACATATTTGTTCAAGTCCTTTACCCTTCTTGGGAGGATCATCCCCATTTACACTATTTCCTGAAAGAGACGTGATTTGTATTGGTGATGTTGGCACATGAGACATTGTTCTTGCATGACTAGCATATGTTTGTTCTCAAACTCCTTTATTCTCTTTTTATGGGGCTTTAATAGTTTCCCATTTCTTTTTGGCTAACCAAACTTGTGTCATTTTCAAGATTGTTGAAGTTCTGACTTGAATATCTTCAATTTGTTCACTGTTCTAGTCCATATGTGGCAAGGGTTGTGTCCATCTCTGTTGAATATAGGTTGGATCAATTAAATTAGAGTCTTCATCCTGTATTCCCCTTATGTTCCAACCCATCTTAGAGTTGAATATCTATGCCAAGGAGAGCCTCATCTAATCCCTTTTCCTTACTACATTGTCATCCATACAATCTGCCCAAAAATCTTCAAGGTTAGGAATATGATGATAAGTGGGACCAAGGTAAAGATGATCCCTTACATAATTTTTTCTATCGAATGGGAAAATTCTCTCATAAGTGCTAAAGGAGAACTTTTCAATTTCTCTTTTCAAGTTAAGGGAATCAGACTGAGACCTATATTCATAATACCCTAAAGCAATTGGGAATTGAATCCCAACCTTCCTTCTATCAACACACCTCTTGTTCACCTCCACAATTTGATGAAAATATTCTATTAGGATGAATTTATCCTCCAAATATTTGGGTATCTTAAGAGGTAAATCATCAAATCTACCAACTCTTAGCTAAGTAAATGTCTAAAATTGGATGAAAAGGCTACCATATTTGGTAATTGTTGTCATTTCTATATAGTCATAAAATTGCACCCCTCGTAATTTCGCATACATTCTTGTATCCGCTTTAGTGTCCACTCCCTTAATATCTTGTGTAGGCCCATTTTAGACCCTGCATCAACATTTTCCCCTCTCAAGATGATCCAACACCCCTTTTTAGCAACTACCCTTACGTACCAGCTTTGTGTTAAACCTAATACTTCTCCCATTTTTGTTGTTTTGTAGTGTGATGTGTTTGAACACTAGCGCATCACATGGAAATATGTATGTCGCGCTAGCATATTGCAAAGTTTCAATATTTAAATGATCTTTTCCATGCATGCTTGCCACTTTTCATCTCATTTTTTTGGTGGTAACAACCTAGGATGCCCTAAAATGGCTCAAGAAGCTTCTTTTCCCTCCTATTCTCTCTTTTTAATCCATTCTTTAAATCCATTTGGCTCTCCTTGGGTTCTACCTTGAAGTCTCCTCTTCTTTATCACTCTCTCTTAATGCACAACTCCATACAATTTTCTACAAAAACACTCCCCATCTCTTTCAACTCCCTCTTTTTAGATCCTTTGGCACTTATAGCTTCATATCCCTTATTTCATTCTTGTGAGCATCTTGCGATTCAATATCCCCTATCTTTGCATTGTTACAAGATTTTCACTTATAGCTAAATCGGGTAGAGCTTATAGGTTTGAATTGAAAGAAGAAAGGGTACATTTTAATCTTTCCTATATTACATTCAATTGCATGAATGAAATAATCCAAAAGATTAAATTTTACAAATTACTACATTCATACAAGTGCATGTAAAATAAGAAGGATTTGCACAAATATTTTCTGAACAGAGTAGTAATCTTTATTGACTGTAAAAATGTACATTGTCTCACACAAGCAATGCAACCAAATTTATTATTCAATGAAATTGAAGAAAAGTAAATAGATGAGTAGTTAAATAAAAGTAATTGTGCCTATAAGGAGGGAAACCAGTCATTCCCTGAGAATGACTAGTTCACGATGTGTTGTCTTTTGCTGCTGCTGCCCTAAGCTGCTTGTGTCCCTCCTAGCTTCATATTGCTCCTAGTTCTTGCATCTGGAAATAGCAATGATGTTAGATAAATTCTCTAAGCAATGAAAAATCTCAAAAATTATATGAACAAACACCTATGCATGTATAAACTGATCTCAATGTGCATTAAATAAGCAATGCATACTTTAGATGTCTAAGAAAATCATCAAAGTCATCAAACACACCTAAAACATGCACATGTTTTCTCTAACTTTTTTTCTTCATGTGTAGGTATATGAAAAATAATCTTATTCTTCTTCTTTATCTAATTAAACCATGTGGGATTAAGTGTAACTCCCACAAGGGTTGAGCCCAACGTGCTTCTTTGTTATTTTTTACATAAGCATTGAAAGAGGGTTCATCTCTTTATGGTTTTATTGAACAAGAACACATCAATTATGGTAGTGAGTGTTTATAACTATCAAAAGTGATATATAATTGCCCAATGTAAATAAAAAAGGATGATTTTACACCATGGAAAACAAGGGTGATTAGTTACGACATAGTTCTTTTGCATCAATTGGAAATGATAAGAAAAGATTATTCATCACTACACAGGTCAATTCCATGCATTGTCAAGTTGTCAAGAGATGAAAATGACCTTTATGTCACTAGGTTTTGATGACTGCCTTGAAAAGGGAGTGAAGGATATGGTAGTCTTAGGGAAGTTTGTAAGTGGAAAAAGAACATAAGGATGGAGAAGTTCCAATAGATGCACAATTTATTGGCAAAGATAGTGGCTATGAATCTATGGGGTCAATCAATTAGCCAAGTATGGAGGGTGATTTTATAGTCTTATCAAAAGGTAAGGGACAAAGTTAATGAAAAAGTATTCATGACAGAGCCACCATGAGTCCTCACCACTACAATCACAAAGGGGCAATGGTTACTCGATTCCTTGGACTCTACAGGTGGTCAACAATGTTTTGAATCATGCATTAGTGGTAGGGTTTGAGAGAAGTAGAGGAAGATTAGAGAAAGTGACAATACTCATGAAATTCAAGTGAACATCTCATGGAAGCCATGAATAACAGTGATGGATGCAAGGTTAATTATCCAAGGAAGCTACCAAGATATATCTTTGAGTGAGATTGATTGGAAAATTTAACAATCATGTATAAGTATTTAAAGGTAAAAAAATGAACATGAATTCTTTCTCAAGGTCTAAGAAATGTTTGATGATAGTGCTATTTGACAATGATGATCCTTGTGCAAGAGGGAAGAGAAAAAATAGAGATAGGTTCCAAGATTAAAATGGAGAAACAGTTGCAGATTTCTCAATCTTGGAGTCAACATTAAATGATCACTAATGGACAGCCAACTATTGTTGTGGGTTGAGATGGATAATTACCATATAAAGTCAGTATGAAATAAGGATCTCTTGTGCAGTCACCAATCAAATTAATTTGATAATTAAAACACTTACAATGATAGTTTTCATTTATTAGCTAAGCTATGGTTTTCACCTTGGATCTGAGTAGTGAGCTAAGCCAATTAGGACAGACTAAGAAATACTTCTACATAAAATAGCTTGTTATCAATGCATGAGAATAATAGAGACACGTGTATCTCTGTATGCAAAAGTTTAATCATGGATGTATGGCTGCAATAATGTGAAGAGATATGATGTAGAAAATGATCTCCCTTTTTCTTAAATGATACTTTAAAAGGTAGTATGGCAGTTATATCAGGGCATGGTACAATGAAGGTTCAAATTGTAAATAATTCTATGAGTATGATACTTCACCAAGTAATCTCACAAGGGGTAGATATTTTTTATATTTGTCCATAAGTGTTGAGGAATGACAAGCCATGAAGTCTCTAACAAGTAATAGTGTGGATGAAGGTGAATACCAGGAGTTGGTCATGTGGAGAAATTCCTTGATTTTTTCTCATTCAAATAATAAGGCCACTCAAAGCATGAAGTGCAAAGCTATATTTACAATGTCAGGACATGAGTTTTATGCATTGGTTGAGAAAATCAAGTATCTACAACATTTTTTGTACAAAAGTAAGTAGAAATACCCATTTTTTCTATATATTTTGAAGAAATTACAACATTAAAAAAATCAATAGAAATAATGCTACGGAAAAGAGAAAAATTCTTGAAATTTGTATTTGGAACACATAGCCGAAACTTTTCTTCTGTTCTTTCTACTAAGGAAATTCTTCAAAAAGTACAAGGCATCACAAAGATATCAAAGTTGACCATGTTTGTTTTTTAAATCAACAGGAAATGAAGCACAAGAGACAAGGAAATCAACATAAATCAAGTGATATTGGGAAAATGGTATGAGTTTCATAGTAGAAGGCTTACCTAAGGTCGATGTTGCATTTTTTGCATGAAATCTGTTGGAGAAGCCTCTAGGTTTCTAGAATCTTCCATGAGAGATCTTCTACAGAGTTCAACTCCATGAACCCTCTGGTGGTGATGCATTCATTTTTTCAAAAGGATCAAAATAGGAAATGAAATTTTTTTTGCAATGTGTTTCGTTTATTTTTCTTTAGGGTTTCTTACCCTAGCTTTGACTAATTGATGAAGGTATTTTTACCTTCTATTTTAAAAATTTAATACTAATGTAAGTTGTGGTCTATTTGTTCCTTAGAGGATTTCATATTCTCTATGTGTTATCCATCATATGCTAGGAGTGTAAGTATTTCAAAGACTTATTTTCTTGCATTTTGTCTTCTCATATAGGTCGAGCCTTATGATTTTATTTTATTTATTTTTGCATCAATTTAGAATTGTAAATATTTTGAATTTAATGACATAATTATGAATCATTGAGTCAATTTGCTATCTTATATGCAAGAATAAATTATTATGCCTTGTGAGTACGACTATGGATAAGTTTGAAGATTTGTTTCACTTTATGATCATGGAGAGCATATAGGGTTGTTTGAAGGAGTTTGCAAAAATGTGCCAAAGATGTAGGGGTGTGTTTACTCACCTTGTTTTTTGGGATGAGAGATTTTTGGAGGATTTTTTGCATGCTTTTATATTTGACATGGTCAAACTTGACCATTTCAACATTTTTGAGCCTTTGTGGAGAAGATTAACATGGTATATTTTTGGCTTTATTGGTGCATCCGACCCAAGGAAGTTTCTTCTTCCTTCTTTTGTGGAACTGTTTGGAGATATAAATATTGCTTTTGTAACTCATTTTTGACAGAGTTTAGATTATGCAGTTGGGGACTTAGTGACTTTTACAGTCCTTTGGCATAGTATTTGACATTTTTTGTAACTCTTGGAATATGGAATACAGTTTATACCTTGAAGATAGTTGGCAATGGAATTTTATCCTTCTTATTCTTGTAGTTCTTGTGTATATCAAAAAGATTGATCAAGTTATTAGTGAAATTATCCTTTTTTCCTTATATCTTTGTCTCTTAATTTGCACCTTTTTCTACAAAAATCTCATTCTCGCAGGTTGCTAGGAGTGTCTTGAAAATGCATATAACTTTTAATTGTGAACTCATTTTCCATTTATGACTTTATGTATTATGTCCTCTTAGTGAAATATTAATGGAAAAGCTATGTTGCAATGAGTTGTGCAAGTGTTTTTCACTATCAGTCAAAATCAAGTGTCATAGTTTTCTGGTTTTCATGTTCACTTTAAATTTTGGTGTATCACTTTAGATTTCCTTTAAGTTTCAACTTTTCCATTTTTAGTCTTTTTAAAGTTATCCTTCTCCCTTTTCCTTAAAAATTTAGTAGCTCAAGTGATAACCAACTAGGAATCCGACCTTCTCTGGAGGTTTGGCCTCATTTAAGGTACCCACACCTTGGGATCATTCCCATGTTTCACTAGATCATTGAATTTTGAATTCAATAGGGTGCAAATTTTAGTGATAACAATTTTTGGCACGCTCGATGGGACAGAGAATTGACAGTTTTAGTCCCTTTTGTATTATGCATTACTATTGTTTGGTGTGTACATCAATACTTTCTGCCTTTAGAGGCAAGTTTTTAACATACCTAGCGACTCCAAGCTAAAAGTAACTGGTTTCAACAGTCTCAGTGCTAGTTTCATGGTAATATGTCTTACCATTCACCATTTCACAAAATTTTTATCTATAAACCTTCTTATCTACCATATCAAAGCAATCATGCTACTAATTGCATAGAATATCACTAGCAAAGAAAATTTTCTAATGAGTCTCAAGGTTTTGATAATGTGAACATGGACGATATGTCCTTGTATTTCCAAAAACAGTTTGATGAAATCAATAGGCAGCAAGAAGAGCTTTCTTATCAAGCTTGTATTCATCAACAAGAGGTGGAGGCACAAAGAGGGTCCTATTCAATGCAAGAGAATGTAGTTTTTGAACAAAGTTAGCCCAACTCTCCTGAAGAATAATTCTCTCAAATGCCCCAATCAACTGCCACCTTTCCAAATCCTTTCTTTGAGGAAGGGTTTCACTTTCCAAGGTTTAATGTATTACTCTTCAAACATAATGAGTATTCTTTTGAAAAGGAAGTGGAAAAAGAACAACCCATTGATCCAGGCAACTTACTCCTTTGGGAAAAGATTAGAGAGGTAAAAAATTTACATTTAGATATAAAGTATTATCAATTACAATAACAAAGGATTGGACAACAAGAAAACATTAGACAATGTGCTGAGTTGTTGATTGATGATCATTAGCAAGAAAATGGAGCATTGGATCATGTAAAAGAGCATACAATTGAACCTGATACCTTCTTCCAGGATATGGGTTTCAATATGTTTGAACATTTTGTTGAGGAGGAAGGGATTCACTTTCCAAGGTTCAATGTATCATGCTTCAAACAAAATGAATCTTTTGTTGAAAAGAAAGTGGAAGAAGAGCAACCCATTGATCCAGACAACTTACTCCTCTGGGAAAAGATTAGAGAGGTAAATATTTTAAATTTAGCTATAAAGTGTTATCAATTACAACAAAAAAGGATTGAAGAACAAGAAAACATTAGAAAATTTGGTGAGTTTTTGATTAATGATCATCCAGAAGAAAATGGAGCATTGGATCATGTAAAAGAGCATAAAACTGAACTTGATACCTTCTTCCAGGATATGATTTTTGATATCTTTGAACATGTTGTTGATGAGGAGGCTAGTATGGAGCTTTATGAAGAGGTATGTACAAATATAATTGAACAATTTTTTTCAATGTCTGAAGAAAAAGAACCTGACTTGTTAGAGGTTGACAAGCATGTTGATCTAGAGCGGTAGGTTCACAAGATTCAGAAATTGCTGAAGCAAAAATAGGAGTATGGTTCTGATAGAGAGGATTTCATTCTCTCAGATCAAGAAACTTCTCATGAACCTGCTATGCAAGACCTTATCTGGTGGGAGGAGCTCCCTTTCTGCTGTATAATAGAGCTTGAAGTTAATTTATTAGATGAAAATTTGTTTCAAGAAGCTTCATCATTGTTTGAGTTTTTTCCTTCCTTCATTGAAGAGGACAAGCTTGAGTTGAAGCTTGGATGATAATGAGGAGTTCGAGTTTGAGTCAACTATTCTTAATATTCTTCTAGGATCTGATAGCTTTGATGAGTTATTAGCTACCCTGGTGGAGGATGATTTCCATTGACAATGGAGGAAGAATCACCATGGCAAGTTAATATGCAAGGTGAAGGTAATGCTATAGTTTCTAATCATTTAGATTGTCTTCTCTCTAGTTCAAACATGGCCACAAAGCAAGATGACCATGAAAATTAGGAAGGAAGAAAGGAAACCAGCATTGACAGTTCAAAGTTTTCTCATTCAAGAGGTTGTCTTATCAGATATTTGGTGAGCATGGAGGCCGTTGAGGTACCAGAGGTCATGCTTGCACCCAAGCATGAGGATGCAATTAAGGAAGAAGCTAATTTTGGAGTTGTATCTAAAAATGATCAAGTTCAGCTCACTTGTCCAAGACAGGACAACAATAAGCATGATCGAAATCAAGGTGTAAGTGAGATTATTTTCATTTTCATGAAACACTGTAACAATATATTAAATATTTGGTTTTCTTTCATCTTTTCAACAATATATAATCATCTAATGCATCAGTTGCTGATTAGGGAGGGTTTTTATTTTGCAAAGCTAGTCAGTGGTTTTTTTTGACCAGTTTCTTTGCTGGTTAGTTTAGGTTAGCATAGGTTTAATTTTTTAGGCTTCAATTCCCTAAGTGTTGTTTCAGCACAGTTAGGTAGTTCCCTTTCTACATTTTTTTTTGAATAAGTTCCAAGGTGTGATTCATACCGATCTATTGAGTTACAAAAGTTTTGAGTTTGTTTCCTAAGTCATAAGCCTAGTTTGTGAGTGACTCCATGCCCAAGGATAGGTCTAGGAAACTGGTCGGGATTTTTATCAGGCAAACATATCATAGATGTCACCAAAAATATTACCAAATTTTCACTTATAGCTCAATCAGGTAGAGCTTATAGGTTTGAATTGAAATAAGAAAGGGTACATTTTACTCTTTCCTATATTACATTCAAGTGCATAAATGAAATAATCCAAAAGATTACATTTTACAAATTACTGCATTCATACAAGTGCATGTAACATAAGAAGGATTTACACAAATATTTTCTTAACAGAGTAGTAATCTTTATTGAATGTAAAAATGTACATTGTCTCACACAAGCCATGAGACTGAATTTCTTATTCAATGCAATTGAAGAAAAGTATATACATTAGTAAGTAAATTAAAGTAAATGTGCATATAAGGAGGGAAACCGATCATTGCCTGAGAATGACTGGTTCACGGTGTGTTGTCTTGTGCCGCTGCTGCCTCAAGCTGCTTGTGTCCATCCTAGCTTCATATTGCTCCTCGTTCCTACATCTGGAAATATAAATGATGTTAGAGAAATGATCTAAAAAATAAAAAATCTCAAATATTATATGAAAAATACATATGCATTAAATGAGCAATGAATTATTTATATGTCTAAGAAAACCATTAAAGTCATCAAACACACCTAAAACATGCACATGTTATTTTCTAAATTTTTGGCTTCATGTGCAAGTATATGAAAAATAAAGTTGATGTTCTTATTTATATAATTAGAACATGTGGTATTAAGTGTGGCTCCCACAAGGGTTGAGCCCAACAAGCTGCTTTTTTATATTTTACAGAAGCATTGAAAGATGGTTCATCTCTTTATGGTTTTATTGAAAATGAACACTTCAATAATGGTGGTGAGTGTTTATCACTATCAAAAGTGATATATACTTTCCCAATGTAAATCACAAAGGATGAGTTTATACCATGGAAAATAGGGGTGATTCATTATGACATGGTTCTTTTGCATCAATTGGAAATGATAAGAAAGGAATCTTCATCACTACACAGGTCAATGCCATGCATTTTCAAGTTGTCAAGAGATGAAAATGACCTTTATGTCAGTAGGTTTTGATGATTGCCTTGACAAGGGAGTGAAGGATATGGTATTCTTAGGACAGTTTGGAAGTATACAAATCACATAAGGATGGAGGAGTTCCAATAGATGCACAATTTATTGGAAAATATAGTGGCTATGAATCTATGGGGTCAGTCAATTAGCCAAGTATGGAGGATGATTTTATAGTCTTATAAAAAGGTAAGGGACAGAGTTAATGAAAAATTATTCATGAAAGATCTGCCATGAGTCCTCACCACTGCAATCACAAAGGGGCAATGGTTACTTGATTTATTGGACTCTTCATGTGGTCAACAATGGTTTGAATCATGCATTAGTGGTAGGGTTTGAGAGCAGTAGAGGAAGTTTAGAGAAAGTGACAATAATCATGGCATTCAAGTGAACATCTCATAGAAGCCATGAATAACAATGATGGATGCAAGGTTAATTCTCCAAGGAAGCTACCAAGACATATCTTTGAGTGCGATTGATCGGAATATTCAACAGTCTTGTACGAGTATTAAAAGGTAAGAAATGAACATGAATTTTTTCTCAAGGTCTGAGTAATGTTTGATGACAATGATATTTGAAAATGGTGATCCTTGTGTAAGAGGGAAGTTCAAAAGAAGAGATAGGTTCCAAGATGACAATGGAAAAATTGTTGCATATTTCTCAATCTTGCAGTCAACATTAAATGATCACCAATGGCCAACCGGTTGTTGCTATGGGTTGAGATGGATAATCACCATATAAATTCAATGTGAAATAAGGATCTCTTATGCAATCACCGATCAAATGAATTTGACAATTCAAACACTTATGTTGATGGGTGTTTTAGCACTTTCTCAACATAGGTAACACATAGTTGCATCACCTCTCTTGAAAGGAAATCTCCAACAACAAGTTGCTGAAAATTACCTCAAGGTCTCTCGCATATCAATTCATGACAATGCTTGGAATATCTCAATTGTTTGAATGTGATCTTACTAGTAATCACAGGGAAGACTTATGTGATTTAAGTTGGGAGGAATTGGTTCATTTAATGGAGTTCTTGAGATGGGAAGTTACTGTAAAAAATTTGTAGGTTCAAACAACAGTCTAAACTCCTATTTTAACTTCAGATTTGGTTTTACAATGTGCAATGAACCTTGTTAAAAGTTACTATTAAAATAAGGGAAAAAGGGGGGGTAGGGAAGAGAAGAAGTTCCTGGATCTGAAACTAGCAATGAAAAGTAACAATGGAGTTTGCTACAATGGGCCAGCCTTCCCAAGACTTAGTTCCACTTAACCAAGAAAGTCTACAGTATCATGAAACTAGTGCAATCTTCTAAGGTTTGCAGATTTCAGCTTTTCATCCACCATGAATATGAATAAAGAGATGATATTTAAGTACTGAAATAATATATAGTTCAAACTAACTTTGCACAGTTGTATATCATCAATATGCAGCAAAAAGAATGAACTAAGAAGAGGTCAACACCATAGCAATCTTTAGCATCAATGAAAAACATCTAACTAATCTATTAAAGCAAACTAAAACACATAGAACAACTAAGTAAATCTACTCAAATTCACTAACTAAGAGAAGAAGAATCATGCAACATGAAGTTGGAACTCAAGAATCCACCAAATCAATGAATTTCTATTAACATTGCAGCAACATGTATTTACAACAACTCAACTCTCTCTTGGAAATGCTAGGAGACCCCCTATTTATAGTTTTCCAAAAGCAGAATGAGTGGCCAAGATTTAATCTCATTGTGTGGCCAAGATTAATTTTACATTAGGGTTTCACCTACCCCCAAATATATATCAATTTAAAAATACATTTTATCTTTTAGCCTATTTTTTCTTCTTGTGGAGCAACACTATAGCTCTTTTGTCCTCTAGCTAATTATTGTTTGTTGTGGCTACACTGTGAGGAACTCATCATCTATGATAGGATTTCTAGCCTCCTTTTGTAATGTGGCATACTCCACAAATTTTTCAATCAATACCTTGAGCTTGTCGCACTCCATTATATTGGATTGGATTACTTGAAATATCAATTTCTTTGATCGGCCCATGATTTTCTCCCAATTCTCCATGAACTTGGGTGTAGACTTGATTATTTGCTTGGAATAAACAAAGGAATTGGTGGTGAAGTCCATGAAATATACTATTAGCACACCCACCAATCTCGTTTCCATCTTCTTATGGAAATACAACCTAATTTTTCCCGCATCGAGCTCGAGGGTTGACATTTGATAATCTGCCATTAGTTTGAGATAGTCTTCAACATCTACCTTATGTTCTTTGGCCCACACCAAATCGATCCCTACCTCATGGAATACTTGCTCCAATATTTCCTTTCTATGGTCAAAGATCATTTTCCAGGTCTCCATGAGCCACTAATCAACCTTTACCAGACCTAACTCCTTTTCCCATAATTTATCAGGAATCTTGAGGATAGCCTCGATCTTTGGATAAGTGATCCTATAAAGTTCCATGAAGCCCTGGAAAATCTTCTCAATGCCCTCCAATTGTTTTTTTAGCTCTGAAGACTTATTTATCATTCAGACGACGTGACTGATGCCCATATCACCATTATAGATTACACGTCGGAACAAATATTTGGTAGCCTTGGTCCAACTCTTTCTCTTTTCCAACGTACTAATGTGATCTTCTGACAGTAGCAATTGGGTAGTCGATGACATGGTGGGAATCTCCTCAGTTGAAGACCATTGTTGAATATAGGTTGTCAAATCTACCACCTATGCCTTTAGCTCCTCTTTGGAGGTCTTATCCTTATGCATTTGGTGCACGATGGTGGTGAAAGATCCCTGAATATGGTTGATTTTCTAATCTCTAGTAGCTATCCCCAAATCAATGGTAGAAACATTATAACTGACCCCCTCCTCATCCATCACTAGGGTGGAAATTTTCACTGTCCTGGATCTAGATGCATCCATTGTCAAATGAGATCCGACCCTTGGTTTCTTTTCCTTCTTTGTGTTGATTTGGGCTCAAGCCAGGATGGCTTCCATCCTTGCCTTTGGATCTAATAGGGTGGGGGTATTCTTCTCTAGCTGCTTCTCGAGCCATTTGGGCATCCATGATTCCCCATTTGGTGATTCTTGATCACCATCTTCCTCATGGGTGGATTGGATTTGCATCGCCTTGCCACCTAAAGTTTCCTGCTCTACCTTCTCTCCTTCTTCCTCATCTAAATCCAGAATAAATACCATTAATTTCCTTGGGGACTCAGTGGCTATATGCTCCTTGGGGTTGTCCTTCCCCTAAGAAATTCTCTCTTCTTCTTCTTGTTCATGCCCATGTTCTTCGTGATGTTCCATTTCCGGGCCTTTTCTTGTATGAACCTCTTCTTAAGGCTTGTCTTCTTCTTTATTTTATTTCTCTGCCTCTTCTTTTTCTTCTGAAGGAGGCATCTTTTCATCATTATTGGGGTCTTGATCTTCCTCCCATGTTGGAGATTCAGTTTCCTCCATTTATTCATCAATATTCTTCTCTTCGATGGAGGACAGTTTTTCAACCTCTTCCCCAACATCTTTGAGTTGTTGGGCCAGCTCTTCTTCAAGCTCTAGATCAAAAGTCTCCACAATATGATTTGGCTCTTCATCATCTTCCTCAGAGGATTATGCTTCCTCCTCTTTGTGGACTACTTTTTCAATTACAAGATGTTGATATGGGGGATGCTAATAGTAGTCATCTACCTCTTCTTCCATTTTCTTGCTTGCTTCCTTTTGTTGCCTATCCAATTCCTCAGAATTTTGCATTGTTTCTTCCATCATAGAATGCTTAGTAGGAGGAGGAGGGACAAGGAGGCTAGTTATGGCCTAAGCTAGGGTGACCTCCATTGCAAGATTTGCAAACATTCCAGAAAGCTATGAGGGCATATTTTGTATGTACTTCGTAAAAGCTTTTGGGAGGACGAGAGTGGACATCGTGGTTACCGTAGAGATAGGTGGAAGAGAAAATGATGGAGAAATGGACAAGGAAGAGAGCGAGGAAGTGGTGGAAAATGAGGAATCCATAGCCATGACTTGAGCCATAGGAGATACAGAGGCAAGGTGGACCGAAATGTCCACTGCAGCAAGAGAGGTGACAACCATTTCCTCCGGAGCAGGCAGAGGAGTAAAAGTGGTAGTAATCGTTGCGGTTGAGGCAGTAAGCATAGAAGGTGGAGACTTTGGTTTTTCAACCCCTTTTTCCTCTCCTTCATGGAGCGGGTCCTCCTGAATGGTGGACATCCCCGTGAAACTGCCCGATTCCCTTGATTTTTTGGAAGTTTCAACGTTTAAAGCCTTACGTGAATGCTCCTTAGATTTGGGTTGATGTTCAACCAATTCATTTCTCTTCTTGGATCATGTATTAAGGGGAGATGTCAAAGTATCTCCTATTGAGGTAGCATGAGCAGAGGCATTATCAGTGTCACCTTTCGTTGTGTCTTCGAGTTCCTCGTATGTTAGGGTCACTCCTTGCAACTTTAATTGAGCAATTTTCCCATTGATCCATTGTTTTGTCTTTGCCTCAATAGGCTTTGTTAGAATTTTGAGTTAATTGACCTCCTCTTCATTCTAGTTAATTAACAATAGCGGTAGGTTGGAAACAACATCATATCTGGGATCCACTACCGTGCTTTCTTCTTCAACTACTTGTTCTGGCACCGGGAACAATTTCACTATCTTGACAAATTATTTCATCATGTGCATGTATTTTCGCATACAAACCTCCTTGTTTTTGGAAACAAGCTACACTAAGTGGGGGGTGAATCAGTGTTATGAAAAAATTAACTTTATTAACCTTTATCTTCAAAGCATTAGTAACATTCAACCATAGTGCATAAACCTGAAAACAAACACAACACCATAACACCAAGAATTTTACATGGAAACCCTATTAGGGGAAAAACCACAATGGATGGCCAATCCATAATTATGATCTGAGTATACTCAAATGAATATTACAAAAGGGGAATGCACTTGCATTCAGGCACACTGCCTAGAGCTCACTACTCAAAGGGAAGGCTCACTGTCTTACAAAGAAATCAAATTAAAACCATTTGAGAGTTTGAACTGAGAAAATTAGTATCTACAAATGCTTGATTTCAGTTCTAGTTAAGCACAATAATAGATCTATTGCCTTATAGACTGATTATGTACTTTTTCTTTGTTTTTCTCATACACATAATATAGATCTTCTATGCACAAGTAAAACTACACATTATCTCTCTTCTTCTCTGCTCTTATTCGCAATTCGCACCAATGTTGCATGCTTAACACTTCACACTTCATTAAAAATTATACAAATGATCTTAAATATATATTTGCAACAGAATTCAATTACACTTTGTCATCTTCAATAGAACACCAAAATAATTACCACCGTCGGCTAGATCCTTAATTAATTCTTTATGCGCATCCTCCAAAGTCAGTTAAGACATAGAGGGGACCCAACAAAAAATTACAAACAAAAGAATACTCAACCAATTGCTTCCCATAGATCTGCAACATAATATATTCATGAAATCATCTCCAATATAGGAAAAACTAGGAATAAGCCAATCGGATCTTCTATCTTCCACCTAAATTGATACGAGCCACTACACTTCTGTAATGACAAAGATAATATACCAAAAAAATATTCCTAAGATGCACAACACAAACTAATAACATGAAACATTCATACAGATTGATGAACACTATGTTACCGGATACTCTAGTCTACCTTATCCATCTTCAATCTGTCTGTTGGTATGATCGAGTGATAGTACGCATATCTAATCATCGATTAGAGTTGCCATTAATGAAAAATCAAGTGATAATACAATGTCTCTTTCCAACACTTGTCATCTTTGCAGTTGGCCCAAAAGTCTTCAACATTATGCAGGTGGGCATATTCAAGTCTAACCATCTTCTTAAGCTTGCCATATGGATCCATTTGTGGCTAGGTAGTGTGGAACTTTAGGCTACATTCATTCAGCTCCTTGTCAAAATACTCTACACATTGGGATGTGTGGAGCTCATACATTCCTTGGCCAAAGGAGAGGGGATAAGGAATCCCCACTTTATGCTTGTCGCTTAGGAGGTTGTGTGCTCGTTGTAGCTGCCAAGAGAGTTCAAGCAATATTAGTTGGTCATTTGGGTTCCAGGGTAGCTTATATGGTTTCTCAGAGAAAACCTTGGCTTGAATGTAGGTAAACTTTGGAAATTGTATGAATAGAAATCTAAACCGATGAATGAAAGTGTTAGCACTATGGGAGACCCTTCTTTCAAAGACACCCCCAAGCATTATAATGATATGGCCTATGAAGGCATCATTTAATCTATAGTAGTCCCTCTTGAAATTCATGTATTGGAGTTGAGGATACTTGTCATAAACTTTTAGCTCCCTTTCTAGAGTTGGATTTTGTGCCACAAATAATCCCCTATATAAGGAACAGTTGGCAAGCAAGTAGAATGGTATGATTTCATATAGAACCATGATGTTTTCTTCACTACCACAAATTTATCATGCTAGCAGTTGCTAATCATTCTAGCCCAGTAAAATGTAGTGTCTAGTTAGATTATTTATTCTATAAAATAGAGCATCCATTCTTAAAAGAAGGCTGCAGTTGGGAGGCCCATAGCTCTGCTTAAAAAGGTTACCAATTCATGGTAATATTTGTAGAAATCACTTCAGAAGATCTCTTGGGGAACTTTATTAGTGCTACCCCTCTTTTCCTTTAGCCAGTACCAATTGATCAATTTCTTGCATTTGAGGGGATCATCGTCCCACATCTGCTTACCATATTCCTTAAGTGTCTCTTCCATCTTTTTTAAGGTAGGGATGTGCAAGGTCTTCCCTATTGACTTAGCGAATAGGTCAGCTAATACATTCCCATCTCTGTCCACTATTCTTTTTGTATCATTACAAGCTGAGGGGCTATGAGAGCTAGTGGGAATCTGGCATTTTTCTTAAATTAATCAATGCCAATGTGTCCCAGATTGGTGTCTGAGATCTCTTTCCATTATGTAGTGACCTTTGAATTGAGGGGTTCCCCTTGGAAATTATATCTCATTTGGTCCTTATCCTCTTTACCCCTGGGTACCTTGGCGATATTTTTCCCTTTATCTTTCTTCATGGTTGTCCCTAAGGACTCGACAATTGGTTCTATATATCATGTAATCAAAGGAGCACTAAATTATTTGAGCATAAAAAAATGAGGAACGTTAGCCAAAATCTTGCAAAATAGTCATTAATTCATGCCTAAAGATCATAAAATCCTCTAAAAATCATCCTTTGTCTTTCGTTCAAAGCATATTGGACAATGCGGGCCCAAGGGTGCGGCTTTCCCTAGGCTAACAGTTATTTTGGAGGCCCCTCCATTGAAAATGACACTGGAAAGGTGACATCCTCCAAGCAGCGTTACACAATGCAGGATCCGCATGATCAAAGGATGGAAATCACCATGTGCTTAAACCTTAAGGGTGCAGGTTGGAAGGTGCGAAAAGACACCAAGTGTCAGTCGTTTGAAATAGCGTCGGTGGGATGAAATTTTGGTAGGGAGACCCGCATGGTCGGGTCCACAGGAGGTAATTGTATTGATCATTTTCCACTCGACAATCAAGAGAAAAAGGTGTCATCAGGACCTACCAGTCGGAAGGACGTTATCCCCTCATTGTTTTGAGCTAGCTATTTTGGAACGGCGAAAGCCCAACAAAAATATCCAAAGGGTGGCACACATTTAATTTTCTTTGGTTGTGGGCTTGGATGATAGTCAGGAGTGTGGGGTCCGGCACACAGATGGTCATTATATGAAGGCGATTCAGAATGACAAAACCCGAGTGAAATCCTGCAAATGGAAGTGCGCAAGGAGGACCCCATAATGGGTCAGGACTTAGTCATTTGGCGAATTTCAAATCTAGATGGCTACTGCAGGGGCGAGACTCGGTAAGAAGACAGATGGATCATGAAGACCATTTGGAATGAAAAATTATGGATGGAATCTTGCAGATGAAAGTTTGCAAGAATCAACCCGCATGGTTTAGGATCTTGGCAATTGCTCAGTTAGGTTCGGTCGATGGTCGGGAGTGCAGGACCCACCTACCGGGAGGATGGCATTAGATGGTCGTTTGAAATGGTGGAGCTTAGGGGCACCTCACAGACAAAGGTCCATGCTTGTGGACTTGAGAGGGTTGGAAGGTTAGGTCTTTGGACTTATGAATCTTTGAAAGGTTTGCAATGACCAGGCAAAAGGGGCATCCCACATATGTGGGCTTGACATAGGCGATTGCCATTTTCAAAAGGTTTAAACATTTCACAAGGGAAAAGGATGGTGATGGGAGGGTTGTGGGCTCGAAGGGCACAAATGCCAAGCCCAAGAACAATGACAAGAACAATCAATTCTATCAAACTCAAATCATTATTTTTAAAGGATTCTTCAAGTTTTAAAATGTGGGTTTCGCAAGGAAGGTGTTTCTCTATCTAATTTTATCATTTTACTAGGAAACACTTAAGAATTTTGGATTTTTTAGAGAAAAAACACATGGTGAAGGGTGACAGAAAAACTACCTTAGATTCTTGCACAATTGATGATTAATCACACCTAAAATGTTGCTTGAATCAACAAATGCAAAGCACGGGTGCAAAGGCGACAAGGGTAGGAGGCTCTGGCACATTTCTGCGAAGGAATGTTTGTGAAAATGATAGCTCAAGTCGAGCTATTTATAGAAAATGTGGAATTTAATACCCTTCATAAATGTAGGTACAATGATGGTCATAGTTGTTGAATGGTCATTTAAAAATGGCAGCGGGAACAACAAATTTCGCTAAGTGGACGACAGTCAAGTGTTGGCCGCTCAAGCAATGAGCAATGAAAAGGGCAAACTAGATCACGGGTCCCGCGAGGTGGGAGTACATCATGAGAAAGCCATTTGGAATGACGAAGGCACTAGGGAAACCTAGAAAGGGTGGCCCATAGGGGCAGACCCATGCTTGTTGGAGGATGCAAGTTTAAAGATCAAAGTCAAAAGCCAAGGAAATCCTGTGAAGACTTCAGGCCTTGAAAATTGAAGCGTAGAAAAATATGGTCGACTCAAGATGATTCTTCTAGGTTTTCTCAACCACTTAGGACACAAAAATAGGGGCATGCAAAATGAGGTGAAGCAAAATCAACCCAACACAAGAAGAAAGAGAGGGCCCCCATTCTAAATGGGGTGTGTGTTCTACAAGAACAACTTACAATGATAGTTTCCATTTATCAACTAAGGTATGGCTTTCACCTTGGATTTGAGTAGTGAGCTAAGAAAATCAAGATAGAGTAAGCAATACTTCTACACAAAATACCTTGTTATCAATGCATGAGAATAATAGAGACACGTGTATTTGTGTATACAAAATTTTAATCATGGATGTATGGTTACAATAATGTGAAGAGATATGATGTAGAAAATGATCTCCCTTTTTCTTAAATGATACTTTAAAAGGCAGTATGGTAGTTATTTCAAGGCATGGTACAATGAAGATTCAAATAGCAAATAAGTCTATGATTATGATACTTCACCAAGTAATCTCATAAGGGGCAGAATTGTTTTTAGATTTGTCCATAGGTTTTGAGGAATGACAAGCCATGAAGTCTCTAACAAGTAATAGGGTGGATGAAGGTGAATACCAACATCTAGTCATGTGGAGAAATTCCTTGAGTTCTTCTCATTCAGATAACAAGGCCACTCAAAGCATGAAGTGCAAAGCTATATTTACAATGTCAGGAAGTGAATTTTATGCATTGGTTGAGAAAATAAAGTATATACAACATTTTATGTACAAAAGTAAGTATAAATACTCATTTTTCTATAGATTTTAAAGAAATCACAACATTAAAAAAACCAACAGAAAAGAGAATTTTTTTTGAGATTTTCATTTGGAACACACAACCGTGACTTTTTCGTTTGTTCTTTCTACTAAGAAAATGGTTCAAAATGCATAAGGAATCACAAAGATATCAAAGATGCTCATGTTTTGTTTTTAAATCAATTGGAAATAAAGCACAAGAGATAAGGAAATCAACATAAATCATATGATATTAGAGAAAATGGTGTGGGTTTCACAATAGAAGGCTTACCCAAGGTCGATGCTGAATTTTTGGCACAAGATCTGTTGGAGAAGCCTCTGTTTTTATAGAATCCGCCATGAGAGGTCTTCTACAAAGTTCAACTCCATGAACCCTTTGATGGTGGCACATTCATTTTTTCTAGAAGGATCAAAATGCGAAATAAAAATGTTTTTGCAATGTGTTTGGTTGATTTTGCTTTAGGGTTTCTTACCCTAGCTTTGGCTAATTGATGAAGTTATTTTTACCTTCTATTTTAAAAATTTCATCGAACTAATGTAAACAATGGTCTATTTGTGCCTTAGAGGATTTCATAGTCTCTTATGTGTTCTCCATCATATGCTAGGAGTGTAAGTCTGTCAAAGACTTATTTTATTGCATTTTGTCCTCTCATATAGGTCGAGCCTTATGATTTTATTTTATTTATTTTTGCATCAATTTAGAATTGTAAATATTTTGACTTTAATGATATGATTATGAATCAGAGTCAATTTTCTATCTTATATGCAAGAATAAAGTATTATGCCTTGTGAGTACGACTATGGATAAGTTTGAAGATTTGTTTCACTTTATGATCATGGAGAAAATATAGGGTTGCTTGAAGGAGTTTGAAAACATGTGCCAAAGATGTAGGGGTATGTTTACTCACCTTTTTTTTTGGGATGAGAACTTTTTGGAGGATTTTTTGCATTCTTTTATATTTGACATGGTCAAACATGACCATTTCAGCATTTTTGAGCCTTTGTGGAGAAGATTAACATGCTATATTTTTGGATTTATTGGTGCATTTGACCCAAGAAATTTTCTTCTTCCTTCTTTTGTGGAACTCTTTGGAGATGCATATATTAGTTTTGTAACCCATTTTTTATAGAGTTCAGATTATATAGTTGGAGACTTAGTGACTTTTACAGTCTGTTGGCACAATATTTGTCATTTTTTGTACCTCTTGGAATATAGAATACAATTTATACCTTGGAGATAGCTGGTAATGGAATTTTTGCCTTCTTATTATTGAAGTTCTTGTGTATATCCAAAATATTTATCATGTTATTAATGAAATTATCCTTTTTTCCTTATAACTTTTTCTCTTAATTTGTACATTTTTCTGCAAAAAGCTTGTTCTCGTAGGTTGCTAGGAGTGTCTTGAAAATGCATATAAATTTTAATTGTGAAATCATTTTCCATTTATGAGTTTATGTATTTTGACCTCTTAGTGAAATATTAATGCAAAATCTATACAACAATTAGTTGTGCCAAGTGTTTTTCACTATGAGTCAAAATAAAGTGTCATAGTTTTCTAGTTTTCATATCCACTTTAGAGTTTGGTGTATCACTTTAGTTTTCCTCTAAGTTTCATATTTTCCAGTTTTAGTCTTTTTACAATTATCCTTCTCCCTTTTCCTTAAAAAGTCAATAGTTCAAGTGATAACCAGCTAGGAATTCGACCTTCTCTGGAGGTTTGGTGTCATTTAAGGTACCCACACCTTGGGAACATTCCCATGTTTCACTAGATCATTGAATTCTGAATTCAACAGGGTGCAAATTTTAGTGAGAACATGCATCTCTACTTCCTAATATGGGTTTTCCTCCTCAAGAAAGGATTGTTTTTATCACCTCTTCTGTGATACAGGTTCTCCTCCTCAAGCAAGGGTTGTTTGTATCACTCATAATTTGTGGTGCAGTTTCTACTCTTGAGAGGGTTTTTCTTTCACCACATGCTTTATCCATTTTGTTTCATTTCTCTCTATCTATCTAGTTGTTTGTGGAGGTGGGAACACCAAAATGGGGATTTGATTGAGGAAAATACCTATACAACCCCAAAAATTTCTCCAGATATCACATGTGTACATATTGAAGACATTCACATGCTCGAGGCTTCATTACTTGGCTGGTTGTAAGCACTTTCTTTTTACTCAATTTCTTCATCGTTTACTTTACTTTATTTTAGTTCTATCGTATTTTTCATTTTCCCGCATTCTGGAAGTTCTTAGCAATTAGAGTAGAAGTAGCCACTTTGTTATTTTTTGTGATAAAATTTCTTTTTGGTTCGTATGAGATGCCTGTGTGTCATGTTGTTTTCCGTATTCTACATTGTCATCCTTTGGCTGAGAGCTTGTTAGTTTGTGTAGGAAATATTTGACTTGCTCTTTCTAATTCTAGAACTCTTGGTATTATTCCTTGATGTAGTTTAGGGTATTACACCCCATGAAGCTCTCTGAGTGAAGATAAATCATGAGTAGTGAATCCCCCTTTTCTATATTTTTGTGAACCTGGTGTGAACCGAAAAACTAGGAATTTATTTTTCCCTACTTGGTGGGGTCACAAATTTTGACTCAGTGATCGAAATTCGGAACCGTTTGCACCATTGAAAAAGTCTCCTAGAGAAATAGTTCAATCCTTAAAATACTATGCCTTTGGCTATCAAATTTTAAGGATCAATGCAAGTTTTGAACCCAACTTCCGCTCTAAAGACCTCTGAAAATGAAAATTACTAGAATCCAGAAAATACCAAAAAAATTAGAAAATATAGATTCTTGGTTATTCTTAGTTCTATCATCAAAATGAATTTAAGATATTATTTTATTATTTCAATATCCAATTTTATTCGAAGTGTTAATGATGTTCCATTTCATGCATGTGGTAGTGACTTGGCTTTTCCTATCACTTGATATCTTTGATCCTTCAAACAAAATTTCTCTTGCTTTCAAGGATATTTTGTTGCAAGAAGATGAAATCATTGATACCTTTCTTAACATTACTCTACCTTATATTCATTCCAATGCACTCTCTTTTAGAGATGTTGCATTTGTGACTGATGAATATTTTCATCCCAATCCACTCTCTCCTAGAGATGTTGCATTAGTGAATGATGAATCTCACCTTTTTCTTGAAGCACTCTCTTCTAGAGATGATGCATTAGCGAATGATGAATCTTCTTCCACATCTGATCCTCCTTGGATTGATGTTGAGAATATTCCTTCAAATAATTATTCTACTAGTTGCGATGATTTTGTAAATGTAATCTATGTCTCTATTGCCCCTCAAGGCCTAAAATACCCGCCATTTATGTGACTCCAACTAGTCCTTTCCCTGAAAGGGTTTGTTGTATTAATGGTGTTCCATTTGATAGTGATTCTCTTGATTCTCCGAAGGCTCCATCTTATAGAGCGGTAGCCCATACTTATGACAATAGAATGAATAAACAACCAAGTCTCCCTTCAAAACCTAAAACTACAACTAAAGCACTTGGTGATTACAATCTTGTCGAGCAACTTCAAGTTACTCCAGATAAGATCTCACTGTGGGACTTGCTTCAGTCTGCTCTGGTTTATCAAGGTATGCTTCAGGAAACCTTGCAAAATATCCTCTTTTCTTCTTCCACTAGGCTGACAAATTTTGATGTGTTGATAGCTCATATTCATGTGAATTCACTGAATATTACATTCTATCCATAGGAACTCTCGCCTTTGGAAGTACAAAAGCAAGCAGACCCTCTAATGATCATAGTTAACATTAATAAAATTGGTACTAGACATACTCTTATTGACGCCGATTCAACGCTCAACGTATGTAGCATTGATCTATTACCCAAAATTAATATTGATTCATCTTCTCTTAATGCTTCTTCTATTGTTATTTATGGGTTTGATAGTGTTGGTTGACAACCTTTAGGCATGATAGTATTGCCTTTGAGGTTGGGGCCCATTACTGTACCTACCCTTGTATATGTTATGTCAAAAACATTACCTTACAACATTCTTCTTGGTAGACCATGGATTCATTCTATGGGTGCAGTCTTGTCTACCTTGCATAAATCTATTAGGTTCATTCATAATAATCAAGTAGTCACATTCAAGGCTGACCTTGATGCTATGCACTTATGTGAAATGGAAGCTATTGGTCAGGTCTCGATTGTGCCTACTCTTATTCCTTTAGTGTATTCTAATGTGTTGATGTTTCTTCTAGTAGTAAATCCTAAAAAGGATAGTCTTGAGATAGACGCCCTTTAAAAAGATCCTTCTGAAGCAAGAAGTCTTATGTATACTACTACCTCTTCTCAATAGAATGCATATCTCGATGATGATTGGGGTTCTTTATAATTTATAGATTCCTTCATTGGGGAATGTAAATTCAATCTAATCCACTCAAACCTTCCGATAACATTATTTGAAACCGCTATCAAAGATGATCATTATTTTGTATTGCGGGATAAGGTGAATGTGAATTGTAATATTCTTAGCATTGATCCTCCTTCCGAGGACTTTGATTATGCTTCTCCTAAAGAAGATAATGTTGGCACTTCTGTTAAAAAGGACGATGGTGATCCCATAGAGGAGTGTGATCCCCATTTCTAGAACAATAATCTCTATGAAGATCCTCCTCCTTCCCAATATTTTCAAACACATTATAGCCCTGATTTTAAGCTCGTCTCTAGATATGGTTACAAGAGTAAAGGTTTTGGGTGTAACAAACAAGGCATTCGGGTCCCTATAGAATGTGCACCTCGCAAGAGTAACTTGGGGTTTGGTTGCTCGAATGAACAATCTAAACATAAACCACAATTGAATGTTGACATGATGTCTGCTCAATCTCATTCTCATGGATTGGTCCATCCTCCTTTGTCTTCTATCTTCATATCTTCTTCTTATGAGTAGTCAATCTTTTCTCCACAAGAGAAAGGGTTGCTTATTTCTCCCCATCCTTTGCCTAATCAAGAGTTTATTTTTTTGAGGCTTCTCAAATCTCGCTTAATTACTCTTCCTTCTCTGGCATGCAAGAAATTTCATGAACATGATAAAGAAAAACATTCTTTTTATGCATATCATTGAGTGCTTGGCCATTCCACTAATTAATGTAAGGCCTTCAAGGATAAAATACAACAACTTCATGATTTAGGTTCCATCACCCATTTAATTTTTGATGCACCTAATTTTTCTTCAAATAACAAGTGATATTGAGGTCTACCTCTATCCTGTATCTTCCAATTATCTTGCATGGTTCTCTTCCCCTATATTTGGGGGCAATGATAACTTGTTCTAGATATGTGTGTCCTTCTTAAGGACCCCCTCTCTTCTCTCTATATTTCAAGTGAAGTGTCCCTTGAGTGGACCCCTTTCTTTTTAAGGGTTCCCGAGGGACCCCCTTTGAAAGCTTCTCCTTCAAATGAACTCATTTGCGTCCAGCTTGGGGGCAACTTGACTAGACCTTTCTTTTCAAAAATGCATCCCTTGATTGGACCCTTTTCTTTTGAAGGGTTCCCAAAGGACCCCTTTGAAATCCTTCCAATTTTTTGATGGTATGTGTGACTATCAACTTGATTTCCTACATGGCCACTTTGTTTTTGAACATGCATTATCTACTAGTAAACATGTTGCTTCGGAGGTGTGCCTGTAAAGTTTCTTTCCAATTCAACTCTACAGAGTCCCTTTCCTTTGGGTTTCCTCCATGTGAGATATCTTGGGTGATGCCTATTTAAAGGTCCATGGGCCTGTAAGGTGATTTCATCTCGGTTTCCTTCATGTGAGAGTGTATAGGCATGAATTTTCACCCCTAATGTAAATTCCATTTTACCCCCTTGCACTTTAGAAAACCTAAGGTGGATGCTTAATCCCACTTAAGCTCGTTGTCCACATCACACTTGGCACCTTTTTTGTGTGTTGGTGGGAGTGTTTCTATCAGGGATGCCCACGTGATGCACAGACGTTCACGTGACACACTTACGTCCTTGGTAGATTCCTATGATTGGAGACTATAGAGACGTTACACTTTCAACTGGAATTCAAAGAGTAACACCTCCCTTTGGCTAGCTGAGCCGAATATGGCCATTTTTCATTCTTTCCTCATATTCTTCATCCATTCATCCATTGCTCTCTTCAAAAAAAATTTGGATGAAGTTTTGCAAGATCGTTTGAGCACTCTCTCCATTCCATTCATCCATTCAAGCTTTTTAGAAAAAAATCACACTACATTGCAGAAATCTACCACTCCATCACTCTGATAGTGCAAGTTCAAGACACACACTATTGCAGAAGAGGCTTGAGTTCCTCTCATTTTCTCTTCCAAAATCCTTGATCACTTTCAACGAAGGTAGTAAGCTCCTCTCATCTTCTCTATCATCTTGGTTGAGTAAGCATCTACTATTTTGTAGTGTCTTTTGTTTAGATAGCTTGTATTAATTTCTTTATCTTTATTCCTATCATTGCAAACTTGGTTTCTGTGGAGGTGGAAACACCAAAATGGAGGTCTGAATGAGGTAGGCCCCTAAAAAGCCCCAACATTTTCTCCTTTTTTTTGTGTGTAGGTGGAGAGATCTTGGAGCAAGTTGGCGAGAGGATTGTTCTATTAAATTATCTTCTTCACCCTTGTGGTAATATATTTCCTTTATCACATTCGTATCTATGTCTTATTCTTCTTAGTCTCAATTTTTTGTTCAAAAAAACCTCTAAACTAGGTTAGTAGTCCTTTTTTGAGGATTTAACCTCATCTCTTTGGTTTTCTGGTTGTACAGATGCCAACACACCTGTGAGATGCCAATGTGTCATGTTGTTGTCCTAGAAACACACTTTTGTCCTCTAACAAAGAACTACCTAAGACACAGAGTTGACCTTAAAAAGAGGCTCACATAGTCTCTCTCAACTCTCAGGATTGTAGAGTGATCAATGGACACATAGTCCTCATCATTCTCATCCTTTCTATCCTAACCATCCTTTAAAATGAGATAAGTTAGGGCATCCTTTCCGCTCTTGGCCTTTTGTGACCTAGGGCCTTGCAATGGTTGGTCCCCTTCTCTTACATTTTTGGTGAATCTGACGTGAACTATTTTGATTTTGTTTTATGATACTCAAAGTCCTTGTATTCTAGGAGTTTTGTAGGTTTGAGTGTGGTAGGGATCCTACCTTGCAACCAAACCTATGACCCCTAGTAGGCGTAGTTGGAAGGTTCCAAAGTATTACATAATGAAACCTTAATTGGGTCACTAGCTTATCCCGTAAACCTTAGGACGCTCTATAAAAGTATTGTTTGGTGTATACAATGGCCTCTTTCTTAAATCAACATATTCCCTCTTTGTAGACTATGAGTAGTCGTACTAGCATAACTTCACTTCATAGGACCTACCTATGGGCTTCAATAGAGATCCATCTCCTCTTTACAATCTTGCAAGGATAAATTTGAATACTATAGCAGGTGTTCTCATTGATCAGAAATTCTAAGAAAATATCATAACTGAGGAGATCATGTTGATTAACTTCCTACATAAGGATGGGTATGATGCACCTAAGAGTGTCGTCTACACAGACGATAAAATTTTTATACCTCCTATAGGAAGTATTGTCGTATCGATCCTCATTGGGCCTAAATCTGTGAACCTTAGGTTTGACATCATCCCAATGTCTAAACTCTTCAGAGTAAAACTAGGTATGCCCTAGCTGGTAGCTATGTACATAGTTCCCTTGGTTGTGCACAAATTTCTGAAGTTTGTTCATGGAGGTCTGGTACATGTTTTCCATGACACTGGTCATAAACCATCAGTTGCCCATGGCAAATATACCCTAGATTACTTTTGGCCTGAGCCTCTTGGCCCTCTCTTGCCTAGGAAGGACCTCATGTACCATACATATAAAAACTATAAGAAAGGGCATGCTAGGGAAAAAGTGAGGTTCCCTCCTTCGCCTTATGCTATTTCGCATAGATCTTGCTTAAAAGATTACAGTGACGTTGCCAAGGCACATAGAAGAGAAGAAGAGAAGTGGTCTTGAGATCCTCCTTCCCCTTCCACTGCTCATCCTGATGCTTCCTCTTGCCATGCCATGGTGCCATCTGCTTCTATCTTGCACTTGCGAGAGAATCCCATGGTGCCTTCTTGGCGAAAGGCCAATCATCCTACATTTGAGCTTCTTGTCTTACCCATAGAGCCTAGGTTCGTTCAGTATGGAAGACAAAAATCCCGTAGAGATTCCTCTTTATCTTGGCCTCCATAGACTTCTATGGTTCTTGTCCTCAAAATAGTGAATGGGAAGAGGCCTGCTACTGAGGCACTAGATTCGGTTCCTCCCACCATTTTTGAACCTGCTCCTTCTTCTCCCATTCAAGAATCTTTGCTTCTACTAGAAATAGACAAGGAGGAAATTCCCATGGCTGACCAGAATCCTTCCGTCCCTTCTCAAACTCTAGCTTCTGGTTTGAAGAGTAATAGGAACTGCCTTGCATATGAGCGTAAGCATTGGCAAAAGGCTCTCCTGGCTGATCAAGCCTCCTCACAAAAGAAGGATAAAGAGAAGATGAAACCTCCTGTTGTGGCCTCCTCTTCCCCCTCTTCCACCTTTGATCTAATTGGTTCAGAATCTCTTTCGACTACCGCTATGAGTACACATGTGCCCAAAAGAGTGTAGGTGTTTATCAATCCTTCCATGGAGCTGCCTCTGCTGAATTCCATTCTAGATGTCTCACCTTTCCCAAAATTGATGGATATGGTTAATATTTCAGTTGTATCCATTGTGGTTCTATCCTCCTCCATCCACCTTGCTTCATCTGTGGGGAGTTCACCACCTCCAATGAAGAAGAAGGTAGAGCATGGTCCCTCCAGCAAGGGAGGACATAAGAAGAGCTTACCTTCTTTGAAAGATGGCCCCATGCTAACTTGTTTTGTCCTAGTGACAGAACCAACTCCTGCCTCCCTTAAGTTTGTCACCGCTCCTGAGTCCCTCAGTGAGCCTAGCAGTGAACCTTGGGTGCAAACTCCTCTGACCGTCGAGGTGAAACATGGCACTCCCATCAAGTGTATGTTTAACTCAGTGGATTAATTTTTGACCTTGTTGGCGATCTTCACGAAGTCATTAACCTTAGACCCACAAGATTTGAGCGATGGACATCTCACTGGTCCCTCTTCCTTAGCCCTTGTTATGAGAGGATTGAAAGGTCCTCCCCTTAACATTACACCATTGCAGGATCATCATCCTTCCCCCTATGATGATATAGAGTGGGAAGCTAACGACCTCTTGGTCGACCATTGTTAAGGGGAGACCCTCTTCTTGATCTTTAGATTAGATGTGCATGTATCTTGTGACATGTTCCCCTGTGATCATGCTATATGTGCCTGTGTGACCCTCATCACAGCTATTGGTGCTTAGAAATAGGCGGGATTTTTTTGTTGTAAACCTTCTTCTATGTGTATCTCTATTCTTCC